>VWPW01011473.1:514373-677667 GCA_013389825.1 Crypturellus undulatus
TTTCTCTCTCTCTCTCTCTCTCTCTTCCTCTCTTCCTCTCTTCCTCTCTTCCTCTCTTTCTTTCTCTTTCTCTCTCTCTTTCTCTCTTCTTTCTTCAGAGGGATTTGCTAAACTTCCTCATTGTAACCAGAGCTAAAACCTATAAGCTTGTGCACAAGGCAGCATAGAAATATCGAGGTGATTTCTTAAAAAAAAAAAAAAAAAAAATCAGATATTGGAAGTGATATAGTCGGACTTTGCACTTGATAATTTAACCTATTTCTTGTTCACTTTTCTGCCAAAGAATTCCAGGTGCTTACCTTATCTACTTTGTCCCAGGATAACTTTTTTAATGTTTGAATATGTCACAAAATAATTTGCAAATAATTTGAAAATTGCTTTTAAAAATAATAGAGTTAATATGTTTCATGGCAATAGTTCTTACCCCGTGACTGCTCAGCTGACAGCCATTTACCTTCCAAAGTATGATAATGACATTCTACTACAAGGGTCTTGTGTCTTCAAGAACAAGAGTACTTTTATTAATAGCTTCATGTGTGACTCTTCTGTAATGTAGCCTATGCATGAAGCTGTCATATGTGGAAAATGGGATAAGATATGAAATAGAGGAATTCTGTAAGAAAAGATAGATGTTTTCCATGCTGATTTGAATACCAAATGCCCTGATGGTAATTTACAGTTTTATTTTTTAAGAAGAATGTTGTTCATGTATGTGTAGGCTAGTTTAATTGTTTTAACAGTAGCTGACACAACAGAAAACAGAAGCATATGACTGATTTTCGTTATGTAGGTAACCCAATCCTTATAAGAATTATAGTCGTGCTCTAAGATATTTGTTATTTGGGATGGGGGAGAGGAGTGAAATTCTTTTTCTTAGGTTGAGAGAAGAAGGAAAATAAACCCTTCTGTTTTACATAAGGCATCTAAGCAATTTATCTAATGCTGGTAAAACTCCTACAAATCTAAAATAGCATTTCTTAAGCAAGTGTGGCTGGACAGGAAATGTAGCAAGAAGCAGGAATCTATCAAACTGGTTAGAGCTCTTAGGAGTGGCACGTGCCTGTACCGCAGAGGGAGAATTCCCACGTAGCTGAAGGGACTTTGTGGCATTAGTTCTTTCCGGGATTTAGACCTTGCTAACTAGGTTTTATTAAACTCTACCAAACTTCAAGGAGGTATGTCTCAGGTGACATATTACAACCTCATACAGAGCCTTTTGTAGAGTAAATATAATTAGGGCTAGCTGATTGCTAAGAGCATTAGAGGAAAAGCATCAGAAAAAAAAAAAAAGAAAAGAAAGAAAGCAGGAAAGTGTGTATCTATGTCAAAAGTTGTACATGTGTGTATACATAAAAGTTTTAATAAGCATTCACTAAAGATAGCCAACAGACATATATATATACACATACACACATACACACATACTAGTTAAAGTTGCTATCATGCAAAGGAAATTGCAGTAAGCAATCATCAGTGAGTCTCTCAACAGATTCACTTCTCCTTTTTTCTCAATTTATTCTGTCAGCCTTTTTATTAAAACTAAGAAAGAGAACAAAAAAATGTGTGAAAACTAGATCAGGAAAGACCTTGCCTCTGAGTGTACATATCAAATTTATTTCACTTGTTAAAAAGCAGAAATGACTCTATTGGTAAGAAGCGTTTCCTGATTTCTCTGTAGCTCTCAAATAAAGTTTTCTTTTCTTCTTTTTTTTCAAATTATTGTGGCTGATCCAAATGTTTTATTTTGTGGAAAAAATACATAGATTCTTCTCTCTGCATGTGTGCACTATGCATACATGGTTTCTGTATGAACAAGATTATTTGTGTAGATTAGAACAATAACTTTGGAAGTTAATTTGGTGCCATGCAAAATTTAGATGTCAAAACAAGGCCATTTTTCAGGAAAATGAAGGTATGGAGCATAGATAGTAGAGTGAACATAAACTTGATTGATAATGAGAAAGTCAAAGCTGTAATCATATGGAGAATGAAATTCACTCCTCTGGGTTACTTTTGAAAGGCTATGCTCAAATGAAGTCCCACTTAAGGTTTATTTATTTAGCCAATTTTAAAGTTAAGTGAGGAAGATGTAAAACTGCAGACGATCACAAAAGAAAAAACACATCTTTGATCTCATAAACCCAAACACTATGCTGCTTATATGTGTCATCACATGTGTGATGTGCTGCATCAGTTAGATGCAGTCTTTAGACATGGAAGGGATTGCTTTTAGGATGAGAATTTTAGTAATGAAATAAAGTATCAAAAATATTGTTTGTTCTCTGAGACTGAGTCTGTTTTCCTGAAGACAGAAGAAATTAAAAATAAATATATCTTTTTTTACTTATGATTTCAAGTCACTTTTATCCAGCACATGACTGAAAATAAGATCTTTCTGAGATTATGGTCCCAGTGTTTTTCTAGTCTGTGTCTACTTTTTCATTACAGTTCTTTCCAGCTGGTCACTTTTTTTTTTCCCAATGTTCTGCTGGTATTTCCCAGTTCTAGTCAATGTTTTAATTATGCCTGTTAAGAACACGCAATGACACTTACAAAAGCTAAGGATCATAGATCATATCCATATGAGTGAATTAAACATGTCCAAAGACTGGGTTTTCTATGTAAATTATTAGCAAGGCTTCCATGGTTTTGTCTGTATTCTTCTCCCAGACCATGTCCAGAACGGACAAGAGAGAGCACGGACAACTCCTATCACACAGTTTGCATGCAAATGTCCAAATGCAGGTGATAGTAGATGATAGGCAAGCATCATAATAAAACAGGTGTGTCAGAATCCTCTCCACCAAAAAAGCTAAAACTAAAATAAAATAAAAAATCCTATTTTTTTTATTTAACATTTTAGAGATACTTTGGAGGCAGACATAGTGTTCAACAGCTGTCCCACCCAAATCCTAAGTATGTAAATCTTTCCCAGATAATGCCGGAAAAAAGAAAAGGAAGATAAAGAAAGATTTTATTTGTTTTAACTACAGACTTTGTTATGCTTTTGTCTGGGGTGGAGGCCATTATTTTTTCAAGAATCTGATTCTTTTTCTTACAAACTTCTTCAAGAAAAGGCAGCCAGCAAACCCATCACAGTTGCGTATTCATGAGTGCCATCTACTGGTTGCAATATCTTTTCTATTACATGGCATATATAGAAATTTGCATATATGCATGTATGTATGTTTGTGTATATATGCCTATATACATATATATAAAATAGGCCCATACATTTGCATATGGATGGATGGATGGATGGATGGACGGATGGATAGATAGATAGATAGATAGATAGTATAAAACTGTCTTGTGGTATGCAATTTACAACTTGAATTCTCTTACTTAAAGAGCTCTGGCCTCATTGTTACTGTGCTTAGAATTTGCAGTTAAAGCAAGGTTAAATCAGCAGAATTAATGAAGTTAGTTTTCCTATGAGATTGTATCCCATATTCCTAACCAATGCCATGCCACACATACAGAGCTCACAACTCTGCATATCCTCTCTCTTATCTCCCTGAGTGGCCTGAGTTATAATTGTCCTTTCCTCAGAGGGAGCAATAATTTTTGTTCTTTACTCTGTTTCCAGAGTTGGCAAAACTTTTAGAACATCTTTGTACTATCTCAATTTGGCTGCATTTGATCACTGATTTAAGAGCAGATGAGTCGAAAGTACAAATTCTGTAATCTTAAATCCTGCTTCATTTTAATTGTATTCATTTCCATGCCATTCATTTTAATTAATTGGTTGCTATAATAATCATTAAACATGCCAATGAAGTAAATATATTATTTCTTATTGAAATTCTTATTGATCTAGGGTTTTGAAATGAATGTTCAGGCATTGAGAAACATTTAATTGTCACTGAGTAGACATCTCCAGGTGTGGTGCACCTAAATGCATGAAAACGAGGAGAGACTTTCTTGGCAGTTTTTCATATATTTTTCACTTTTCCACAACCAGTGGCATTCTCTGAAGCTAGAACTCTAGTGCTAAGTCTGAGCCTCTTTCTTACCAATTTCTCCATAATGCGATGTTAAAGAGATGTCTGAAGTATCTGATGTCTATATGCAAGATTAGTCTTTATCATCGATTTCTGTCCCACAAAAATCCTTGCCTCATTTATACTGGATAATGACATATAAATATGTAGAAAGACATGCACTCTCATCAGGTCAGATAGTTAGATAGAATTCTATGTGCTACACCTCTATGCTCTCTCCAGATAATGAAGTATAGCAAGAGACATTTACCAGAAACAACTGCTAATTACAAACTATCAAGCCAAGTAAGAATCATTTGTGCTTTTTTCAGTGTGGTCCTGTCATGATTCATGGTCTTCACCTCTTTTGACAGGAAAAGTCTGAGGAGAAACAAAAAAATCTTGTAACCAGTTTCAGTTTTCTAATTAAGAAGCGAATTTCAATACCGAACCTCAAACACAGACATTTACTAAAGGTTTATGGAAAAAATATTCAGAGAGAGAAAATGCTCCTTCCAGACTGTAACTAAACTGAAAAAAAAACTCCAGGTGTGGAATTGCAAATCTGTAGCAATGAACCAAACCTTAGGTTAGGATTCCTTCTTCCCTTTTTCAACAAGAAATGGCTTTTTACATGAAAATAAATAAAAAAAAAAATATTGGTCTGAAATTTTTTACAAGAAAGAATAACAAAATTATTTGCAAATAAATTTCAATCATCACAAAGAAAAACAATTAATAACAAAAACTATCACTAACAAAAAAGGTGCTTGATTTTGTGTATATGCATATGTCCATCAAAATTCCATGCAAGCAATAAACATTAAAAGAGACCCAATTATACATACTTTTAAGATAAAACACAAGTAGATGGGGAGTAAAATATAAGGCGAAAGTAAAACCTCTCATCCAACTAACCAATATGATATTCAATTATTCTAGTTCAATTAAAAATGATTTTTAATTAACTGTCTTTTCTTAGTTCTGATTATGATCTATTTTTTCTAAGCTATATATTTTTTTTCTGCTTATCATATGTTCTACTTCTTTATCTACATAGTTTATAACACATCTTTATACTGGCCACTACTTTTATATTTATCCTTTTTTCTGAAACTACTCTTTTTTTGCTAGTTTTATATCTATAGTAAACCTCTATATATTTCCTTTTTTTTTATGAAGAGATTGTTTTAGTGATTTTGAATTTATTGGTGTTTTAATTTCAGGCTAGCTCCAATACTACTTTTAGGGGGGTTATTTTCCCACAAGATATCTGCTGTATCTCTTGAAATACATATTAAATTCTACACATTATCTTTTCCTTTTAAATCAGATCAAAATAGAATAGAACACAAATGAAAATAGTATTTTGTTTCATATTTTCTTAGTTTCTTCACTTCATACCTTTTCCATAACCAGAGCGTTCTTTTTGACCTATGTAAACAGTCACAAACTATGACTAAATCATTTGGAAAATAGAATTATCTATGGCTCTTTCAAAATCTGCATTCATGCTGCACATGTATCCAGTCCACTTATTCTATTTATTTTCTCCAAGACAGGTAGTCATACTCATTCTAGAGGCTAAAAGAAGTATAATTATTGATTTTGATCATGTTCGGATTAAGATCAAAAGAAACTGGAAATTCTAATAGTCCATTTGCTATGGGGTAAAAATAAGATTTTCATCCATTGTTTAATCATAAATAATGAACAATATTATTACTGAGGGTTCTAACCCTAACCTAACATGAAAAAGTCAGGCAGAATTTTACTATCGATTTTGTTCCAAGATTTTTTTTTTAATAAAAACTATGAAGAATAATCCACTAGTTACATACATTCTCATTCATTTATCTCATAGTATATTTAAGTCTAGAACCTAGAGAAATCTGCTCTAGAGTTGAGCAATCAGCACACAGCACAGATGACTTCTTCTTGTTATGTTGGGAGTTATGCTAACCGTTATAGTTTAAGGAACTGAATTTTCCATAATAGCCCATGATGGTCTCCAATAGCTTTCTTGAAGCCTTTGATTTTCAGTTTGAAATTTTTTTCATTTTTGTTCTATGTGACAATGATATTTATTAGTAATGTCATTATCCTTATTACAGCTTATCATTCTGTGTGCAAAGCTGATTTGTGCATGATGGTTGGCCAGTTTTAAAAGATTAACAGGGGGTGGGAGTGGGGGTAGGCAGAAACTATGGGATAAATGAATGAGAATTTATTGAAATAGTGAATTATTTGTCATAGTTTTCATATTTTCCAAAAGAAATGCATGAAGGATATTACGATTCCCCTCTTTAATACAAAAGCATTTTAAAAGACTGAATTAATGTTTGGAATAATGGTATGAAATTTTTAATTTTCCACTAAGGATGTCTTTATTGCATGTATGTATCTTTGAGTGTTTCCAGGAAAAAAAATAAAGTGAAAATCTAACAAGTGATATAATATTTGACTATGCTATTTTAGAAATATTATCTGATCCTGTAATTAAAGGTTCCTATAATTAATATGCACAGTGGCAAAGTTAAAGCGGTATGTTCTACAGAACAGACTGAATATTTAGCACAGTCATTTAGGAAACAGCTCTGTACAAAAAGAATAAATTACCTGAGCAGTTATAGAGTTGATTCAAGGAAAAGAGGAGTGAAGGGGAGGGGAAGAAAAGACTACTCAGCAACAAATATCCAAGCTGTTAGTAGAATGCATAATCACCTAATAATAAGACACTAAGAAGAATGTGTGATATAATGCCTAACACTACAACTTTATTCTTTTTTTGCTCAATTTCTGTAAAATATAATAAAAAAACAGGTGGAGAATTTGTATTTCTGGTCATCCTTAAAACTTTCTATGTAAGATGTTCTTTGTAGATTTTTTTTTAATATTCCCAAATGAAAGTATCATCTCCTTCCTTCCTTCCTTCCTTCCTTCCTTCCTTCCTTTCTTCCTTTCTTTTCTCTCCTCCCTTCTCTCCCCCTTTCTTCCTTTCCCTCCCCTCTCTTTTCCCTCCCTCTCTCATGCCTTTCCTTTCCTTTCCTTTCCTTTCCTTTCCTTTCCTTTCCTTTCCTTTCCTTTCCTTCCCTTTCCTTCCCTTTCCTTCCCTTTCCTTTCCTTCCCTTTCCTTCCCTTTCCTTCCCTTTCCTTTCCTTCCCTTTCCTTCCCTTTCCTTTTTCCTCTCCTTTTTCCTCTCCTTTTCCCTTTCCTTTTTCCTCTCCTTTTTCCTCTCCTTTTTCCTCTCCTTTTTCCTCTCCTTTTTCCTCTCCTTTTTCCTCTCCTCTCCTCTCCTCTTCTTTCTCAGAAAGTTTTTGCAAAATAGTTTATATATTTTGATTAACATATCACATATGAGGCATATTCTGCTTGAAGAACCATTTTAAACTGGAAAAGCACAGGCATTTAGGAAACACTTTGACACTACTCAGTAATATTTTTTCACAGCTTTAAACTAAGCTGGTACATTTTTCCCCTCCACCCTTGAAGTCAACTGCTCATCCCCCCTCATGTACTGGTTTTGTGGATACTCTGATATCTTTATTTAGGGAATTATAAAGAATTGCTTGGAGTCTTCAGCATTTTTTTTTTTAAAAAGGCCACTAGCTAGTGAAGGAGAGAGAGAGATGAAACTTATTCATAAGATAGATGACAACTTTTCATCTGGAGATCACTCCAGGATGCTTCCTTCCATAAAAAGTAGATCCTCCAATGTTGTTTAATACTCACATTTCACAGGGGCCAATTATTCTTAAAAAGAAAAAATACCCTTAAAATCGTGTAGTCAGCAGAATGCTACAGTCCTCTCAGACAAACCTGTAGTTTTTTTCCTAGTTACTACTATTTTACAGAGCTGCTTCCTAAAAAAAGCAGATTGTTCTCGCAGATGCCCCACTCGTCCTTCAAGAAACAAAACAAGCATGAGTCAAATGAGCTTGCAAAAATTTAATTTCATAAAGAGAATATTTCAATTCCATTCACCAATAGTATCTTTTTTTGGTATCAAAATGCTGGAAAAGGCAGGAAAAAAAAAGGAACATTGCGATCATTATTAAATAATCTGTCACCTTGTTTAGCTGAATGGAGCAATTTGAATGTCACTATAATAAGCTGTTTGTAGTGTATTTTTAAAATTATAATTTGTTAATTAACACTTAATGCATGCCTCTAAGACACAGCCAACTGCAGGAGGCCCTGGGGAGGCATTTTGCCTCAGCAGGAGTGTTAGGCAGAAGCTATCACAGAATAAGTGACTAGGACCAGTCCTTCATTGTTTGGAGTTTCACTTATTTTTTTCCTGAGTTCAAAATAAAATCTAATTTAATATGGTAACGGACTAGATAAAATTCTCAAACAAAGGTGAAAGGGCAGGTTTAGGACACACAAGGAGTTATCACTGGGGATGAAAATGAAACGATGAGGCTGGAGTTTCACATGCCAGGAGGAATCATGCAGGTGATTATACTGAGTATACTAAGTGTGAAAAGATCACACTATCAAAAAAAAAGTCTAACACATAAAATAGATGTCAAAAAACCCACACAAAATAAATACACACAAAAAAAACAATTTTAATAATTTCATTCAAACTCATGATCTTAGAATGTGATTGAAAAAGTTATCTGGACTTCTCTTGGGCTAGGTGATTAAAAACAATGTCTACAGGTTCCTTGGCTAATGGTAGGCTTTTAGAGGACATTATTTTGCTTCTTTTCCTTCCACTTGATCTAATCAGGAAAGAAATCACCAATCTATCTGCTTTGCATGGTTGTCTTGCATAGTTAGATTATAATAAATATGGCTATGGAAAAAAAAAAAAAAAACAAGGAAATAAGCCAGGAGGAAGAAAACTATCACTGTAAAGTTTCATCATTTCCTCAATCTATCAATCGTTAGACAATTAACAAGTTTGTTTTCATAAAAAAACTAAACGTCTACTGATGTTTTTGGTCAATTATTTGGGTATTTTTTATACAAATTAATTTCCTGATCTAACAACTAAAAATGAACAATATTCTTTGATCCAATAAAGTAACTGGTCAACATGATAGAAGGTATTTTGAGAGATGAAATTAAATTAGTTCCATTGAGAAACTCTCTGCAAATTAAACTTCAGAAGTCTGTAAATTCTGCAAATATTTAAAATGAAATTAAAATATCTCCAATTACAAATGCACATAACTGTATGTAGAAGAAGTTTCCTGTTACTGGTGTCTCTAACTGCCTCTTTGTACCAGTGTGCTCAACACTTGAATTCCCTTTCCCTTTTCTTCTCTTTTAATACAAGATCTTGTAGAAATATCAGTTTGAAGTCAGTCAAAATAAAAAGTGATCTTAAAAATCACAGTGTGGCATTTCAGCTGTAATAGCCACTTGTAGAAACACTTCTTCTCCCTTGCATTCAAACTACCATCCAACTGAACACTTCCTGAGTCCTATCTACTTGTATATAGGTCTCTGTATAATATTGTACTGAGATTAGGTCATTTGTGTATTTATTTTTATTTTCATACCTCTTACTCTGCATTAAGTTCTCTTGTGAATTCTGAATTTATCTGAATTTCTGAAAATACTAAGACATTGTCCAAACTTGTCATCAATTTCTATTCTATAGATTTTTTTGTCCAAAATATATATTTAAAATACAGACACAAACAAATTATTCTAATAGCATGGACAAAAACAAGACATCCTGAAAAAGTTCTCTGTACAGAAATGGAAAAAGAAATAGGTGGGTTTTAAGGGTAAATGATGCAGGAAGAGGAAGAAAATGAAGCAGAAACACACAAGAAAAACACATATGCATATATATTTATATATAATATATAATATATATAATATATATATTTACATATATATATATATATATAGAGAGAGAGATTTATTTATATTTTTTCTAATGGCCATTTTACTAGAATATTTACCAAGCAAAAAAGATAGCCTTATAGGAACTGCTCCGCCTCATGCTAACTAATGACTCATCACTAGGGACTGTACAGAAGAGTGCTGGCTGGTTTCAGCCAAAATTGCAGAAGAACTAATGATATAGGACATAGATGACTGAATTACAGTGCCAGGGAATCTAGTACTCCTGGGAACACACATATAAGGCCTCTCCAGGCCAAGTTTCTTCTTCGGATGCTCTTAGCTGCATGTGTTTTAGTCCCATTTTCAAGTCTGTGTTATAACTGCTGGTGCATCTCTGCATGGTATCTAAAAAGACCCTCTCTCATGGTGAGGTTTGAGGTCGGAGTTGGATCACCTGAAGGTGTACTCAGGTTGAGTTTACTTCTGCCTTTGAAAGACTGTGCAGACATTACTCTTGATTTCCCGACTACCTTATGGAATGTAAAGAGGTTGTGAGTGTGTTACCTATGTGTTACCTGATAAGTTCTCTCTTCCTCAGATATTTTTTTTCTTAAAATAGAAAAAAAAGGTATCATAATTGCTATTAACAATTCTTTTTTTTTTCTGCCAAAAACTACTGTAGACTTTCCCTTCTCCAGAAAAAAAAATCTAAACAAAAAAGCTTCTTCCACTCCCCCACCGGAAATTCTTATGCTACAGTGAACTCAATATGATTATTTCCAGCACTTTGCTTATCACAATGCGGTCTTCAGATAAATAAAATAACAATTTTCTGCCATTCACCACAAAGGCTAAACTCAGAGATAACAGTGATCTGGGGATTTAGAAATTGTGCTAAATTCATATGGTAATGAACATCTGTGAAGTGCTGGTGACTCACTTGCTCAACAGGCTACAATCCCCAGGTTTCCTCATTGTCTTTGAAGGGGCGCAGGAAGCCCCATGCTGAACGCCGACAGTCGGTCAACAGCACAGGACACTTCCAAGCAGTCTCCCGGTATGACAGGGCAATGTCAGGCTATATCCCAGTGTGATACAAGCAATAACTTCCAATGCATGGCAAACTTCTCCCTATTTTCATGCTTTAATGACATCCTCAAACAACAGTGAAAGTAAAACTTAATGAATCACCCTAAGAGATGCACTAAGAGAGCTGTTGTGCACTGCAACATTCCATTTCCATCAAAAATGTGGATGTTCCTAAAACAGAGGGTTAACATCACTAAGCCAATGCAAAGAGGACATACTACATGTAGCTTGTGAGAGTCTGTAGAGACCAGAGCCCGAAGGTAAGCTGCCTACAAGGAGAAAGCACTAGCTGAATAGCAGGAGGAATGAATTAGAGCTGTTTGACCAGCTTGTCCTTCCAGGTGACTTCAACCTCCATTTTCCTACAGAAGAATCTGCAGTACAGATTTTTTGCTGTTTAGGCTTGAGAAGAGTTCATCTCATACAAGGTCACTTCTTAAATCTTGTTAATATGAAAGGATGAATACTTATCTCCTGAGAAAACTTACTACCTACTACTTTTGAATACACCCTTTTACCTCCTCAGTTGTTTTGGTTGTTTTGCTGAGAGGCAGGTATTTGTAAACCCAGTAACTCACAGGATAATGAATATATTACAGGTTAAAGTACATGTGAAAACTTTGCTGGATAGGTCAAGTACTTGATTTTTGTAAGCTTAATAATAATTTACCTAATAAACCTCATAAAGTGGCATATCAACTATATAAGATAAGGAAGATTTAGAGACATTGTACTCTTGATATTGTTCTTCTCTGCTGATTTTATCATGAAAAATATTATGTACTGAGCTATCCTAGAAATATTTTAATTCTCCGGACACAGAAGTTTCAGAAGCTTTAAACTTACCAAAAACTGTTGGATTTATAGATTGATAACAGGAGTACATAGATTTTTTTATAGTTGATGCTAATTTTATTAAAAAGATCTTCAACTTCAGGCTTCAGGGTTAAAGTTTGCTCTATATCTATCAGAGATCAGGATGAGATCTAACTACAAATGCATATAAATGCAGACTATTCTACTCTGTATTGATGTGAGCCTCTTGCACCTCTTTTTAAAAAAAAACTCTTTGAACTGGCCATGACAGACAGTCTATCAAACTTGATAGATTTTGTATGTGATCTATTTTCCTAAGAATACTTAAAAATATGTTTTAACTTTCAGGAAACTTGGCCAAGCCATAAATCTCATTTCACCTAACTCTCTTAAATCCTGGGTAGTCCAAATTGTTCTAAACATCTTTGGAGGGATTATTCTTTTAATTGTGATTATACAATGTGTATTTGATGATCTGTATTCATTGTGCAATCGTAGAAAAAAATTAATCCTGAATAAGATGTTGAATAGTAATTAAAACTACTGAGGCTTGATTAAGGGTGTTCGGGGATTAGAAATGAGAATTAAAGATGGTTATGGGCTCAGGGGTAAATTCAAGGACTTCAAACACCTTTTCAAGGAAAAAGAAACCCAAACCAAAACAAAATGAAACATGATTCTTAAAATGATTTAAAAAAAAAGTAATTGGACTAAGGATTTCCTCCAGGAAGCAGCCTGAAAAACCCACTTTAAAACAATAGCATGTACTTTCTGAAGTCCTCAGAGAGTTCTTTGTGTATTGTGGGGACACAACCTCTGATAACTTCAGAGGGAGTGGTAAATGCCTGAGTGCTAAAGGAAAATGATTTTTTGTCATGTCTAATAAAGAAGTAGTGTAAAAGAAAACTTAGAGTAGAAAGAGCAAATTGGGAAACAATCACAGGATTCTATTTCCTGTCATAACTGTAATCTGTTTTTAAAGGAGGCAAGTTTCCAAACATACATACATTTTTTCAAAAAGTTTTCTTATAAATTTCATCTAAATCAAATGTAGAAAGTTTTATGTAATGCTGCAAATTCATTTGAACTGAATGAAACTGAAGTATTCATATTGAGTTTCACAGAACCAAAATGATGAATAAAAACTCCTTATTTTATCTAAGAGTCTGACTTTTCAGATTCAGATCCTTAGACATTCTGAGGCTGGGGTTTTTGATTCTTTCTTTGGTTTTCTTACATCATCATCATTATTATTATTTACTGCATATTATTTACAATTCTTCATCACAATTCTTGGCCTATGGATCTTGGCATTATTTTTCTTTTCTAGTAAATGAAGAGAAGATGTCTCTTAAAGTGTGGAAAAAAAAGTGAAAATATATGAAACCTGGAAATATTCCTTCTAAAAATGCCAAAATATTCTAGTGTTTAAAATAAATTCTAGTTTAAAATAAATTTATGTTCTGGTACAAATGGATATAACTCCACTGACTTCAGTGACACTAGGGAGGTTTCTACCAGATGAGACTCTCAAATATCTTAGTTCTCACCTTCAAATTACATACATAGTCATGCACGCACAAGTGCTCTCTTCCTAACAAAAATAGGTCAGTAAGTGATTCCCCTGACAAAAGCAGTATTCCTCTAACATTACTGAGGCACTTACAGGCATCAAGTTGGAAAATGTGACAGTCTATTTTGGATTTCCTATGCATAAATTTACCTGGGAATAAAAAAATAAAACTACTCCAGAAGACAACTCTGCTGCTTTCACATTTTCTACATTTTTGTACATACTATTCTGTATTTCCTCATCAGCGTAAATTAAAAGCCCTCGGACATGTAGCTGAAACTTTATATTAGTAAATGATGAAAATAACTCATAAAATCAATTAATTTGCCTCTAGTAAGACATTAATTTTATGTATGAACAAAAGCAGTAAATCTCTGTAAGCACTGCAATTTCAACAATGCTCTTTTCTTTATTTCTAATTCCACATTAGAAAAAAATATGAAAAGGTTAAAACACTTGATCAAGAAACAATCAATTTTGATTTGATAAAAATATAATGCTAACAAAAAATATGAAAGTAATTTTGGCATATATATTTTCTGTGTTGAGCTGTATCTTCAAACAATTTATTTTCAAAGAATCATTTATAAATATAATTTTGAAACAGTCAATATAAAATGAAAGATTTTACATTATTAACATGTCTTAATATTTTTAGAAAATCTCATCACACCATACTTTTTCAGTTTGATAGTACCAGGGAGCTTGTTTCACACTTCTAGAAAAAAAAAAACTCTCAAATTCAACATGTTTAAAATAAGAAGATTTCAGAAAAGATTTTTAAATCCCAAACCAATATTGATTAAATCACCTACCTGGAAATGATTTGATTTGCCTGTATGCAATGCAGCACAAGCTTTTAAAGTAGTCCAAGCTTAATCTCTGCCTTGAACGTCTATAATGCAATTTAGTTAGACATGTGGCTAGCACGAACTGATAATTACCTTTGCATATTATTCTGAGAAAGGGTTAGCCTGCCAATCAACAAGAAATTAATTATGATTATTTTCAGTGATCTCACCATCTGACATTCTAGATTCTTTACAGAGTAAGGGGATACAGCACACATGATCATTGTCCGAGGGTCACAATGATAGGAAACCCTACAACTAATGCACAAAGACAATTTCTCTGGGCTTTTGCAGTCAACTGTAAAAGGAAAACAGTGCAGTATAGAGAAGAATGATGCCAGACTGTAGGACACAGATTATTAAGCATCGCTAATTATGCCTCACATGCGTGAAAGTGGAATGACAGCATCATCATGATTGACAGCAGGTATTAAAACTCCCTGTGGAAAGACCTGTTCTTAAGTGATGTCCCACAGACAGATGCAAAAGCAATAGAGGCAACATGGATTGAAATTAAAATTCTGCAGAATTTTCTGTGTCGGATGAGATGCCTGAAGTTGCCTTAGACTGAAAAAAGGGTGTATCATGCACCATGACAGTGCCTTTAGGCAGCACCCCAGGCCTGAGGCCTCTATAAACCCTGCACCTTCTATGAATGATTTATTATTTATTATTCCACTTAGCACTACATGAGTTTTTTAAATAGTAGTCTTGTAATTATTTGTCTCTCTGCACATCATCAGCTCAGAAACATTTATACTCATGTTGTTTAAAATGCCAAGAAGATGTTCATTGTGAAACATTTAAAAAAAATAGACAATAGTTTTATGAAGCAATTATCACAAAATTATTGTTTGTGTGAATGTATTACTGTCTCCTATCTGACGACTTAATTCTGGCTGCGTACATATGTCCTTCTGGATCTCTCATGGAATCACCTATTATGCATGAGCAGTGACAGATAGGTGCAGATGGGACATTACAAGTGTTTTGTAATTTGCATCTGTGTATTACTTGTTAATGCATAGATTTTTGAATTTGCAAATTCTCTGGACCAATAAGAGTGAAAGCATGTTTGTTATGATTTGCATACAATAATTCCTGTAGTGTGAACTATAAAAAGTATTTTTCCAATTTGTCTGGTGAAAATCCAATCTCAAGCAGTTGGCAAAGAAACTGTACAAAACTCAATAGATGGAGAAAGTCAAAGAAGGAGGACACACTCCCTTTGCAGTAAGCCAGAGGGTTGACTAGACTTTCAAGTAGTTCGAGATGATAGATAAATATTCAAAAACTCACATGCATTTAATTCGTGACTCAAGTTCATATCCAAATGTATCTGAACTATTTAAATCTCCAAAACTAAGAACAGGATTTTGTATGAAAAGTCCTATCTATCTTCCTAACTAGATCATAGCAAGTAACACAAGTTTTATTTAGTATTTTTATGAATATAAATATATATTATAAATATATAAAAAGATAAATGTATATTATATATAAATACAATATAAATATATATATAAAATATAAAGTTTGGGATTTTTTTTTACTGAATCTTTATCCCAAGAAAAGGATATATTTGGATATATTTTTCAACGGAAGCTTTTTTTTTTTTTTTTTTCCAATAAGCTTTGAGGAGAAAATACTACAATCTTGTCAGTATGGAACCTGATACAACACTCAGTAGGAACAATACAGGACCTACCACAGTGAATAAGCTTAATCCAATGATAAAAAATGCAAATTTATGTAAGTTTTGTATGAATCCATATTCATTTACTTAATTCTTTTACTTTCCCTTCATGTAATTTTCTTATTTTTTTATATGAATCTAGATCATAGAATCATAGGGTCACAGAATACTTAAGGTTGGAAGGGCCCTTTAGAGGTCATCTAGTCCAACCCCGTGCAGGGGCACACGCACGGCCACTTAGAGCACGTGGCACAGGACTGCATCCAAGCGGGTCTTGAAGATCTCCTGAGAAGGAGACTCCACAACCTCTCTGAGCAGCCTGTTCCAGGGCTCTGTCACCCTCATTGTCAGGAAATTTTTCCTTAAGTTCCTGTGGAACTTTTGGTGCTTTAGTTTCTGACCGTTTTCTCTTGTTCTATCAGTGGTCACCACCATAAAGAGGCCAGCCCCATCCTCGTCACTGCCTCCCTTGAGGTACTTACACACACTGATTAGGTCCCCTCTAAGTCTTCTCCAGGCTGAACAGGCCCAGCTCCCTCAGCCGCTCCTCATAGGGCAGATGTTCCAGGCCCCTGATCATCCTAGTCGCCCTGCGCTGGACTCTCTCCAGCAGCTCCACATCCCTCTTGTACTGAGGGGCCCAGAACTGGACACAGGACTCCAGATGTGGCCTCACCAGGGCTGAGTAGAGGGGCAGGATCACCTTCCTTGACCTGCTGGAGATGCTCCTCTTAATGCACCCCAGGATGCCATTGGCCCTTTTGGCCACGAGGGCACACTGCTGCCTCATGGTCAACCTGTCATCCACCATGATGCCCAGGTCCTTCTCTGCAGAGCTGCTCTCCAGCAGGTCGGTCCCCAGCCTGTCCTGGTGTCTGGGGTTATTTCTCCCCAGGTGCAGGACCTTGCACTTGTCATAAGATTTCTCATAGCCCAGTTATCCAGTCTGTCCAGATCCCTTTGTATGGCAGCACAGTCCTCTGAGCTATTGGATACTCCTCCCAGTTTTCTATCATCAGTAAACATGCTGAGGGAGCACTCTGTCCCTTCGTCCAGGTCATTGATGAATAAATTGAACAGGACTGGACCAAGGTGGGGGGACCCTTCGGGGACACCGCTAGCTACTGACTTCCAACTAGACTCTGCACCGCTGATCACCACCCTCTGAGCTCTGCCATCTAGCCAGTTCCCAATCCACTTCACCGACCACTCATCCATCCCACACCTCCGGAGCTTGTCCAGGAGGATGTTGTGAGGGACGGTGTCAAGATGAAGTCAAGGTAGATGACATCCACCGCTCTCTCCTCATCTATCCAGCTGATCATCCCATCATAGAAGGCTATTGGGTTAGTCAAGCATGATTTCCCTTTCATGAATCCATGCTGACTAGTTTTGAGCACCTTCTTGTCCTCCATGTGCCTAGAGACAACAGCCTGTATGAGCCATTCCATCACTTTTATGGGGATGGAGGTGAGGCTGACCAGCCTGTAGTTGCCTGGATCCTCCTTCTTGCCTTTTTTGAAGACTGGTGTGACATTGGCCTTCCATTCCTCTGGTACCTCCCCCATTCTCCAGGATCTTTCAAAGATGATGGAGAGCGGCTTAGCTATGACATTGGCCAACTCATGCAGAACTCTCGGGTGCATCCCATCAGGGCCCATGGATTTGTGTGTATCGAGCTGCCTTAGGTGCTCTCTGACCCAATCTTTCTCTACCCAGGGCAAGTGTTCCTCTTTCCAGGCTTCTTCTCTCGTCTCTAGGGCCTGGGACTCTAAAGGGCTGCCCTCGGTAAACACCAAAGCAAAGAAGGCATTCAGCAACTCTGCTTTTTCTGTGTTATTTGTAACCAGGGTGCCTATCCCGTTCACCAGTGGACCCAAGTTTTCCCCGATCTTCCTTTTGCTGTTAATATATTTGAAGTTTTTCTTATTATTTTTAACATCCCTTGCCAGATTGCATTCCAAATGCTCCTTAGCTTTCCTTGTCATATCTCTGCATTCCCTGACTACGCTTCTGGATTTTTCCCAGGGGGCCTGTCTTTTTTTCCACATTCTGTATACTGCCTTCTTCTGCCTGAGCATTGCCACAAGCTCCTTGCTCATCCACGCAGGTCTCCTGCCCACTCTGCCTGACTTCCTACGCACAGGGATGCACTGTTGCTGGGCGTGGAGGAAGCGACGCTTGAAAACGAGACAGCTCCCTTGAGCCCTTCTTCCTTCTAGAGCTCTAGCCCATGGGATTCTTCCGAAGAGGTCTCTGAAGAGGCTAAAGTTGGATCTCCTGAAGTCCATGGTTGCAAGGCTACTTACAGCCCTGCCTCCTCCTCATTGGATCACAGTTTCTTAATCTAAAAACATCTTATTGAAATACTTGAAACAGTATCTGAATCCATCAATACAATTTACTTCTTTCCTAGAACATATTTCATTTTATGCTATCTACTGTTTTGTTAATGTATGGAGAAAAATGAGTTAAGTACTATTATTTATTTTTCAAAGTTAACATGACAATTGCAAAAGAATAAACTGTTCCATATGCAGGAATAGATCATACCCATAGGAGCACCTTTCTTCAAGTTCAAAGGGAGATTAATGCTCTTGTTAGGATGTAAATTATTCTTCTGCATTTACATGAAAAAATTGATGCAAAAGATTTACTGTAAATATATGTAATGTTGGCGCAAGATAACACTTACATGTAATTAGTTTAGAATGTATATTTCCACCTGGAGAGCTCTCCACTAGGGTACAGGGAGCACTTTTTGTCACTGTGTATCTGCTTGATTCCTTCCAACCACCACCAAAAGAAGAAAAAAATGGTTTGTCAAATAGAAATGTAATTTACTAATTCACTTGTTTTCTGTTACACAATTCCCATTTAATATGTTGAGGAGTAAAAATGTATCTTTAGTAAGTACTTTTTTTTTCTTTTTCTATTAGTAGTATTAACATCTTAAGTTGAGTAACTTATGACCTAAAGTGCATAAGATCATCCATACTGAGAATTTTTGACATACCGTCAGCAAAATACAATAACCCCCCTGAAAATTTCAATGGAATATGAATCACAGCTAGACGGTTTGGATTGTAATTTTTCATGCCTGGTGACTACATTAAGTGTGAAGGAAGACGCTGGCACATGGAAAGAAAATAAGTACAAGAGATATTCAAATCTTTTGGAAACTCTGTATTAGCAATAAGTGGAAAAAAAAAAAAAAAACTTGTCACTGTCTGAGCCACTGAGATTTGGAGGTGAGCAGTAGGAAAAGGAGGTCTGAAAGGATGAAGGTAGAGCATATGATATGGCATTGTTCATTATGAGGGTGACAGAGCACTGGAACAGGCTGCCCAGAGGGGTTGTGGAGTCTCCTTCTCTGGAGATCTGCGAAGCTGCCTGAATGCCACCCTGTGCCATGTGCTCTAGGTGACCCTGCGTGTGCAGGGGAGTTGGACTAGATGACCTCTAGAGGTCCCTTCCAGCCTTAAGCGTTCTATGATTCTATGATAATTTAATAATTATTTAATTATTATTATTATGAGCTTGGGGAGGGTAGTTGCAATACATATTCATGTTCTATTTAGGAAAGTCATGAATATCAAAAGCACCAGAAGATAATAATTGCCCTTCCAGCTCTGTCACTGTTGCATGCATAGAGCAGTTCTATACCTGCCAGATGCCATGGAGATCATTAGGGCTGCAGGCTAATGATTGGGACATTGACTACATTCCGGCTTGAGGTTAAGCAGCTGGAAAATGATTCTTCCTGGTATCTATGAGCCTTCCACCATTCAGTGTTTATCAGGGACAGAGCAAAGGTATTCGGCAATATTCAAATACATCATGAAGCAACCATAAAATGTGACTGTTGCTGATATTACATAGCTGCAGTTTTCACAAGAAGCAGTTTTACGAATGAGTACCTTCACATCCAAGCATAGCTACTTCTTCAGAGTTAAGCTGTATTAACTAAATTACTGACCTGAAAAGTAACTCCCTGATAATCAACACGTTCAAAGGAAATTCTGTTTCACCAGATTGGCTTGGCCTATGAGTATTATATTAAATATAACACAATACTGAGTAGAAGCCAAAACTTGGTCAGGAAATGTTTTCTTTAAATACTGGCAGTGTAAATAGTTATGCTGAAAGCAAGAGATAGCTATTGCCCTATGTGTGTGTAGCTTTATTAGCTTTTATTTTCCTTTAACTTTAGTTCCTTTGCAGCTTGGCAGTAAAGAATTACTTTATAATCAGAATAGATCAATATAAAATGGAAGCTTGGTTTCCAGATAATCTAGTTCTTAGAAGATACAAACTTGTCCTGATGGGAAGAATCAACAAATGAATAAATAAGTCCACAGAGTTATTAGTCTAACATTCAAACTTTAGACAATATAACTTTAGACAATAATGTGTTGGCTCAAAAAAACCCCAAACGCCTTCTTAAAATATTGCCATGCCAAAGATTAATATCGGGGAATATAATGGAAAAAAATAAAAGCAAAAAATAGTATAATTTTACAAGGAAGCATTTACTTTGCTTGTTTTCTGAAAAATGGATTACTTTTACAGAAAATGAATTTGCCTGAGGCTGACTTAGATGACTATCTTTAACTTCAACATTTAATACTTGGCCCTCGGAAGGGTAGTGGCCTGGCATCTGGTTCACTGAAATGCCCTCTGAAGAGAGGTGCTCCCCTCTGAAGACCCACAGAGGAAGACCCATCTCCCTAAGATGGGTGCACCTCTCTTCCCTTGCTCTCCTTAGCAAAGATGGAGACCCTCAGAGGGCAAGCTAGTTTGCTACAAAGAGCTAGCTATCTATCTGCCTCTCTTTCACAGATAGTAGGAAATTAACTGGAAATATTGCTTTTCTCCATCCAGCTATCACCCAGTTTGTAAAGAGCAAAAATGCAGAGGTGAGGTGGCTCTACCACAGTTAGTACATTTGACTGTGAGGAGTGAGTATGACTGAACTCCAGGCCCTGTGTTGCCTTGGGGGTCTGTAACCACCACAGTTGCTCTGAGCAACCATAACCAGAGCACTGCGATAGTTCCAGGAAGGGGCAAGAGAGTCAGATTTAGTTGGGATCAGTGTTTAGGGCACTCATTTAAGACCGGGAAAGTCCTTAAAGATCTCTCCCATCTCCCGTCAGACTTGTGTTTTCTTTAATCTGATATATTTTTATTTCATTTGATACAGAATGCACTCAACTCTCTGAATGCAGGGACTATACCTTCCACATCCTACCCCTCCATATCTCCCTATTTTGTGCTAGCCACAAGGACAGATACTAGTTCCTTTAACCTCTGCCTTCTATGGCTCTCACAGCACAGTAACTCAGCAACAGGGGAATGGAGAGAGGTGTGTTTGCTCCTGTTCTCCATACATGCTGTCTGCAGGCAGGAGTGTTTGCCTAGGAGTTGAGGATACATCCCTCAGGGGCTGAGTAAACTCACTCCTTGGGTTAGTGCTGTGACTGCGAGGTTCTGTCCAGATGCGGGGAGCTGCAGTGTCTACACCTGCAATGCAACAGAGCTTTAGGCAGGACAGAACACCTCGAGGTGCAACAGGCACCTCGAAGAGAGACACAGTTGTTCTTTCTTTAGCAAAAAACTCTTACCCAGTTACCTACTGTCCTGTTACCTTGTTTCCAGGTAATTTGTACACTTGATAAGTTTGAAGAAAATTCTTTATAAAAGAATAAAATGCAGAAAAAGAATATGCGGTCAACACTTAATGTATGAATTTCCAGATCCTGCAAATGTTAAGTTTGATATTAGATGGGATCTGAGCTAGATATTTTGCTTACTTTGAAATGAACCCATAAGGTTAATCTAATCTTTTTGTTATTTCAAGCTGAGTCCTTTCCATGGACTTGAATACTTGGCAGAGATTAAAACAATAATTCTTTTAAGAGTTCTTTTAAGCACTGTTTTCCTCTCCCTTCTCCCAAACACTTTCAGTATAATAATTATTATTCCTATTTTGGTAACAATTCTTTTAGTTTTCCTTTATAATCTTAGTGGAATAACGTTATATTAAGCATAACCTGTTATGAGCTTTTATAAGCTCTGCTAAACATTTTGTTCCTTATGATATAGCATCCAATATGGACTGCATGTAATAAATACTATTTAACTATTTTTTAAGAAAACCTGTGGACTCATCACAGATTTTATAGTATCATCATGCAGGAAAATCTATTCTACACCTGACTTGAAGGAAAGCAGTATTAAATACTTTATTTTGTATTTAAAAATATAAGAATGAAGAGATATCTATAGACAATATCTGCCCTGTTAAACTATGATTCTTACAGTAACAGCACAAAGAAACTTTGATATATTATTAAGAGTACTTACTTTTTTTATGAGCTACCTTAGTAATCTTGAAAATGTTCACTTTTCAAACTATATTCACACTTCAGAATATGTATTCCTACAGCTTCTTTAAAGTCTGTAGTATCACTATTATTGTAACTAAGCCCTGGAGCTTAGGAGAACTAACCTCAGTAGGAGGAAGAAAGATACAAAATACCAAGGAAATAAGATATGAAATACCAAAGCCAAGTAAAACAATATCACAACAATATTGCTACAGAAACAGATGACTGGAATGAGGAATGGCACTTAGTTCCAAAATAAAATATTACATTAACCTAGTTGAAAATCTATTCATAATTAAGACCTTGACATCACTGGAAGTTGCAATGTTTTTAGCACTTCATCCTAGGACAGAGATAATGAAAATGGAAAGATGACTGTTTTCTGTTATTTAGAGATGACTAAGATATTGTAACTACAGTTATATGATGGCTCGAGGTGTGGAATTTGATATTTTAATCACTATTGGAAAGAGGATTGACAAGGCCTTCTCACTTATTTCAAGGTTCTAGAAAGTTTCTTTTCAGGAATAAGCAAGGTACACCTAACAACCTTGAAACAGATTCCCGGAAAGTATAAATGAGTGGAATCAGCGAACTGGTCCTGAGTTATACCAGCTGATATTCACTCTTTTAACTTTTATTTTTTCCTCATAGATTATATTTGTAATATCATTTAAAATCATATTGAGATTGGTATATCAGTTCTCTTCACCTGCGTTTAATTGAAAGCCATGTTTTTGTCACTTCTATTACTATTGTTATAGTTTTTCTTGCTATTCAATCTTAAAGAAAACATACTATGTGCAATAGGATCTAAACTCTCTTTTCTTTATTTACTTGTTAGTTGGCATATCGTCATTTGTATATGTTCTTCTCTGATCATTAATGTATACAGTTATCATTGCATTGTACCCTCAAGGTGGTAATCTATTTATACCACTCCTGTCATGCCTGTATAACACATACCCACTAACTACCAAATAAAATAAGATGGAAAAATTCATGGAAATAAAAGGGAAACATCTCTCATCTGGATACCAAAAATAATTGTATCTGAGTTTAAATTTCAAACTTCCACTGCAAAATATTTTGACATCAATTGCCAGAAGTTCTGGGTAAGGGAAATCTAGGATGGAGAAATGCTGTCAGGAATTTGACAACAGTCTGTGTGTCAGTGCAACTGATCAGTGTGTCTGACATGAGACATTCTTTCCTCAGAATACTTCCAGATATTTGTCAGAATGTATTTCCTCAGAAGTCAAACTGCTAAATTCATTCTGCAGTCTAACAGGAAAGGTGCACACTACAACAGCAAAACTAAGGCTCCTGTGTGGAAACAACTGCAGGAGAACAGGAGGTACTCAATATAATTTCACGTTCTGGCTAGTGCTGGACATAACTGAGTAGTGCTCACTCTCAGAT
The DNA here is from genome assembly GCA_013389825.1 of Crypturellus undulatus. Lineage (NCBI taxonomy): Eukaryota > Metazoa > Chordata > Aves > Tinamiformes > Tinamidae > Crypturellus > Crypturellus undulatus. The sequence continues at coordinate 538,004 of VWPW01011473.1, forward strand.
TAGATTGCCTTAATATTGAAATGCTATAGTTTCATAAAGCTATGTAAATTTTTAAAACAATCTAACATTCCATCTGGGGAAAATGTTGTGTCATGTAATAGCTGCCTTCCAAATTAAACTGAAGCAAAACGAGAGAAAATGTACAGTATACCTAGAGTGTATAAGTGTTATTTTATGTTGAAATTATGTAAAAAATGTTAACAATGATGTCACATGATAATTTTTGTCCAGCCGAATGCAATGAAACTTGTATATCCAAGCAGACAGTATCTATCTTATTTTAATCTATTTTCATTATTTTTATTAACACATACTCATGGCATACATTCAAGGACACAAAGAAAGCCCCAGCTTGTCACACTTCACATTATTCAGTATTTGAGTGACAAAAATGCCGTGTCATTATCATCATGTTGCTTTGTCTTATCAGGATTAGAAAGCTACTCTGTGATTTCCAGTTGGAAGAAGGTCAGTATAGCCCCAGCTGTCTTGCCGGAAGGCGATTTATCTCTTAGCTCATTTGATAGTCTTAAGTGATGGCTTTGCTGTAAATCCAAAGAGATACCCGTGCTTTACAGTACACCAAAGTATAGAGACATTGAGCTAGGAGATATTTAGGGAGGAAATTCCATGTGCTTCAAAAATGAACAAATGAACTTACTGGCTCAGCTCCAGGAGTAATTGCTGTCGCCATCGTGCAGTGCAGTGTCATCACCTTCCTGTGATAGCCTAGCCTGGAGTCTAGACTGGCTGCTGAATCGTGAAACTGAGTCTGTTTTGCTGTAGCATCCAGAGTGGCTCATACAGAGAAGGACCACATCTCTTTTACCTGCTGTTAGCTGAGCCCTAACTTTAGCTTGGCAGCTCATATTTTCCTCTCTTCAGTTCAGTCCATTAAAATGTCCAGCTGCTTTATGGTAGAAATAGTGAAATTATCTCCAACAGTGGAGTTAATCTCCTTTTCTCTCTCCACGTATACACACCCCTCCAGCCATGTAAGCTAGCCACAATTTAGGTCTGGATCTCTGCACACCATTGTAAAGAAAACCTTGTCCCCTATCTGGCCACTGTCTGCAAATAATCTGATCTCTTTAAATTAACTGCTTATTTTTGTTGGATATTTTATCTTGGATCAGTACTATTGTTATGGATCGCATTAGGCTATGGAAAGTTCTTCAAATCACCAAGCACTAAAAGGCAGTACATAGGCTTTTAAAATAGAACTCTTTGGACCTAACCTTGCATAAACAGTGGTTGTCTTAGCCCAGGATGTCCTCTTTCAGAAAAAAAAAAAAATAGAGCACATGAATAGAATGAGGAAATAAGTATTGTTTCTGATTTTTTCTATCTGTTAACATCTGAAACAAAGGATTGAATTTCTATTTATATTACTCGGTCCTTATAATTAGGTCACTTTAGTTAGTCATAAATTAAGCAAATTTAACCATATGCAATAGATTATCAATCAGTCAGCTACAAGGAATCTGTCTGAGTTCCCACTAAGGTATATAAATAAGCAACTCAGGCTAAGACCTTAGTATATGCCTGAACAGTAAAATGAAAGAACCTCTGAGAAAAGAAATCTGTGATCCTTGATCAGCCAAGGATGCACCAACCGTCTGATTAAGCTCAACAGAGTAACCATTTGGATAACCAGTAGTGGCTGCCCAAATCTTGTACATGTCTGGTTAAATAAAACCCATTGACAGATAAGCTATAGTGTGGTTTCCTGGGCTATTTCAGTACTCGTAAGCAAAACGGGATATGGATGTTTGCTCAAGCCCTGGCCAAAATCCTTGTTTGTTAAAATAGCTCCCAGCATGGGTCTGACAATGCATAGACAGTTCTCAAAAGAGTTTGACCATACTGTCTTAAGAAGGGAAATAAATTTACGCAAACACATAGGAACTATGCTGCTTAATGGTTATTAAATGAGCTCAGATATATGGTAGTCGTAGTGAAAACAACTTTTCCCTTAAAACAGCAGAGGTCCTATTTTATCTCATAGGCATAACAACAACGCACATATGGGCAAGAACTAATTACCTAAAGCACCATTGCTTAGTGACCATACATACTATGTGGGTATACATATTTAATGCCCTTATTACTAAAATTCTGTTACCTCGGCAGGTCAAAAATAATGCAGAGCTAAATTTTGTCTTCACTTTCTGTCTATAGCATTCAGACTGGAAAACAGAAAACCTCAAAACACACAGGAAAGCAAAATTTGGGTAATTTTAAATCACCTTTTTACATTCAGAACACAGGATTTCTAGTAAAGCTTTTTTCCTTTTGTAGTAGTTCCCCTTCTCCTGCACATACATGCAGTCAAATTAATAATGACCTCACCAACCAAGTAATATACTTTGCAGTGTTTCCATATTAGTCATTGTCTCTTTGTGATTTACTCTGATTTCGTATTCTAATATTATTTACCATTTCTTGTCTGAGTTTACATTAATTAGAGATTTACAGAGAACTAAACTCTGATTCTTAGAATGGAAGTCTGCTATCGCTCTGAGGCTATGAGATAAGTGGTAGCAGGTAATGTTTATATTATTGATTAATCAACCACTAAAGGGATTAGGTTTTAAGATTGTTTAGCACACAAAAATCCATACTTATTGCATTAAAACAGATTTTGAGACCTTGTTTATTGGCTATATCCAGGGTCAGGCCTTTGGGATTTATTCAAGCTGAAATGTCTATATTATATGTGAACATAAAACAGTCTGTTAAGAGGCATATCTAACACTGGTGACACAAAGGCAAATAATTGTAGAAAATTACAGGTCAGTAATTGAAAAAGACCATTTATGAAAATGCTTGTAAATTCAGAAAACTGCCTAAACATTAAGTATATCGAATAAATAAAGATGATGATCGGACTACAACACAATTTTGGCTACTGTTTTCTTTGTTTAATGATTTTCTATTATGTATTTATTTTGTAATTTTCATGGATAAAAAATTTCATTGGCTTGGTCCTAACTTCTACCTGTGTACACAGACAGAACATTGTGTGTTATTGCTCTTTGGTGTATAAAGAACTGACTGCTGCAAGTAAATACTGATACTGTTTGCTGTCCAGAAAAAAGAAATGTCATAGTTGCTCAGGTATATGGGGATGCATGTGTTTGTGCAAGCTGAGCTGTATATATTTTGATATATATTGTATATACACACACTATACATATATACACTACACATACATATAGGTACAAACATATAGACTTTCTAAGAGTGTGATGTTAACGAAACCTCAGAACTACATGAATAACAGATAAGAATTTATTTATTCAGTGAATCTACTCCTTTATCATATATCTGAGCAATCTACAAACTAAATATTATGCCTTCAGGTTTATTCCACCTTTTATTTAATCTGATGCGCCATTTGGACACTCTAAGTTGCATTGTTTAAACAACAGCCTGTTTCAGTTTTCTTCAAAAGAAGATAGGACAGTAACAGAGCTCCTAAAGTCACTTCTAAAAATATTGTTTGTATTTCTAAGAAGCATTTTGAATTTTTACCCAGAATTCATTAACTACTTCATTGATTTGATGTTCATACTTTATTGATTTGATGTTCAACTTCTACTTGTCATGTTGCACACATTTGTAAGGAGGTAGACCATTCTATTTGTATTTTTCCTCTGATAATGCCCCTCTTTTTTTGGTAAGAACCATTTTTTACTTTTTCTGTTTGAAACTATAGTATCCTCAAAACAAGATGTAAAAGTATTTTCTAGACTATTATGTACTTACTGAGCTACCTTATTTTCATTACTGTTCCCATCACCAGTAATTGACTGCATAAAGCAGACATGCTTTCTCACCTAGTCTTTGTGGTCTTCCAGTGTTCATTCTGGTTTAGGTTTGAACAAGGGAACATCTTATTCTATATTCTAGAATCAAAACATTTTACCCACCACAAGCATTGCCAAAATGTCTTCCTCTCCGAAGGCCTGTTTTTTTGTCCTCTCGTTCTGCTTGAGTGATCTGTCTTTGGAAAGATGTAATATAATTTTCAAAATAAACATGCCTGGATTGAAGTGCTGCCATTCTGTAGGTGTAGCTGTTTTTGATGATAGTTTGAAACTGCCTACTGCTTGATGCTGTTGCTTGTTTCCATCTAAATCCCACCCACATAGAGTTTATAAAATAATCTGTGCATACATCTCAATTTAATAGGTGATTTTTTCACAAAACATGGTTACTTTCTACAACTGTTCTTGCAATCCTCTCTCTCTTTTTTTTTTATTTTGATTATTTCCAAAAGGAATCTTCATGCAAATCAAGACATTATGATGGTTATTATGATCTTAAAGTCCTTTAGTTCAAGTCAAACTGAAGTGCTTTATCCTGACCTCTAATGTGGAAGCCTAAGTAATGCTGCTGTAGGTTCTCTCAACCGAGAAGGAGCTTCACAGCTTATACTACTATAGTTCTGAAGGTTTTAGAAAAGTTTCCCCACAGTAACAAGTACTCTTTAGAAGGAACACTGTCTGTTTACTGTTTACAAATTTTCCTGATGGAAATAGGACAAAATTATAGAAGACACTTCTGTGTAAAATATTGATTTCAGGTAATACCTGAGATCATACAGAAAATACTTCCCAAAGTGGACAAAGTGTACACAATAAATGCTAGTCGGAACTCACTCAACTACGGAAATATTACAAATGAATCAACTCTTCTAGGAGCAGGCAGACAGTATAAAGAACTGTCTTGTTAGGATTTATTTAAGAGGATTTATTACCCCATCATTTTTTTTTTTCTTTTTACATAAATAACTGTGCAGGCAGTAAACAAATCAGAAGAAGATAATCTCAGATTACAGATATGCTACTAATATTGGACTCTGCAAATAAATGCAAACAAATTCAGAAAACTGAATGTTGCACTGTTGCTAACTTGCATGTGATTCACATAAGAAATAAGATAGCAAAGACTAAAACTTTAACTGTGGTATGCGATGTTTACATTATAAACACACCTCTTTTTGTACATTTTACGTTTTCACCAGTCACTGTGCTCCAGGATCAGATTCAGCTACACTATGCAGAAAATATGCTCTATATTTATTATTATTATAGCTTTCTCCTTAAATAGAAATACTGCTAAAATATTTAGTTTTGCATGGTTTTCCAAGTGTCACATTACTGCCAATTCAAATGCTAGTTAATGTCATTTTCTGAGTCATTTTTTCAATACCATGTAACTGTTCTTTTCAGTAATAAAATAAGAATTTAACATATAAAAATCTAGTGAATTATTTTGAAAGGGAATATAAAATATAAAAGTCCCCATAAAACACCCATTAGTAGGAGTATTAACATCTTTTTTGGTCTTTACCCTTCCTGCCTTCTTAGTTTTCAGATCTAGCATGAATTTAATTAGTAGGATTTAGGATCATTTACTAAGTTTAAGGGAAGAAAAAAATCCTTTCAGACCCTGAATTCTTTGCATTCATTTCTTTCCTTTTAAGATAAATTTGAATTCCTGCCATTTAAAAGCAGTTCTTCAGGTGATAGCTTCTAGTGTCTGACAGCTTTTAATGTGTTTTGCATATCAGGAACATTATACATTGCACTGTCCTCCGCAAAGGGCACCTTCCCCTACTTTTAACACTGACACTGAGGTCTGATGAAACCTCTTACTACCTGACTGGTGCACCTGGGACCTGCACCGTGTCTTCTACAAGATTCAAATACTGTTCCCTGCATGATGCCATTCTGCGTTAACTAGACAGAAAAAAAAAGTTGGGAAAGCTTTTGTAATATTCCCTCTTTGCTCTCTGACCACATCAGACTTTTCAAAAAGACTGTAATATTTTCTTTCTGCCTTTTCCCTCCTATTTGCACCACATAGATAGCAGCAAGTAGGTAAGCAGGGATTGTTACCTGAGTCATGGAGTCTGTCCATTTGTTCTACTCTGTTTCTGGCATTCTGAGCTCAAACTCACACTTGGATAGCGTTACCAAAGCTGAATAATTGTCCTTAAAATGATCAAAGTCTGATTCACAGCAGGAAAAATTCCATCAGCCTTCCTCTGCAACAAACAAACAAACAAGCAAACAATAAAACCTTTGATTTTGTTTCTCCTAAGGAGCTATGACATTCAGGGAATGACAAAAATAGGCATAGTTTTTCTTCTAACAGATTATAAATGCCATGTGTGACTCTGTTCAGGAGGATGGAGTATGTTTGCACAAACCAGCAGAGATGGCTAAAGTAATTTGTGGCATGTGGCATGCATATTGTTGAATCAAAAAGTTTCACACATCTACTGTTTGGCTGTAGTATATGAGGAGACAGATCCTGCTGGTGCATCACAGCTGCAACTCAAGCTTGTCAAATGCTTTGAATTCAGCAAAATGTACACCACATGCCACAAAAGAAGAAAACAGTACGTTGCAGTCTCGATCTCTTCCTTAATGTTACCCCAAAGGTACATGACCCTGATTTTGCAGAGGCAGCAAACAAGGTAAGTGAAGCATCTCTGCCCTAGAGCTCTTTTCTGGTGCAGACTCTAAATAGAGATAAATGTGACCTACCATAAACTGCTGCATCACAGGAATGAGGGATAAAAGTCTATGTCTGCAAGACACAGGTAACAGAGGCTCTGCAAAGGAAGTGAGAAGGATTCACAGGCAAAACTGATGATCCAGGTTAAGGATCCAGGTGAGATACACATAGCCCGAGGTCAAAAAACTTGCTATGGCTTTGCCTAGTCTTTATCAAGTACTGAAATAACAACACACATTTTACTATATTTTTTTAATCTCTTCTTTAACCAATAGGCTTCCAATAGTGAATCCTCCTCTTTTCCTCTTTGTTAGCTGAAATGGTCTTTTATAAACACAAGAGAAGCAACAAAAACAAAAACTATAAAAGCGTAACTTGAAAATAGTCTTGTTCAGCTCAGTGGAGTCCTGAACATATATCAGTCATAAATGATATTATGTTCTGCAATGTCAGAGACTTTCACTACTCTACATCAGCATTCCCAAGAAGAGTCCATAAATGGCTCCAGATGTCATCCAGTAAATTACTTTTGTCCTGCAAACTATATATTCTTTTCTAATAGGATGCCATTTGGGTTAGATTTGCTCTCTGTCTGTAATACGTTCTTCCAATTTCTCTTTTTACTTCTATTAAATTGAAATAAATATTCAATAAATAAATCCAGAAATTAAAATTGCATTTACATTAATTTTAAATTAGGTACTCTGAGTCTTTTGGAGAGCAAAGATTTTTTCTAAGTTATTTTAAAATGTTGTCAGCTTGGGTATACATAGATTTCTTACTGCAACACATTCTCTGCTGTTTTGCAATATAGGTCTACATTTGCAATATCATATGTCCAATATATTTCTTAAGAAAGCTATACTGTATTTCCTGTGAGTGAACTATTATGATCTTCTATAATAAATTTCCCAACAAAATGATCATACACATTTAACTTGAGGTAATGCTTTTACTGTGGTCAGGGATGGCCATATTCCTAAGGATAGTGGTTATTCTTATTTAAATTAAATCTACTAAGACATGTTTCTATCCTGGCCACTGTATCTGACATCATCAGATTTAATAATATGAATTGTTCAAAAAAAGTTGTATATCTCAGGGAACATTCACAGTAACTACTAAAATATATACAAAGACAATGATTTACGGTTGGACTCGATGATCTTGAAGGTCTTTTACAATCATAATGATTCTATGATTTTATGATCTTATGCTTAAGGATCAAACCTATTCCAGAATAGAGTCAAACCAAATATACAGCTATAAGAAACCATTGTGGTTCCATTTCAACAAAATAACACTCTCAAGTTGATGCTTGTTTGAATTTGAAAATAAATTTAAAAAAATCTATCTAGGATTTTTTTTATGAAAATATTTACCATCTTCCAAAATTTTACCACAGTTTTTCAAATGACTTTGAAGTTTCTGTCTTCATTTGCTATTAGTGTCTTTCAGGCTTACAGCTTTTGTGTCACCTCCAAAAAAATTCAAAGAGGGTTAGACATCCATCTCCTGGGCTACCCTTGCATGACAAGATGTCCTAGATTACCAGGAGCAGAAATATGCATGGGAAACAGAGCATTTGTCATCCCTAGAGGAGTCATCATCAGGCCACCTTTCCAGAATGAGCTACAAAGTAAGATATTTTCTCTCACTGACAACACCCTGCTTAACTCACCATACTTTGAGGCTGGAAATTCTTGAGTTCACAGTAGCCAGACAAACTTTATACAAGCTCCAGGTGAAGCATTTGCCTGAGGAGAGTAGACAATACCCAGCACCCCTGACATTTTGGGTGAATGAGATGATAGACTATAGATGGGCACTGCAGTCCTATCCTAGTAGATAACGATATTAAGGGAAAGTATCCAAACATGGAAGCAGGATTACATTGTGAAACTTCTACCTGTTGGAGTCTAAGTATGTCAAATTCTTGGATTCATGCAATTGCCTGTAAATCCATAGATTTACAATCCAAGGAAAAAAAAATAAAAAAGCATATGAAAAGTCATGTTGCTCAAAAGAAGAAATCTCCAAAGGCATGTCAGAATCTACTCATTAAATTCTTAAATATGTCACTGGAGGTTTTAGCTGAAAGCTAGCAATCATTTTGCAGAATTGTCAGTGAGTAAAAAATGAATATCAATGCCTTGGAAATATTATCAGTGTGAACATTTTACTGTATGTTTTGTTTTTTTTTGTTAATTTTAATGAGACCCTACTATCACTGTGACTGAGTAATTGAATTTTAAATGATTAATTGAAGCTATAAAATTAGAATTTGGATTGAATTTGAGAAGAGATGATGTAAAATGAGGAACAGAAAAACATCACACGATTTCAAACAAAACCTGGGGTTCCCCAAACTTGTGCCCATACAGACAGTAAACAAAGCTTTACATTCGATCAGTGTAAAGTTCCCGTGAGGTGCAGGGAATAACTATCTATTTTTGCCTTGACATTCCCTTGTACTAGCTTGGCATTGTCAGAGGTTTCATCTGCATGATGAGGTTTTCTATGAAATGCCTGAACTTGTGCAGTTTTCTTGGAAAAGAGAATCATTATCTTTCTGCCATTTCAGGCAGAGTATAGAAGCAGAAAATACATCTGACCTAATGAAAAAAAACAACTATTGGACTATATATAGATGTTTGTATATACTTGTGTTTGGCTGTTTTTCCAACAGAAAATTCCCAAGGAGAATTTAATATTCTACATAGTGTGAGAGAAAAATTCTTGTAGGGCTATTGCATAAAAGTGCTAGCAAAGAGTAACCTTTGTCTTCATAATCCTTTTGTTGGACTTTATTGTCAGCACCAAGGTCTGGTTCAAGTTTAAGGATAAAAAAAAGAGAAAAGGCATAGAAATCCATGAAAATTCTGCTGAACTCTATGGTGCTCAGTAAGCTAACTCTCTTCTCTTGCTCAGGCAAATCATGTAGATAACAAACTGCATTATTAATAAAAGGAGAAAAATAAAATTCTAACAAGGCAGAAAAACAGGGCGAGAACACCCCATAATAGTTTGCAGTCTTTTTCCTCTGGGAAAGTAACTATTAGGCTGGTTGGTTTCCCACTACTGTAGTAAGATCCAGAATAGGATAAAATTTCAGACCTATCGTTGTGCACAGAGTTCCTTGATGGATTGCTCTGAATTGATTTTAAGCCTCTTCTTGACCAGTGTTGGCTCTTTTGACTGTCAGTAGATAAGACTTGGGCAAGAATAGCTATGGGGAATCCGGTATTTGCCTCAGCGTTTTGCTTTCTACCTAAATGATCACACACTTAAAGTTAGGTTCTATACACATCCCTTGTTAAATCTAGCGCCCACTTTTCTATAAGTCTCATTATCATATCCATTTGTTTATCTTGTTTGAAATGATATTTTAAATGAAATTTTTGAAGCACTATCTTGATTTTTAACTCAAATATTCATAAAGATTTTAAAAATGGATATGATGCATAGGTATGACTAGACTATATATAGTATACTTCATTTCTCTGAGCTTGCACTAAGTACAAATCTCTGTAGGCATAACAGTATTGTTTTGAATAGTTTCCTGCACCAGATATTACACAATTTTCTTATATTCAAAAGTCACTTATCATTAATTGCTTTCTTGAGAGCTCAATATTTACTTTCTAACTGGAATCTTATTAATTAATTTACATTTAGCCTAAGCTAGCCCTTTTTCTAAGCTTATCATCTCAAAATATTCAAATGTATTACTTGCAATAAAGAAGAAAATAAAAAAGATACAAAAGAGCATTTAGAAAGGAGTATTTCTTAATATATACACTAAAGGAGACCCTAACTTGAGACATCATGCTCTGGGTCTGTTAGAAAGCATTAAACATATATATATATATCATAGAATCATAGAATCATAGAATGCCTAAGGTTGGAAGGGACCTCTAGAGGTCATCTAGTCCAACCCCCCTGCACACGCAGGGCCACCTAGAGCACGTGGCACAGGGCTGCATCCAAGCGGGTCTTGAAGATCTCCAGAGAAGGAGACTCCACAACCTCTCTGGGCAGCCTGTTCCAGTGCTCTGTCACCCTCACTGTCAAAAAATTTTTCCTTAAGTTCCTGTGGAACTTTTGGTGTTTCAGTTTGTGGCCATTTCCTCTTGTTCTGCCACTGGCCACTACTGAAAAGAGGCCGGCCCCATCCTCCTCACTGCCTCCCTTGAGGTACTTATAGACACTAATGAGATCCCCTCTCAGCCTTCTCTTCTCCAGGCTGAACAGGCCCAGCTCCCTCAGCCTTTCCTCATAGGGCAGATGTTCCAGGCCCCTGACCATCCTCGTGGCCCTGCGCTGGACTCTCTCCAGCAGCTCCACATCCCTCTTGTACTGTGGGGCCCAGAACTGGACACAGTACTCCAGATGTGGCCTTACCAGGGCTGAGTAGAGGGGCAGGATCACCTCCCTCGACCTGCTGGAGACGCTCCTCTTAATGCACCCCAGGATCCCATTGGCCTTCTTGGCCACGAGGGCACACTGCTGCCTCATGGTCAACCTGTCGTCCACCATGACGCCCAGGTCCCTCTCAGCAGAGCTACTCTCCAGTAGATCGGTCCCCAGCCTGTACTGATGTCTAGGGTTGTTTCTCCCCAGGTGTAGGACCGTGCACTTGGCCTGGTTGAATTTCATGAGGTTTCTCACCGCCCAGTTGTTCAGTCTGTCCAGGTCCCTCTGGATGGCAGCACAGCCCTCTGGCGTGTCAGCTGCTCCTCCCAGCTTCGTATCATCTGCAAACTTGCTGAGGGAGCACTCTGTGCCTTCATCCAGGTCATTGATGAACAAATTGAACAGGACTGGACCAAGGACTGACCCCTGGGGGACACCGCTCAACACAGGCCTCCAACTGGACTCCGCACCACTGACTATCACTCTCTGAGCTCTGCCATGTAGCCAGTTGCCAATCCACCTCACCGTCCACTCATCAATCCCACACCTCCAGAGCTTGTCTAGGAGGATGTTGTGAGGGACGGTGTCAAAAGCCTTGGTGAAGTCAAGATAGATGACATCCACCGCTCTCCCCTCATCTATCCAGCTGGTTATCCCATCATAGAAGGCTATCAGGTTAGTCAAGCATGATTTCCCTTTTGTGAATCCATGCTGACTAGTCCCGAGCACCTTCTTGTCCTCTATGTGCCTGGAGACAATGGCCAGCACTAGCTGTTCCATCACTTTTCCGGGGACAGAGGTGAGGCTCACTGGCCTGTAGTTGCCCGGATCCTCCTTCTTGCCTTTTTTGAAGACTGGCGTGACATTGGCCTTCTTCCAGTCCTCCGGCACCTCCCCCGTTCTCCAGGATCTTTCGAAGATGATGGAGAGTGGCTTGGCTACGACATCTGCCAGCTCCCGCAGCACTCTCGGGTGCATGCCATCAGGGCCCATGGATTTGTGGGTATTGAGGTTCCTCAGGAAATCTCTTACCCAATCTTCCTCTACCCTGGGCAAGTTTTCCTCTTTCCCAGCTCCTTCTCTCGTCTCTAGGGCCAGGGACTCTAAAGGGCTGCCCTTGGTAAACACCGAAGCAAAGAAGGCGTTCAGCAACTCTGCTTTTTCTGTGTTGTTCGTAACTAGGGTGCCCATCCCGTTCACTAGGGGACCCACATTTCCCTTAGTCTTCCTTTTCCTGTTTATATATTTGAAAAAGTTTTTCTTGTTATTCTTAACATCCCTCGCCAGCTTACATTCCAAATGCGCCTTAGCTTTCCTCGTCATAACTCTGCATTCCCTGACTATATATATGCATATTTGATAACATTCAACAAAATGTATGTACCAGGCTTAGCAATAGGGCCATGTCATAAGAGTAGGATCTAGGAACAGTCTTGAGAGTAGTATGAGACACCAAGATGTCAAAAGAGACTTCAAAAGGACAATTCTGAGCTTTATAAAATGGAAACAGGTTGGGATGTTGGAAGGTACTGGGATGCAAAATTTGCCAGTATTTCCTCTCCCTTCTTTCAATGCCAGTGCTGCAAATGGGGCTAAGAAGGAAATCTGAATCCTAATCTTTATAATGACTGACTCACAATGACCAAGGACTCCTGCTTTAACTCTTCAGGTACAGAAGGAAGTTGCTGGGACCCTCAAGTTGTTTGATAACTTTGGGGTCGCATAAATTTGTGTGAAAAAGAGAGGAAGAAATTGTATGAATGTTACGAGGGAATGAGATCCATCTTTTAGACTTGATTTAACCCTGAACGTGTTGTTTGCGGGGGGGCAGTCCAAGCAACTGAGGATTTTAGCCTAAGCTGTGCCAGCTCCCTCTTCTCCCACCACAAGCGTGAAAAGTACTCTTGCTCTTCTGGTTATTCTTTGGGGCAGGAACATTACAAGTCACTGTTTCAAATACAGGCTGTCATTTTAGATGATAGAACAAAGGGAAGTGACTGAAAGTAAATAAAACTTGAATCCACACAGGTATAAAAAGACCTTTCTTTAAAGCAGGCAGTTATAAACATGACTCTGAATGGTCTGTAAGGCAAAAATAATGGGCTTCTTTGAGAAGCAATTGAGGCACTTTCTGACCAAAATAGTATATTAGGAGATTAGTCTCTGAGGGGTGTATAACCTTTTCAGATTCTAAGTATTTCTTCTGTTCTCATCTGTGAGCTTACAATCTGTTAGTCTCAAAATATATCTGCAAACCCACAGGCCCACCTTCCTGACAGCTGCTCGAACAACACAGTGGAGGAGCAGAGAAATAAAACTCCGCACCGTCACCCGCCCAGCAATTCTGAAAGCCTGGTGACTTACTCATGCAGTCCAGAAATGCCAGTCAGAGAGGGAGGGGGGGCAGAGGGAGTGCAGGGAGAGACGGCTCTTAAAGTGCAACATTTGCAGCGCACGCTGGAAAACCAAAGGGGCCAATTAGTATAATAGGTTTGAAATCATTTCAGCACAGTCCTAAAGACAAAAGAAAAATTGTCCTTCAGAAATGGAGCTTTATTGTTCAGATGAGTATAGAGTGGAACAATGAAATCTATCAGTTTTGGAGGCAACATTCCTTCTCCTTCATACTGGACCATACATTATTAATGAGCACTATTTTCAGTGTGAAAGAACTGTTTGAAAAGCATTAACATAGTCTATTGGATGTGATTGACACTGTCATCCTTTTCATTTTGCTGTTGGCAAGAGGCATCCCTGTAGATTTATGTGCATCTGGACATTACTAATATTCTCCTTGTTATGCACTCTGGGCAGCTGTGATATGGAAATTTTTGACATGGTTTTTAGGGGGAAATTTAATGTTGTTATCTGCTCAAAAAAGCAACATTTTTTTCTCTCTCTGTGATTTTATCAATCAAAACTATTTAGCGTTTGATTCCCTAATAACTCTAATCTGTTTTCAGTATAAGCACTTTTAAAGGAATTTCATCAAGACTACATGCATTCTCCATATATTTCTAGTACCTTCTTTCCAGACAGGCTGTTTAGTTTCTGAGACCCATGTCCACTCATCCTGCTTGTATTTTAACTTCCAGTCCTCAAAGTTGATTACATTTTTAATTGGGTTGGTTCATCAAGGACTGCAGTTTCAGTGTGCCTGCTGTTCAGAATCACCAAGCCTCTCTTGATTTGCCTAGGTAATGGCTTTTAATCACAACAATTAAGACCAATGAAATTAAGAACTACTGAAACAGTGCATCTAAACTGCATACAAAACCAAATTACCAGAGATTTTGGTTTTATTCAAGGTAATGTTATTTATTTTCTTTTTCTATGTAGATTTAGAGTGATTTCAGTTTCTCAGGCTGTATGTAGTAATCACATACATAAAAATATTGTAATCTCTAGCAAAAAAAAATGTGAAGGCCTCCAATACGGTATAAAAACTAATACTAAACCTAAATGATCATGAAGTCACTGTATGAAGAGAAGAGAAACTGAAATTGGAGGTCTAGATTCTTGATTTGTGAGTCTTTTTGTGTATCTATATTTAAGCGTATAAAGCTTATAGATACATACAATCAAATGTTTTTGTGTGGAGAGTCTCAATTATTGTTTTGATGATTAATTTTTGAACCTCTTTTAAAAGTATCCCTTTTGCTTCTTTGCTGTCTCATGAGTTGGTCCTAACCAGAATCGGTTTTAATGCAAAGCATCTATGTCAAGTGTTGGGGAATGAGAGGAAATTAAGATAGAAGATGGTAATTCAAGGCTGCATTATTTTAAAAATGTAGTTTTATAAGACCAGATATTCTATGAAATGATGCAGGAAAGGCGTAAGTTTTGAATATCACTCCGCAGAGTGATCTTGTTCAAAGAGATGCTCAGAGATATCAATTCTGTTCAGAATAGCTCATCTTTATATTCACAAAGCATCTCTTTCCTGTACATTAGACCTCACACTATTACCAGTATGCAAAGCACACAAGCAGCTGCTTTCTCCTCACGGGCAGCAGGTCTACCCCTTGTCCCCCACCTTGGCCAGAGGTCAGGGCTGGCTTCACCCTGGCAGGCCCGTTGTTGGCCATCCCAGGCTGGGAGAGTTCAGCGCTGAGATCCCTCCCGTGTGGCAGCACAAGGACCTGCCACCTCTCCGCTGGACAGCCTAATTGCAATGATCAATCATGTAAAATAATTCTTACGGCTAGAAGTAGAAAGGTTATAACTCGTAAAGACACTTGCTGACTAAAGAGATGGGGAAAGAAAAGACAAAGGCAATGTATAGCTTAAATAAAAGGAAATACATGTTATCAAAAAAAAAATCTTGAATTCTGCTTCTTGGTCAGTGTTGGTTCTTTGAAAGCAAGTGACATCTGAAAATCTAAGTGACATTTACAAGATATAATCTGGTAGTTAATTACAAGATTTAGTTGATGTCTTGATTTTTTGGTTAATTTTTAAGTTTTAGGGATTTCAGAGTGACAGTAATGTAGATTTAGTTGGTGATTGCTTGCTATTCCATATCACTTTGGCATCATGCCAGTCTGCGTAGCATAAGATTGCTACACAAAATAACGTAAGTTCTTTAATTATAATTCTGAGATTCTTATGTAGTTTATTAATTTCTTTTCGCACAATTTTTTTTTTGTAATATTTAAAAACTGTGCTTAGTAATCAAAATTATGGGCCATTCCTTCCAATCTTGGGGCGTAGCATACCTCCACATATGCTATCCCATCAGTTACTCATGCAAATGGAAGATGTCACAACTCTCTTCTATTCTGCTATGATGCCTTTGCCTCTCCTCATAGAAAGGGTAATTTGTTAGGTTCTATAAGCAAGGCAGTTCAGAATGGGTTGCTGGAAATACAGTTTACAAATTTTCCTTTTCTGTGTTGGTATAAATCAGATGGCCTGGCCTTAGACTTAGATTTTGCACTTGGTTATGTTTTAGGAAATAGCTGTCTTGTTTCATAAGAGAGAATTTAAGCACTTCTGCTCCACTAAGTCAAAGTAGGAAGGAGAAAGGAATACACTGGAAGCACAGGTTGTCATCCTATTACTTTATATTTCCCCTGTGCATGTCCCCTGAGTGACATATAATGATGACTAAATAGTAGAAATTCATTTGAGAATATATTTTTACCTCTGTTGTGTTTGAACGAAGGGAATGGTACCTGGACATATAGACACAGAGATAGAGACAGATACTGGAAAGTAACTGGACTGCAACAATTCACTTGTTCCTATTGCTGGGAATTGTGATAAACAAGAAATTGCTGACAAAATATGTCACTCAGGCCTCATACAAAGTGTGATAACAGGTGAGGAACTGAATTAGTGAGGGTCCTAGCAGCTGTCCACTCCAAAAATAAAGTGGTTCAATGTGAAAAAATCTTTTATGGAAAACTGCTATACCATTTAATGGAAAGAATTCAAAGATAATTCAAAACAACCAAGGACTTCAATAAGGTGAAGCTTTTTGTTGTTTTGTTGTTGTTCTTTGCTACAGCAACAGAAGTGGATTTTCTTTTTTCCTCCCACAGAAGTATTGCATAGAATGAAGCCTAAAATCCCATGGGCAATAGTTATGCATCCTATAGTGGATTTTCAGCTTCCCGAGCTTACTGCCAGCTGAGCTCAAATGGAACAAATGGAAGCCTTCCCCTCCAAAATCTGGACAACTTTCGGGAGGGCTGAGGCAAGGACCAGCGGTATCCTTCTGGGTGAGACATTTGTTCAGTTGTTGGCTTGTCTCCAGCCATTACCATTGATTATTTCTACAACAAATATGATGGGTTCTCCAGATCCTTTCTTTATGAATAAATAAACAAATGACCATCAGAAGCTGTTAAAAGTTTGCCACCTAAATCTTGAGTTTTGGCAATAAGTTGAGGAAAATGGTAGTCAGTGACTGGGAAACAGTTTGCTTTGATACCTAAAGCTCATCTGAATATAGTTTAAATGAAAAGTCTAAGGAGCAAAGGTGAAGAAAGCTGTATTCATATATGAATAACTAGAATTTATTCCAATTATAGCTTTCTCAGAAGAAGTGGTTTTTTTTTTTTTCTTTCTAAGCAGGAGACTAATTACACTTTGACAGAATTCTTTCTTCTGTTTTGACCAGTGGAGATGATTAGCTAGAGACATTAAGTGTCCTACAGCATTTGAAGAACAGTGTCTCTGTGTGAATCACATTATTTCCTATGAAGACATGAAGTTAATAGATTCACTCCTAGGGTTGTATATAAAATCACAGACAAGTCCTTAAATACACTGATAAGTCAAGCTGAATACAGACATATAAAATCACACACTCCTGAATTTGTTTTCAATTAGAAATTGTTTATTTACAATGCTTTGGTAATTCTTTACTAAGTCTTTAATATTTAATTTACCTTATTCGTCTCTTTATTTTTCTGTGGGGAATCTTTCTTGCTAAAGAGACTAAAGTAAATTCTAGGACTTTCATCATCAAGCTTTAGTCTGCCTCTCGTGAGATCTTGGAAGCCATAAATACTGCACACCAGCAAAATATTCCTACATTTCTCACCTTATTTTGATACTTAGTTAGGTTTGGGGAGAGCGGTTTTTTTTATGTCTGTAATCAATATGCTATGGCTTATGATTTTGATCGAAGTTGAATGAGAAAAGAGATTTCCACAGGAATCTCTAGGGAGAGTAATGTTTGAATGTATATAAGGGATACAGAGTGATTGCAGTTATATACGCCTGAGGAAATTTAGGAATGGTGAATGTTGTCATAGGCATTCCAATTATTGTGGCATAGTTGTAAGGTAAAAAATAAATACATAAAAACCACTTAAAATACACAGATTACATAGTATAGTATACTTCTTAGTTGTTAGGTAGTTCTTGCACACACTTTGTTCTTCCATAGTTTTTGTTTTATAAGTGTATCTTCTTTTTCCATTGTTACACAAAGAAAAAACATCTTAAACCAGAGTTCAGCTATGTATATTTTAAGCAAAAACTTGCAGATTGTATAACAAAATAAAAATTTCTGTGCAAATTCCCAGCTATTTCTTGCCATTTTCACTCTGTTAAGTCTAATATGTGTGACAACAGGTTATGACAATAGCATGAAGAAGTCTGGTTATCAGTAACAGACGACATATATTATTAGGCCTTTTTAGTTCTTAAGAGTCCACAAACCATCTGCTTCACATCTTCAATACATACTCAGACAAAAGATAGCCATAAAATATTTAGTAAATGTAAGTCTTGCAGTAGAACAGTAAGAATTTTGCAGGAGGTCAAAGTCATAGGCAATTTCTTCCTATTCTAGAAAGGAATTAATTAAACTAATCTTCAAAGAAGTGAAGATGTCACATTCTCCTTCTTATGAACTGGATGACTAATGTGTCCCCTCCAAACCCATTCACAATATCCATGCCTGGGGAAAAATTAACTCCTTGCTCCAAATCTGATGATTTGTGTGTGAGCAAAACATGCTGTCTCTAGCCATGTTATGTCCCCTTTCTATCTTTGTCAATCTTCAGGGACTTTGAATAAATTCCTCCTCCTGCTTGCTTCCCAAGATTTCTGGAAGACAAGAGAGAGAAACAATCCTGGCTCAAGAAGGTGTCCAGCACAAGCTGTAAAATAGTTATTACAACATAAACACATGCAGCATCAATATGGTAAAAACATTCCTGTGTAGTCTCTTTTCAAATTACTATGATGATATGCATGACTTCTTATTGTAAAACAAAAGAACTTCAGGTTCTTTCTTCAGGACTGCAAGTTCATGCTGCTTCTACATTTTTCCTCTCTACTCAGCTCTGTGAGGCCACACCTGGAATATTGTGTGTAGTTCTGGGCTCCCCAGTACAAGAGGGAGGTAGAACTTCTAGAGAGGGCCTAGTGTAGAGCAACGAAGATGATTAAGGATCTCGAACCTCTATTGTATGAGGAAAGACTAAGATAGCTAGGTCTGTTTAGCCTGGAGAAGACTATTGAGAGGGGATCTTATCAACATGTACAAATACCTGAAGAGAGAATGTAAAGAAGATAGGGCAAAACTCTTTGGTGGTGGTCAGTGAAAGAACAAGGGATAATGGGTATAAATTGAAACACAGGAAGTTTCATCTCCATGTGAAGAAGAAGTTCTTTACTGTGAGAGTGACAGAGGAGTGGAACAGTCCTGGAACAGAGAGGTTCCTTCTCTGGAGATCTTCAAAACTTGCCTGGATGTGACCTTGTGCCACGTGCTCTAGGTGTCCCTTCTTGAGCAAGGGGGTAGGACTACATGATCTCTAGAGGTTCCTTTCAATCTCAACCATGCCATGAAAGCCCTTTTGGGCATTTGTTGACTATCAACAGAAAGCCAAAAAAGGTACTCATTATACAAAACCAGGGAAGGATTGCATACCAGAAAGAGCACTAAAAAAATATTTATCATGGATTGCGCATGCTAATTCTCCTCTTTTGTTTTTTTTTTCCTCTCTCATAATGAATAGCCCATAATTATATCCAATTTTTTTCCACTCAGATATTTTAATTATAGAATATATTCCATTTTACCCTTGAAATATCTGTTCTACTTGCCTCTTTGACTATTGCCTGTTTACTCTTTATGAGAATATTTATCTGTGAACGCACACACACACAAAAAAAAAATATGCATNACCTGTTTACTCATTATGAGAATATTTATCTGTGAACACACACACACACACACAAAAAAAAAATATGCATACATATATATATGCATGTAAACATCTATATAGCGCAGTCAGCCATAAGATTGTTGCTGGAAAATATGTAAAAGGTTGTTCATACTAACAAAGCCAATCTTGGGATACTTTCTTTGAACAGTTGCCTGCTCTGTGCAGAACATTTCATAATTCAATTAATTATGCAGAAAAATGATAATAGGAAAAATGATGTTCTAAGGAATAAAATGTGTAAGTTTAGTAGAAACTAATGTTGTACAATTTCATGAAACTTCTCTTTTTATTTTTTTTGCAATATATCCACAAACCAATCTGTAAGGTTTGTAAGGTCGTCCTCTGACCCTATAAAATTAATGGGAATTTTACTTCTCACTTTAATGGGAACATGACCAGACCTACTTTATTATATCCAGGAAGTTAGTCTTTTATGAAGACAAAGTGGAAAATGTAAGAAGGTACATGAGGAACTGAGGTAATTCAACTTTGCTTGGGTCCCACAAACAGCTTAGGGGTCTTATGGTCTTGTTTTTGCCCAATCATAAATTTTTCTTTTCGTTCTTCTTCCACCCCCTATTTCTTTGCCTTTTCTCCATTTTTTTGCCATTGTTATCACTTAATTGTAATGGAATTCTCCTTTTCTACTTCAAAACTAAAAAAGTTTCAGTAGTTCTGACCTTAACCTTGTAATCAAATAATAATTCTAATAATAAATATAATTCACAGTATTCACTCCACCTAAATATAGACAAATCTGCTCAAATATTACTTGATCTATCCATCTCCATCAGACCTATGAAGTAGCTGATATTAAGTTAGGAAATATTTTTAACTAGATGCCAGCATGGTCAGCTAAAACAGGATTCATCTTGAAACTGACACACATACTGAATATCTTCATGAAGATATCCAAGTTCAATGCAAGTTGTATAGCTTTTCATTATGTTTAGTGGAGGTTTAGGAAATACAATTAGTAAGGATTAGAGAGGACATTTCTTATCTGAGCATACATAATGAAGGAGCGATTTGATACTTAGATATTGGTTTCTAATATCATTTCAGGTCCAAAATATTTGCACAAGACTGACAGACGAGTCATGGTCCAGCAGATGATCTCTTCCTTTCTCAAGCAGCAACTGGAGATTGAGCCAGATGCAGCTATAGGCCATATAGGCCACATAATTTCTGATACTAACATATAGACTCCTAGGTTGGGGTGCTTTAATATTAACTGAATCCTTTCTAGAATTATGTAATGAAGATACTCTACCATTTAAAGCAATAAACTCTGACTTAAAAAAAAAAAAAAAAAAAACAGTTCCAGAGGCACTGTACAATAAGAGTCTTATTTCTGTATGTTGTATTTCATCTTCAGTTCTTTTTCTTGACTGTGATTGTGGTGATTTTTGAATTACATTGGCAAAATTAATTGAAAATTAATGAAAGAAGACTTTGCACAGTTTAATTCATTGACCTTAGCCAGATGTCCCCCCAAAGGAGTAGAATTTTTCTAATGCCATCCTGACTATTGTTATTCCCTAAATTACTCATTATTAAAGCTAAATCTGTTTTCTGGAACACAACGTCTAAAGACGTTGATGTTAGCAATGCCTCTGCTCAGGAAAAAAAAAATAATAAAAAACACCCTGGCAGATGTTTAACTGCAGTGCTGATTTTGGGACTGATTCATGCCCAAACTTCTCGCAAATTCTCTTTAATATTTTTTTCTTTTTGGAAGAGTCAGGCAGCTAAATACCTTTGGCTTTCTGAGCTGATATCCTTAAGAACTATGTTAAATGTTCCATAGCACTAATTTTCTAAGCACTTGTCCTGAAAGGGAAATTCAGATAGCAGAAAGAGGTGCAAAGGTTTCCTGTACAATGCACAGAGAGAGTCAAATTACTCAGAGTGGCTTCAGAAAGTGTGATGCACTCAGCTAGTGTCTATAAAAATTCAGCACATTGTCATGCAGGTATCTACAGCAGTTTTTAACACACAGGTGCCAACTTCTGAAGACTGCTCCAACTACTAGGATATACGCTTTACTTTAATGAGAAAACTTTTTATGAGCTTTAACTCTCAGCTATCTGTTGCTTCATGTTGTGCTGAAAACACCAAATACCTTCTTCATATACAATCTCATTCTTTTTCTGTTTAGGTCTAAGTATTCAAAGCGTCATTTTCATCTTCTCACATTTCAGAAAAATATTTGGTTTCATTCAGACTTTAAATAAAGATAAGATCATCACTTATTTGACCGTTATTTTTTCTGAACAGTTACCTAATTGTTTTGCTTTCTTTACGTCATTTTCTCTCATGAGGTCTTTCCTTTAAATTACATTTACATGCATTTTATTTTCTGTCCCATTCTTTTCTCCCAGCATTTATATTTCTCACAGTTCTACTGGTATGAATTCAGAGTAATTTCCTGGCTCCAGTGGAATTTCTTCAGATGTGTATTGATTATTAAAATGAAGGAAGACTTTGTCCATAAGTCTTTTCCCCCTTTGTATTTTTGAATATTCTAGACTTTCTACAGTCTTCCATTAGGCCTTCAGTGAGAGCTCCTTAAGCCCCAGGACTGCCCTAAAAAGCAGCCTAATATGGTTCAGGCAAAAAGAATACTTGACCTATTCCATAATGGGAGCATGCTACTTGCAGATAAGGAAACACGAGTTATAAATTTCCTGCCGGCAGCTCATGATGCATTTGAGAGTTATGTATTCACACTCTCTAGCCAAAAAATGCCTCCTTTATGCAGAGGAGAAGGAAAAAAAAAACAAGCAAACAAACATTTTGCTTCCTCTTAATGGGACATTTAAATGGGCTGCTGTAGAACACGACCAAAGGGTAACCTGATATTCGCTGATGATTCTCCCACAGCGGAAGAACAGTTTGGGTATTAATTGGTTCAGACAGCTTTAAAAAGAGTCATTAATAAGATTTTATAAGTGGAAGCCAGGCTTCTTTTGAACATAGGAATGAGTATGGTGGGAGATGTGCCTTGGGGAGAAGCTGCTAGAAAATGTGTGTCATTGTTAAGATGGCAAGGCTTCAGTTTGTACATACAGTAAAATATCAAACCATAGATATGCAAGCCTCTTTTCAAAACCTGCATTGCTTATTCCCTGCATATGATTATCCAAATAGGTTACTTCAAAGGCAAGCTGTATTTTTCTGACAGAGGATGAAGCATCAGAAATTTTCATTTAATGCTTCTCTAATTCCTGTACAAATAATACAGGAGCATGTGCGAAAGTAACATTCATATTTCTTCATGTAATGCTTCTAGAAAAAGCATTTTTTTTTTCTTTTCAGCAAGACATTTAGGCATATTTTGAGAAGTGTTACTAATTCTAATTCCATGCGTGTACAGCTGGAAACCTCTTGAGGTGTTGCAGAGATACGGTCACTCAGAAAGAGCAGCATGTCATCACCACCTCTGTAAAACAGGCATCAGTTATCTCAGACTGATTCACAGAAAACAGTACAAAAACCAAGCAGGGTCACTTAAGAAGAGCCTCTATTTAGCCACAGCAGTCTCTAGTTGTTCCAAGGACAAAACTGTGCCTAGAAGTGAGTAAAACCTTGCTCAAGTTTGGCTGGGGAGAACAGAGATGGAGAATGTGAAAAGGAATTCAATCAACTGCTCTGTGCTCTAACAGGGCTCATATCTTGAGCTCCTTCTGCTACGCAAATTATGCATTAACTGTCTGATTTTTTTTTTTTAAGGAAATCCAAGAGCTGGGTAAAACTTATTAGATTTACTGACCATGATAAAACACAATTTTGACAAAGGCGCTTGAAGCCTTTTTTGTTGTTGTTGTTGTTGTTTCCCTCAAAAAGTATATTCAAAATAGAAAATTTGCTTAAAATATTAATACCGTGGATAAGCTCAATTCTTTCAATATTCAAGACCTGGAACAGCCAGATAGAGATAAGCAAGTCAGCAACAATTTTCTAAGGCAAGGTCTTTCAAACTATACATGTGAAAAAAAACATGATGCACATTTGTAAATGCCATCAGTTTGAGTTCAGTACCCATTTATTTCAAATTATAAGTTCTTCAAGAGAATGATTCAAGCAGTGAAGATGAATCTAAAATATATTGCTCACATCTCTCTAAATTTGAGCCAAAGGACTGCACCAAGTATTTCTCCACTCTTTTCTGTCCTCTCTTCCTTTCTTAGAATAATTGTTTTTATACGTCAAAAAAAGGTCAAAAACTTTTTTCCCCCCTTTTAATAAAGAAAATAGGAATAATCTTTGGATGAAACTCTACTATGATTGAACATATATCTATATCCAAAAGAATTTAGATATTAGTTATCTTTGATGGAAATTTTATTACCATATTGATGTTAATCAGTAGGAAGGTATACTGAAAGATGCTATGAACATTTGCAGCTTCAGATATGGCTATGGATTTGAGCCAGTACAACTTATCTGCAGCTTTCTGAAGCATTAAAGCCTAAGATGGTATCATTATTCTTACAAGAAAAAGTCTTTACCTTTAAAGGTTATACTGTCCCAGAAGATGTATAAAATATAGAAAATAAAATAAGAAACTAAGCATGGAAGAACGTCTAATTAGTCCCATCGCATAAACAGCCTGCAACTGAAGAATCTGAAGGATTTTTAAGACCAGGTATTTCTAGATAAGGTAGTACTGACAGATGTAATGAGTACGGGTTTATTAGAAAGACATAGGCATAATTACAGTTTTTAGTAGGTGAATAATAGAGTTTCGAGGAAGTATCATAATCTTAGGACTATTCATGCAGAACTCAATCCGAAATTCACTAAAATCAATCAAGGTGGATCTCCACATTTCCCTTTTTTTTTTCTCTTTTGACATCACAAAAACTGGAGATAGATCTGGAATCTCAAGTATCACCTGGCATTTTTTCCTGAAAGTGCATGACTCGATTGCACTGCAAGCTCTGTTTGAACCTAAAATTGCTCAGCACTAGATTTTGTGTTCTGACAAAATGGGACAGGTATCTGTGGCCTCCTATGAGCATTCATGAGACTAGAATGCCCCCAGCAAGCGCTATCATGAAGGTCAAACACTCTCTCCAGACAGCCCTGCACGGAATCCCGAATGTCTCTGTGACATTCAGGGATTTAGCTTCAGCCTTGAATGTCACAAAACAAACGACATGCAATGCTCAGGCTGGAGCATGCCTCCTGCATCAATTCATCTTAAAATGCTTCTGGGAATTAGACAGAGTTTTGACATAATTCGTACAGAATCTCTTATGACTCCCACAGACGCTTTATGAAAGAAATGCTATCGCAAAGCATTAAATAATAAAGAATTAGCCTGATCTTAATCATCCACTCCTCTTAGTTAAAAATAAATAAATAAAGCCTTTTCTAGGAGTGCTTAAGTCCTGCTGACTCCTGAATTATTGCACATAGATCGACACACTTCAAAAGCGAAAAGTGTGCAGAATCCAAACAGGCATGGTTACAGGGGGAGTGAGTATTGCTCAGTGACTGCAACCCATGGCTATGTCTATACGAATAAAGAAAATGGGCCACAGACTATTCTTTGTTCCTCATGCCAGCTGTCTTGGCAGCACTTATTTCTGCGCAGATCAATTTTCTTTTGCCCCAAAACATTGTGACTGCATCCAGATTGCTTGCAAGGAGGAGTCCCTGGCCCACGCTAAGCGCCTCACTGTGCCCGGGCATTGCCTGCGAGAATGCTGCTTGATGAGGCCAAAATTATTTCAGGGGCCACACTAACAATTTCACAGTACGAGTGATCACACACCAGTACGCAGGTCTGTGTGCTGGCCCTGCTTCATTTCCCAGGACGTATGCATGCCGCGTTGCTTAGCATCTGCAAGAGGTGTTTGTAAGAGGAATAATGAAAACAACAGACACACGCGATTGTACAGATACCAGGAAGAACTGAGTGGAATTGGCTTGTGGTGAAAAGGGAGCTGTGAAAAACTTGTAGCACCAGTGGAGGGAGAATTTTCTTCTTCATTAACCTTCAAGTTAAATAGCCAGAAGATCCTCCTCATGTATGTGTAATTACTTTAAATATGTTTTCCAACACAGCCTAGCACCCCATCTGTCTTTTAACCTCAGCAGCCTGACATTGCATTTATCCTGTATGTGGGTGACTACAAAACCACATTTTGATACATTGAAGCAATCTATTATATGTTTGTTCTGCTGTTGGAGGAGAAAAAAGGTACACAAAACAGATATACATGAAATATGATTCTTTCTGAAGCTACTTCAATACGATCTACCTTCGACAAGCACCAGGGTCATTAAGTATTATACAGTGTGTTACACAATGGATGGCATCTCAGGGTATTAGCATACAGTTGACAGCCAGACCTAATTGTGACGTACAATATAATCCTCCAGCCCTTCTGCACGATGTAGAACAAACTACACAGATGTCTGCATATAGGCTAGAATGAGGGGA
This sequence comes from Crypturellus undulatus, assembly GCA_013389825.1. Classification (NCBI taxonomy): domain Eukaryota; kingdom Metazoa; phylum Chordata; class Aves; order Tinamiformes; family Tinamidae; genus Crypturellus; species Crypturellus undulatus. The sequence continues at coordinate 564,104 of VWPW01011473.1, forward strand.
TATTTAAACAGAGGCAAGACCTTTGATATAGATATCTAAAGGAAATACATGCTAAAATATATATGTGTCCATTATTATTCAGTCAATTCTGTCTTGCTTTAGGGTAAGTTGAGTGAATGATTTATATGACAAGGTTCACAGCCTAATATATATTACTGCTGGGGAAAAACAAACTGCTCCTGAGGTAGAAATATTTAATATTTACAAAGAATTCATAACTGTACAAAACACACAGAACTTCAGCCATATTAATGTTGATGCCAATAACATTAAATACCGAAAAAGGTATGTGCTGGGACAACTCTTTAGAGTAGTAAAACCAACAGTCCTGTCTCTTCAGTAATTTTAAATAACTTATTCAAAGGTAATACACAATCCTTTTGCAGGTGAAACACTGGTAAAATATTAATTAAACAGTCAGTCAGTGTAAGCATTTTTAATATAAAAATATAGAAAATATAAAACATTATAGACAACATATGATGAAATGTACTGAACGATAAATCTGATGATATTCTTCACCCAGACTCAACAAAATTGTTTGTGTGGACGGTTGTTCATTTGCTTATAATGAAAGCTTCCTACATAGTTTTAGCAGCAGTAGAAACTACTGCTAAGTATGCTTGGTCACTACTATACTCTATTTCTGCATATTTCTTGACTCCTGTCCAATAAAATCCATGATTTTTATCCCTTGCTTCTCTATCTTTCCTTGGGAGAGAATTAATTCTTTCAATACAAAACAAGGTTGCAAACTGTAAAACTGCTAAGTCTGCTCAAATGGACCTTCAGTCTAAACTGACTTCAAATATCTATTACAGTATTACAATCCATTACAATATGGAAGTTATTTAATAGTGACCATGTAAGGTATGTAATATGGGCTGATAGCAACTTTAGGGCAAGGTACCTCTAAAGTGGCTGAATTCCCCATCATATTTCATGATTTCTGCAATTTACCTGAAACAAAAACATTTCTAGGCATAAGAAACTATTTTTTACCGAAATTGCTTGCTTATCCAACCATTCTAGAAATATGCGCTATCATAATAAAGGAGCAATAATTACATACCTAAAGTTCATAGGCACTCTATTTCTCCTACTGTATGCAGTAGTCGGTGGTTGACATCCACCCATTGAATTCCTGCTGGATGTATTCCTTCTATGCTCTATGCTTCACTGACTGCTCTCCATGGATTAAATTTATTTCCAATCCATACTCTAACAACAGTATAGTCTCCTAGCTGTCAGAGTGTAGCAAAATGGTTATCTGAGCATCTCTTCAGATGGGCCATTCTAATAGGTGTTGATGTTGGTACTGCTTCATTCAACAACTTCTTGTTTCCCTGGAAGCAGCTTACATCTGCTTGGGCAAATTCTGTCATCACCGCCATTTCATTTGCAAATGCCATCTGTCCTGGAGCTCCCCCAGGAAACAATCTTTCTTATCTGTCTCACCAAAGACATCTACATCATTTGCACTTCTCTAGCAGTACTTTCTTGAAGTGCTATGTGTCATGCGAAAGAGTCACCTTAATGGCACAAAATGAGTTACCATTAAGGTACCAGCTTCATAATTCACTGTTTGCAACTCTGCATATAACTGGTTCTGCTGATATTAAATATCCTTTTAAGGTAGATGTGAGTGCCATATGTTAAACAATTTTAAATCACCAAGTTTTCATATACAATTCCTCCATTCACTGGAAATGGTCCTTTTTTCTGTACTGCTTGGTTCAGATTTAGGCAGAACGTGCTGCTGGATTAGAAAGGCTTTTCATCAGAATAACACAGATAAAAACCTTAAGAAATACCCTCCTTGGTCTACCTAAATAATAACAACCAGAAAAACCCTTCAGTCTGATTTTTGAAGTCTCCCTTTTTACTAATGTTTTCACATCTCTGTGTAATATTTTTCAGCTGCAGTGGAAAACTTTTTGCAAAACACTTTACAGTCACTGTAAAGTGACTCTGCTGGAAACTTTTCTACTTCCTCATCCATATATTTCATCTAAAACAGCAAGAAATTCATCAAGAACTTACAGAATTATGTGATCACTACCTTCCAGGAAAAGTTTCTCTGTCATCTTGAAGAAAGTGTCCCCAGCTGTGACAACAAAAATGCCCACATGTGGTATCAACACTGGGCTTTCATTTGGGCCTATATCTCAAAGACAACATAAAACAAAGACGAACTGTAAATATCTTTTTGGTAGTCCTCTCCCTGCTGATTGTTCCTGGCTGCTCCGCATACTTCTGCATAGCTACGGACCAAAACAGGCAAAGGTGCACTGAGTCTCACTTAAATACTGTGTCAGACAGCACTAAGATTGATTTAGTTTCGCCCAGGATTCTGCAGCTGGTGTTCTCTACTCTGTCTTTGTAGCACAGAGCCAGAAATGAGCTGACAACCATCTACTGGACAGACAATGGAAATAATGTCTTAATTCTGCCTACATCAGGCTAATGTATGATACGTTTGCAAATTCAAAAAAAGGATTCTCTGACCTCTTTTTAAAACTACTACTGAGCGTTCTCTGAAAAGCACATTGATTTTTTTCCTTTCAAAATAGTTTATAAAAATTATGATATCCAAAGCAGTTCAGTCAGTCAGTCTTATGATTGAAAATGAAACAGTTTGGTGGCCTTCTGCTGTGCAGAGACCATGGACATGACCTTGTTTTTTGCTCTTAAGCATGGGCCTCCATGCCTGGGAAAGACATGAATGAAGGTCCTAAGGAGGACTGTGCAAATTTTAGAAAACTCTAAAGCAAAGCAAGGTTATTTGGTTTAGAAATAAGCAAAGATAGAGGATTATTTTTGTAATGTCCAGATAAAGGATTTATTTTCCTGTTTTTTGTAGCTTCTGTGCTTGTAGTAACACCCTGTGTAAATTAAACACTGAATCTCAGCTGAATCTCACATAACATGATCTAAAAAATATAAAAAATGTACTAGATAGATAGTGTACAATAAATATATTATAAAAATGGTTGAACATTAACCTGAATCCTACAATAATGCCATTGATTCCTTTGGATTGCTCACAATGAATGAAGCTGCTCAGGTGAGTTTTCTAATGTTTTTGAGTAAGAAATTAGACATGATTTGATTCTACGGTAATTTATTAATTAGGACTGCTATTAAAACAGTGAGAATGTAAGTAATAAGAAAACAATAAAACAAAATTGAATAATAGTTCCAAAAAACAAATGGACTTAGCTATTTTTCCTCTTTTCTTTCAAAGAAAGTTGAGTATTCATTACACAGCACAGTGTATTCAGATATAGCTCCTATATTTCTTCGAGATAGTATTTAAATCAAAGATTTTGCCTAAATTAAATATTTCCTGTTTGTGTGAACACAATTGCAATATTTATTCAGAACAAGAAATAGGATGCTATACTATGAGAACTTGTGAAACAGAATTATTTTTTAAAATCTCTTTTTCTATTTCCTCTGATACTCAGCCTTGATCAATTTTCATTTCAAAAGGTAATTGTGAAGTCCCATGAGTGTCAAAAACATCACTAACTAGATATTCCAACAATGAATCAACAAAAACATTTACAAAGAATGGAAATGATGTGAACATCTTGCTTTTTGTCTGAATGCATTGATTGTTCTAATTCTAGACTATAGAAAGTAAATAGAATCACAGCTTGCTGAGTGATTTAAATCTTATGTATGCATATGTATATGCATATGCATATATAAATCCTACCATTGAATCAATTAGGATTATAATTTCCAAAGTCATTAAGATTATGATTTTGAATAATATTAGAAAGTGGGCACATGCTGAGCAAACTACAGCCAAGCAGAGTTTGGAGAAATTCTAATCTGCTGAGAACATCAGATTTTGATTATTTTGAATCTTCACCACCCAGCTGTGTTTTGCTTTGTTTTGCAGTTATGGGAACTTATCCTTGTGTAGTCACAGCTGTTAGTCAAGATGGGAATCAAAGGTCAGTCTCTAGACTAGGTGGTCCAGTGGACTGGACTAGCATAGCCATTTCTGAAATCAATAAGAGACAAGAAAATACCATTGTGTTCAACCACCTTTGGCATTCAAGGCTGAAAAACCAACCTGCCTACAGTTAGATAAGCTAAGGGGATGGTCTTTGGCACAAGTCCAGAAAGACAAATACACCTGGCAAATAGATCTGGGAAAAAAATGCCTTAAATACTTCAGTGCCACAATTCTGAAAGCATTTGAATAAAGAGAAAGGATTTGTTGGTTGTTATCATTAATATGTATGGCTATTATTTGTTAATATATGTTAAGCCATATATGCAGTCTTAGTAAAATCCCCCAGAAAAGGAGAGTTTTTATATTTCTTTTGTGCAGATTGCTTGAATGAATCCATCTTGATAAGCAATAATTTGCAAATCATAATTTATTTATCACGTTAATGTAAATATTTAGATATACTTATTTTTGCAGATTCATTTTTATTCTTTTCTAAACATATGTGAAAGGCAAAATTCTCTCCATCATGAAAATTGACTCTTACTTCAAGTGAAGAAAATGGGACTTTATATATATAGTAGACCATCTAGTAGAGATTTTCTTGGAATATGCCCCAAAAATAATAAAAGTGAGTTATTCAGAAGGGAAAACATTCTGAACACCAAAGAATGTCTGGCTGTCCTCAGACTGCTCAGTAATTTTTCTCAATTCATCTCTTTTCTAAAAGCTCCCTCTGTTCCTTATATGGGATAAAGTTACATTCAGTGAGATAAAGAACCTCTACATATTTATACAGTATTTTTCTTCTTTTTATGTCATGGAAATGAAAAGCCAAATCACATCTGCTTTCTGTGGGAATCCTTTAGAGATTCTGAGCTGCAGGGAATCCCCTTCTGCCCCAGAGTTTCTCCCTGCTGAAAACAGGGCCGGCAAGCTGGTTGTGTGCATGGCGAGGCAGGCGCAGAGCAGGTCATGCCCCAAAGCAGGGGGGACAGTCCCCAGGAACTCAGTGCCATAGTCAGGCTCTAGTTAGGAGAACGTGTCTGCACGCATTGAAGGGATAAAATCATTCAGGCTGCTCGGCAGACAGTGTGCAGCCCACTTTGAGGTTGCATTAAGCCTGCTGAAACAACCCAGAAAGCCCAGGGAGAAGTTGGATCAGGTGCAGCCCTGAGCTGGTGCAGCCTCTGGCATGGTGCATGCGGCTCTGTGTGCACGTGTGTGTGCACGCGTGTGCACGCCTGTAGGCATTGTAGGCGTGCTTGTGTCTGTCTTTTATTCTTGTCCCTGTCCACACGTGTTTGTGTATAGGCATATATATAGATATATGCATATATACATACAGTAAAAAGGCCACCAGAAGAGAGGGTCATCCTAAAAATGATCTTTTTTGTACTTAATACCTTCTTGACAGGAGACAATAGTGAAATAAAGTGGATATTTTGCTTATTTTCCAAAACAATTACTCATCCCAGACTAGTGTGCAAGGAGAATTGGCAGTACTGGTATCCTTCATGCTTTATTCTTCATACAGAAGTAAATCTGTGTGGTTTGCAAGAAATTCTGAGAATCCTTCAAGAGGAAGAAAAAGTCATAAATTTCACTGATCTGTGATTTTGCCTTTGTGTTATATGGAGCACTTTATGTTCTTGTGTTATCACCAGTTTAATTGTTAATCAAGTTATTTTTCCACTGTATGTTTAAGAATGTAAACTTTAAATAACTTTAACATTCCTTTATGTGGAAGCACTTTTACTGATTCTCTAAAATATTCATGACTCATCTTTCATACATACCTCAATAATCTTTGAATTAAAAGCTTCTTGTTTTCACTTTCGTTTATAGAATGTCCTCATGCAAATCCCTCATTTAAATTGCCCTAAATCTGTAATATTATTGTAGGGGAAAAATTTTGTTAATACCAAATTTGTCATGCAATATTTTTAGTAGCATCTGATTTTTAATCTTATTTTAATATGTTTAGCAGAATTCCAAGAAATGAAGAATATGAAAAAAAAAAAAAACTGTCTTCAAAGACAAATTTGCCTGAAGAAAAATGTTTTGTATATCCAATATGGAATTATATTAAAAATACAATTTTGGTGATTATATGAATATATATGTTTATATTTAATACAGGACATCTTCACTTTCCCTATCATCTCAGTTAATTGAAAACTGATTAAAGCAATAAATCAAAGTAAACACAAATCTCCTGCTCTCCTATTTGGAAATTAAAATTAACTTCTATAGAAAATAGCATAAATGGTTCAATTTAACTCCTTTATTCTTTCAATACTTCTAAATGACATATATTTTGAAAAGTGACATAAGACTTGGTACATGCACCTTTCAAGTGATCTGGACAGATTTTAAAATGTTTAATGTATGTCCATATGTTTATTTTTTGCTTTCTGGTTATTACAATAATTGCACATTTTGTTCTCACCGGTATTTTTCCCTGAAAAGCCTTCCTGTCTTCTTGTACTTTCCCCATCACATACGATGTCTTATATGATGTTGGAGTGAACATTTTTTTCAAATATATATATTTTTTCCTGAAGTACACTTATCTCTCTTGAGCAGAAGAAACAAAATGAATTTCGAATTCTTTCTGAGACCCAAAGAATGCGTTTGTGTAGCATTTAAAATTGTGCCCTGAATGTGTGAGGTGGAAGGCAACAACAATCTTCTTTCAACCAAAATGTTGTGAGTTGTCCCTGAACAATCTGTGATGATCTTGAGCAATTTAATCTAAATAGACTCTGCTATTTTCACACATGAGTGAGTAACAATTGCCTCTGAGGTGCAAATGTGATGAACCATTGACCGTGTCATTCAAAAGGAAAAGAAGCCACAAAAGCCATAATATATGCAGTGAGCATAAGGCTAAATTGTTATCTACAGTTAACAAGTTATTGAACTTTTTTAATGTAAACTTTACGTGCACTATGATCTTTTCTGTAAACTAGATAGCTAAAAAGACATAAAGGTAATTATCGAAAACCAATTGCACTGAACTGCAGAACAAAAGCCATTCCTTTTTATGATGATAATTGAACAGACTGCTAGGCTTAGTAGGATAAAATGATTTCAAGGCTCTTAGCATTGTGTTGATTAGGAGATTGAAAATGTGATGTCTTAATAGAATTGTACAGTTCTAAAAACACAGCTCCTCTTCGGCATTATCTTAAATATAGGCGCTTCGTCTCTGTCTTTCATGTAAACCTCGGTTATGCGGGCCAAATCCCACAGCTAAGGGTTGCTTTCCTTTGGACCCTGGCAGGCAATTGTCTCAGGATGGCATTGTCTGCACTCAGCCTAGTGAATGGCATCTCTCATCCCCTGCTACAACACTCGTCCTTCAGTGGTTCGCCCGGTCAGGTCTAGCGATGGGTATACCTCTTCTCCCCGCGCACCCCTTCACACCGCTGCTAAGGGCTCATGAGCTAACCTGGCAGCTCAGAAATGTTGATCACAAACTGACTCGGGTGTTTAAGATGTGCCAAGGTGACGTTTTCTGTAACTGAGTCCCAAGGTATTGCCTTGGTGCCAAAAAAATACAGACACACAAGAATTTCAATGACAACATTTTACATGTCTTGTCCCTGTCATGAAGTCTAAACTACTTAGATGGATATGCGTGTGCTCTAGGCGATATAAAAGCAACACAGCCACCTCAGAATGGGATTCAGAAAATAAATAAGAAAATTACGGAGACAGCTGCCTGAACTCAATAGTAAGAAACACTTGGAGCAATATGTGTCTCCACTGGGCTTACATATCTTACTCATGTAACAATTTACATGGGGAGGAGGGGGAGCTAGGAGCTAATATCCTGGAAAAAAAGCCGTAAACTGAAAACAGGGAGCCTTGCAAAGTTGTTCCCATCCAGGGAATGAGGAAATCATTGAATAAAATATTTCTCCACATGAGTGTATTTCTCAATGGCATGAGAGCTGTAATTTCTCAAGTCAGTATGGTATAAAAAGCTTGGGCATAGGGATCATCCTTCCCCTTTGAAAAACACAGAACATCACAGTTATGTAAAATTTGGGAAGTTCTTAAAAGGTGGAAACTCTGATTAATATATTGGGCAGAAGTTGTTCTTGGGTGCCTTAAACTGATTGAACCATTGGTGTCACTAATGCCAGCAGAGTCCAAACACTGTCTACTGTCTCCTAATTCCCTCTTTCTATCCCAACTCAGAAAGAAAATAACAAATTTTATGGAAGTAGCTTATTAAACTTTCTCATCATGATGCAAAGTGCAACTTTGCCCCAGCACGAAACATTTATACATTCTCAATTATTTTGAAAGCTTATCTGGCAACTACTGATTTTCAGCTAGTAATAGACAGAACTAGTCATTGACGGGAGATTAGGTTTGAGGCATATTTTAAAGCAGGAAACTACATATACCATTTCTTTCTGATTTTTTTTTTCTATTTTATCTTTCTGTTTGGAAACGAGTTTCCTAGAGGCAACCACAGAGATTTTCCTTCCTTGTAGACAATCCATAGGGGATTTCTGATCTAGATCCCATTTCATCCCTATTTAAAATCTCCTTTTGTGGCGTGATGTGGAACACCAGTGCCATACAGGACAGTTCTGGGCAGATGTTGATTGCTGATAATGATGTACTAAACAGATTTCAGTAGGCACAGCTAAATTGAGAACATTTTCTTCTTTTCAGAAAAGAGATGGTCTTCTGCTTGTTCACACAGTAAGAAGATTCCCCCCCTCCCTTTTTTTTCTTCTCTCTGCTGTTTTTTAGCATTTGTGTCTTGAAGAGATAATAGGGACAGTTTTTGCCTATCAGAGCACAAAAAGGGTAGTTCCCTCTCCCCATCAAATGCAAGGTGCAACATACAGCAGAAATGTTGTGTTTTGGGTGAAAAAGGGAAAGACAGATGGCTGAACAGCATCCTTCATCTCTCTGCACGTTACCATTCATCTCTCTGCCGTTACCATTGGTTGCTCTGACATTGAGTTAAGTTTATGAAAGAACTTAGTATTGTTCCACTTGGGGAATGTTTTCAGCTTATAAACATTTTCTAAAAAATCAGTAAGAACATATAATTCCTGTTCTACAAAGAGGATATTTGTTATTAGAGGCTGTATTTATTGGGTTTTACTCCAGTTCTAAATCATGACATTTTGCCAGCATATTTCATCTCCTGCTATAATATCTGATCTTCTATTAAAAAAGCACAACCTCTAACCTTTCTAGTTGCAAAGATAACCTTCGAAGCGTGAAGTGAATATATTTATTTTTATCAGTAACTCCTCATTTGGTCTGAAGCCTGATATGAATGTATTTTTTTTTTTACTTATCACAGTGCTGAATATTAATCATACACTATCTAAGTTTTAGTATATTTTTGTGTGGACCAAAGCTTTTCTGAGAAACCATGGGAGGATCTAGAGTATGTTCTGGGCTTCCTGTGACTGTCAAATTCTTGGGAAGTTGTAGAAGTTGAAAAAGGGGGTTAGGGGAGGGAGCCAGCCTCTCAAACTGAATAACTGAAGCTGTTGTCCAACCATGTGAGTCCATGATTCCAGAGATGCACAGCATAGACTGTTCTTCGGAATGTAGTGTTGTGAAACTGATGATAAAGTTTCTATTTCTTTTTATTTTTCCTTTTTTTTTTCTTTCTTTTTTTTTATGATGTGATGGAAATCTGATGCAAACTCCTCCACATAATGGAAGTCTCAAAAATGCACAGCTGCAATGTTCACAAGGAGAAAAAAATCCATTAAGCCTTATAGAAGTTATATTTGTCATTCATTCTACCAAAATGTACTTAAGTGCCAAAAGCAATTGAAATAAAAATTGTGCCAGGAGACAGGTATTCCCAGTGATGATAAATTAAAATAAATAAATAAAGAGCAATAGAGACACAAGTCTATATCAATAACTGCAGTATTGAATTAGTATAAAAACCTAGCAGGCAGTAAAGCATGAGGACTATTTTTTAACATATTGTACTGTGGTTAGAAAAGACATTATATTTATTTTGCTTCCAGAAATTACAATGTATTGAAAAAGACAGTGGTTGTATCAGACTGTTTAAATATGTATATGTCTGATTTGATTTGCTGTCAGTTCTTGTCAGGGAAAAAAAAAAAAAAAAAAAGAAAGAAATCCTTTTCCTCAAATCCTAGAGTAGAAAAAAATATGGATTTTCTTTAAGAATTTAGGAAAAAAATGTTTTTAACAGTTTTCAATGGGTTCATACCTTTTAACAGAATAATAAATAGTAAAATAGTAAATAGGTTTTTTGGGCAGTGAGAGCAAGGAAGGAAACTTTTTATCACATATAACTTCTATTTTTATCTGACGTCATTCCGCAACTGAGTGCTGTGAACTTTACTGGTTCACGCTGTAATACAAAGAAGATTGAAAACTACCACAATGGATTTCTGCTGTCTGAGAAGGACATCCATAACTGCAGGCTTAGTCCAGCTAGAATTTATACTGCTAAGTCATTTCATCTTAGAGAAGAAGAACTAGACATAAAATGGCTATACTGATGCGTAGCATCCCCTAAGATGATAAAGGAAGTGCAAATATTTCTATTTAACCTTTTTATTTTTCTGTTTTTCTTGCCAGATAGTCAAATGATAATTTATATTCACTGTATTTTGTATAAGCCAAAGTCTTTGCAATATCTCTTCAAGTAAATCTGCAGCAATCTGTTCTGCAGATTGGGACCCATTCTTTTTCACAGATCAATGCATGATTTTTTTTTCATTATGATATGGAGGAACTTCCCTCCTCCTGTAATAATCAACTTTTTCTGTGATATTCAATTTCCCTTGCTTGCACTGTGACACAGAGAGAGTGACTTACATGAGGCCTCCCTAGAAATCTGTAGTAGAGAAATTCATTGCCCTTCTGCTCCAGGTTAAATCTGTAAATACTTAATTATTCCCTCTTTTTTACTAATTAGATGTAGGACAAAATAGTGTAGAACAATTCTGAAACACTGCAAGCTTTATGTTAAACAAATAAATAAATCTACCATATATATATATATATATAATGCAGCATAAAATGCAATATAAAATCCACTGAATGTGGAAGAATGTTGTTTGTCTGAGTGAGAACTTCAGGTGTTCAAAATCCCAGTAGCTGTAAGGAACTCAGTAGAGCAATGCTGAGTAAGGATCCCATATAAGACTCACATCTTTTTTTCCCTCAATTAATGCTAGCTGCTGTGAATTCCTTAACTTTTTATCTATAATGATATTTCAGCCTGAAAACTCTACTTTGTACTTATATCCTCACTGGGTAAAATTAAAACTTCACTTCTATGCCAATATTCTCATTTATTTCAAATAAGAATCTAGCCCAATACTTCTTATGACAAGGTATCAGGTTTTGTCTGTTTTTCTCCAGAGCTATAGCATCTGGGTTCTCCAGCTCATTTTTGAAGGCTAAAGAGCCTGAGTTCTTTGCTGAAGTGAAAATGAGACAGGAAATTCTCAGGGAATTGGGAGTCTTGGGAGTAACCATTCAGGAAAAAAAAAAATAGGAACTGGCACCTATAATGAACTCTATTTCTCATCATCCAGGGAACTAAAAAGGAAAAAGATAAAAAAAAATAAGTGCAGATCTTTTTTAGCAGAGGTGTGAATAAATGTTCTGCAGAGAAATTATACCTATATATTCAGAATGTGTGGAGTTTTCTAATCAACTTCCTTTCTTGACTGCTTAAAAATTTCAAGGTCAGCCAAAAAATAATGGTGCATATTGGAATTCTTTTTTGACAAACCTGTGTAAAGAAATAAGTCCTATGACTTATCGTGAGTGACACTCAAATTTCTATGCCCTTCTCTGGAAAATTTTTGTTTCATTCCTGATCAATACACTACATACTTATGTTTTCCATGAAAACATTTAAGAAAATCATACCACAAAGCCAGTCAAAATAGTAATTATCTTTGCTGCCCAAAAAATAGCAATAGCAGAGCCATTATCCTCTAAACATTCTTTACAAAGTATTTCACAATTATCTTCAAGAATTTAGATCAGATTTATTGAAAAAAAAAAAAAAAGTCCGGGCATGGAAAAAGTCGGGCTGCTCCATAAGGGAAGATAAGCCAGGGTGCATGGGCAGAGGTCCCAGGAGAGGCTGCTGAGGGCTATTTAAGGCAAGGACACAAACAGCATCCTGTCCCCCAGTCAGTCAGGTCCATGTGCTCTAAAAAATGCCTGAGTTTGGAGACAAAATGCTGTCACATGGTGTGACAAGCTCTAGCTTTGGCTGGAGTATGTGCATGGAGTCCAAAATGTGTGTTCTTGGTATTCTGCCTGGGCCTGACTGCTGCTGGAGGGGTGATTGGCATGGAGAAGCATCTGGCTGATGAGGCTTTGGAAAAGAGATGTGAAAAGCTGTGTGAGTCTTCAGGGGCTGTGGGAACTCTAGCAAGGAGGTAACTGGATAAATGAGCTGGATAGTTTGTAGCCATCTTAACCCAAATTGAAGTCAACCTGTGAACTGTCCTGTGGCATTTCAAGGCGAAGAAGGATGCATGTTTTTTTAAGTGACCCTTGCATAAAGAGACTGTCTTATGCTTCAGTGGGTAATGTATTTCTTTTTTTCATTAATATTATTATTTTTATTAACATTATTATTAACTCTGTTGGTGGAAAAAATACTTTAATTAACGAGATTTAGTAAATGACTTTTGTGGGACCATAATTCTCCCCATATGTGTGATGCTGTAAATATGAACCTTCCACATTATACTTGACAGTCTGTATTCTCCTTTGACAAAACCAGAAAGTATTAATATGAAATAATTAAGTGATTTGTTAGAAACACAAGATGAACCAATGTCAGATCTTACAAGTTCTCTATGCACACCTACCCCCAGTAAAAGAACACTATTGCATTCACAGAAATCACAAGCTTCAGTGTAAAGTAGGTCATTTCTCTGAGAATACTTTATGCCTTCTCAGTGAACATTTCCCTAGATAGAGCATTTCTTTTGCTACTTTCCAAGGATATGTGAAGGCTAGTTTCCTGCAAAATCATCTGTAAGCAAACTATTTCTAACAATAATAGATTCAAAGAAATTTCTCCTATACTTGCCTATTTTTTCTACTTAGAATTTTTTTTAACGATTATTTTAGCAATAGCATATGTTTCATATTGTATATCTGTTTCACTTTTCTTTCTTGGCTTGTTAATAGTAGCAATCTGCTCTGTTTTATCATGTACTGCTAAGTGTTTTTGCATGGAAGTTATTTTTTCAGTCTATTGACTATAAAGCAATGGGTCTCCAGGTTTTGACTGGGCTGGGTCCTCTTTATCCCTGCCTAAAGCATAATAAAAGCATAAATAATAATGCATAATATCATATTTCATAAAATAAATCTGGCAAATAAGAAATAATATTTATTGCCATAACATTGCATTGAAAATGGCAAAATCCATTATTTGGATTATAATTTAAGAGCATATGAGCATCTTTAATTCATCAGACCAAATCTGTCTCTAACAATGGCCCAAATCAAACATATGAGGAAGATTGTAAGAACAATATAAGCATATATTCAACCTATGCCTGCCTTTATATCCTGTGTATGTTTTCCCACCTACACAGATACCAGAGAGTGGAGTGAAGGACACACTTTTGTCTCTCACTAGAAAGCACAGGGCCCTGCGCAGCTTCCAGAGGCAGGCTCCACTGTGGAAGTTTTTTTCCTTTGCAGTTTGGATTTGGTGTAGACATCTTCTCAGAATGAAGTGTAATGTCTTTATCGCAAATATTATGGAAAGAGATATCTGTACAACAAAACCTTGTCTAAACTTACCAATTCATTTCACATTCTTCCCTGACAGCCATTGCAGGGAAGGAAACAAAACAAACCCAAAACCCAGAGGGCAAATCTTGTCCTGCTCCTTCCAAATTCATTTTTCATGTAGGGCAGATTTGCACTTCACCATCACAGACAGAGGACTGTATGACTTACTAATATTCCTCAAGGAGACCTTGAAAGAATGTTGTTTTGATGAACTCGGTACTGACAGACCACGAGGACTGCAGTATCATATGCTGAAGACAAGAATATTTCAGCTTTTCAAAATCTTGAGAGGTGTTGAGTAAACGAAGGTGGAGTGGGTTTTTTCAGAGAACAAGTACATTTTGTTGAGTTTTACACACTCCCACTTATCTACTGTAGAAAGTAGGCTCTAGGACGGAATTGAATTTGAGGTGAGCAAGAAGGAGGGAAAGAAAGAGAAACAAATGAAATCAAAACAAAACCAAAAATAAACCGGTAAAGTGAGGCATATTTGCACCATATTTATTGTGTCTTGGTGATAATCGCCTCAAATTTTCCATGCTGAAAGCTAACCTGTCAGACTTTGCAGGTTTACTGTGTAAAGCAGGCAGTGCTAGAGCAGCAGAGCCTCTGCAAGTCAGACTTAGGTGCTCATCTCTATCTCTGCAGCAGCTTTGCCAGCCCCTCCATATGACTTATTTTCACAGTATTGCATAATAGGACCCTTAAAGAGTATGTGTATCATCTGTTTTAGCTCTCTGACTTCTGGTGCTGATGCTAAGTCAATCTCCTTAAACCCCCTGTGAAGACAGGTGAAAGAAAGAAATTCCTCTGGAGACAGAGAGCATCAAAGTTGGCTCCTCCTCTGAATCTCCACTGCAGGAGCTAGTTTATTTTTAGAAGGATGCAAGGAAGTTAGCCTCCTGACTAAGCCACCCAGGTGCCTGAACAATACAAAGATCATCTTTCATCTCAGACTTTGCCCATGGAGGAGTAATTTCTTATTTTCATGTTGTTACTATTTATTGATGCTGGATATAGTCAATCTGTCATAAATCTGTTCTAGAAACATTCAAAAGATACTTCACTAGCAACAAACTGTGTAAAAGGGTAAGTAATCACATTTGTACAGGACGTAGCATGATCTTACTCCCAGATGGGAGCTTTGTAGGGAATTATTATCATAGAAAGCCCTGTAATTCTGTCTCACCATTCAAATATGTGAATCAATTTAAAAAAGCAGCACTTTCAACTCAATATTCCTGTTCATTCTTTTTGATAAAACTCTTGGATCTGGCCACTTATATTCTATTCATGGAAGCACACAGGCCAGGAGAAGTCAAATGAATAGGTGTATTATGGCACCTCTGATTGGATGCTTAGGAAAGAAGCGGTGCTCAAACTTAATTTAGATACATCCCTTCTCTTTTGCTTTATGATAAGAAGAGCTTGTCTGCTTAAGAAGTAGCAGTGTAACACTGCCACCCACTGCCCCGCTTTACACAGGTGAAGTCATAAGGGTAGATCAGCATTCAGGAGTAATCAAGTCTTCCCAGGTATAGTCCTGACATCTTTATTAAGCTTTGAAAACTCCTCAGGGTAAGTCAGGTAGGCTTTGCTTACTTTATTTTGAATCAGATAGAGTATGATCTTTACCTGCTGTAGTAAATTGGCTCTGAGCATTATAGTACCTTTATGTGTCAATTTTTGCCTACCCACTTTCAGATGTCACCATCTTCCTCTGCAGCTAAATACAGTAGTACTTTGCTGCAGAGAAACTCATCCACAGAGCTATCTCTGAATAACAGGCAATCTCTGAGAAGAGCACCCACCTTATCTAGCATATTTAGACAAGGAAAGATGCTGCTGTAAAGTTATAATCCATGATACAACAAGCAATGTTAGAGGCCAAAATGAAATATATACTGCTCCGAACTTTTCATTCTAGCTTTATGAATCATTGCATTTGCATATTTTACCTTTATTTGAAGGAAACTTTTGCATTTATCCTACCAAAAGGACATTGCTTTCAATTTGCTGACACAGGAGTCATTAAAATTCTACTCGTACAGGCTCATGGATGTAGTTCATTTTTATTTATTTATTTAGAGTAACACTAGACTTACTTTAAGCTCCAAATAATATGATTTTTTCCTTTTTAATTGCCATGTTTGTGTGTTGTTTTTTAAACCATACATTCGTTTCTGTTTAAAATTGCATTCTGATTTGAAACTCATAGCCTCAAAGAACCAATTGCAATCCTTGCTGATTATATTTCTCCCCTGATTTCCAAAAACCTTCAATCACTGCTGGCATTCAAACTACATGAGGCACAGGACATGAGGTGCTGTAGTGTCAAGATATTAGAAATTACTGCAAGGTCTTCTCATTTGAGCCGACATCGCCGTGCCCACTTGCAGACCTCTTGATATTTATAAATAATAAAGAGGAAAATTACTAGTTTTGCTCTCAAATACTCAGCAAATTACTAAGCACTGCTTTCACTCATGTAAAATTAATTCCTAGACTTGATGCTTGGCATTACTTTGCTGTAAGAAATTGCATTGTATCTCACATGCATTGAATATGGGACTTAAGGAAAGAAATCAATAAAAGAAATTAAATATAGCCAGCCTCCCTCAAACAATAAAAATCAATTTTATGTTATCAGGTACCTAAGAAGCAGGTTTATTTTCAACATTAATCTGGATAGTAGTTTCATAGTAATTGATTTTTTTATACTTAAGCTGTCAAAAACTATAACAAGCAATGATTACTTGTTATTTTCCAAATTCATAAAAGAATTGATTATATGGGGATTGTGTTTTTTTTCCCTTTCTTTCTCTGTCAGTGAATTAGTTTTGTCATTGAAACAATTGCTAACCATTTTCATAGTGATGACAACATTGAAAAATAAGTATTCAGTAGGTCTTAAATGGAATTGTTTTACAATTGTGGTGAACTTCTGTTTGTCAGTAAAAATAAAACAACCATATCTTCATTATTTCCATCATTAAACAGTGTTATCTACAATTGAATGAAATGCTGCATTATATATTAAATATTATTTTTCCATTAAACATGGAAAACCACTATAAACTGATTTATTCCTAAAAATTTAAGCTAAAACCAGACTATATACAGTAACACTTGGATCTTTAATAGAAGGTGAAGGAAGAAGCCAGAATTTTTATTTTCTCTCCTTGTTTCATTTACTTGATGAATAAAGGGAACAAGGACATATCTGTAAATCGGCCAATTGCATACAGCTAGATGTAAAAATGGATGAGTATAATTCAGTTTCAGAGATTATTCCAGTTTTCAGCAAGTCATTGAAAAATAATGGAAGGAATTCTATTAGAAAATCTTAAGAAATCATGAAAAGTGTTCCCTGTTAGATTTATTCAAAATTTATCCCATTATAGCAAGTGTTTAGAGGAAGACCCTTATGAGAAGGAGAGGTAACAAAGAAAACTTGACATTGTCTTGATTTATTCCAATAACTTATGAGTAAAAAATCAGAGCACTAACAGTCTGATTCCACACAGTTTGTGAGTACGCAAGCAGTGTATTAACAACACAAACTTGGTTTCTATATATAGTGCTGGCAGTTGGAGCAGCAGCCAAGTTCAAGCTAGAAATATTAACATAACAGAGAGGAGCACACCCCCTCTGCTACATCAGGATTGGCAGCACCATGCACGATATCCGATCACATTTATCACAAGAGTGGCAAGGATGTAGACAACCTGGACAATGATGTGTCATTAAATATTGATATGCAGATCTGGCCCCAAGGAGCAAAGGGGACAGACTTGCTCGGCACTGTGTTCTGCTTGCCATGTTATACGTACTGAAATGTTACAGCCTGCTTATTGGAGAGTTATACAAGTTCAGTGCAGAAAGCTCCTAAGATTGTCAACTTCACCTTCCTCCCAGTTGTGACAGCACTTCCCAGTATGTTTGAATCATTTATTGCCCAGTCTAGTTTTAAATGTCCCAAGCATTGTAATTGTCAAGACTTACCGGTTAAAATTATTCCCTTCTCCAATACCAAGCATTATTAAGATTTCATTCATTCCTACTTTCTCTTCACACTTTTTCTTGCATTTTTTTTTCCTTTTTTTTTTAGTTTCAGCAATAATTATTCATCCTTCTCCTTTTGTACTGATTATAGACTTATCATAATAGCAGCTTTCTCCCTGTTTCAGCTAACAGAATTTCTGTGGTGATCTTCCTGATTTGAGTGTAAGTCATTTTGTACTTTTTAATGAAGTCTTGATCACATACTTTAAACATTTTTATACTATCACTATCCTCCTTATTGTTGCTGAGGTACTTTATTCCTTTTCTCAGAACTATATGATAATTTCCCCTATACCTTGGCCACTCTTTTTTCCATTTTTCTTTTCTGATTTCTCACGGTAATTCATCACTACACTACCGTCAAAAGAATAGCTACAACCAACATTGTAAGTCAAAGATATGGGGAAAATTCTAAACCTCATAAATAATGTAGCCAAATGACCCATGCATATTAATGTTAACACATACTCTGACAGCATTTAAACGTCCTCTTGTTATGAAAATAATCTAGAGCCTTGATTTATCATAAACGTTTTGTTGCCTTTTTTTTTTTCTGATGCACAGACAAATGTATTTTGCTCTCTTTGTAGAAGTTAAAAGCAACAGAATTTCTCTTTGAACTGACTACATTTTGTCAGTTGAGCAAAACATGTTTTCCCTTTGATATTATGTCCTATTTATATATATATATTTGTGTTAGAGGTTGTTATCTTTATTATTGCCAGATTTCTTCCAAATCTTCCTACAGGCCAGGCACTGTATTTCTTTTATGATGGCTTATTACACAATAGAATAAATGTGTTAGCCAATGCAGGAGGTTATTATTACTTTAATAAAAAAAAAAAAAAAGTGGGGGTTGCTTTTCAAGCAAAAAGGAGGAAACAAATCACCAAATGGGAAATCGTTTCTTAGCCAAAAAACACAGATTGTCACTTATAAATGATTGTAGGCTCTGTATGGAACTGCTCATAAACTTGAGAAAATCTGCAGAAGTCTTGCCGAGGTCTCTCCATTTGTTAGTCAACATCCATTAGAAGTTTAAAATTCAGCCACTCCAAAGAAAGGCCTATGGCCTGTATGAATGCAAGGAAATCAATGCCTCAAGGGGTTCTCCCGCTTTGCTGTTTTCATATAGTTATCCGTCACGGTGATATCTCCAGACCCCAGCTGCGAGCCGCGCTCCATTGTGCCAGGCACTTTGCACATGCGTCCAACAAAGTCCCCATGAAAGCTCCTAATGAAGATGTGCTGCAGTGCCACCTTCCAGCAGCATGGCTCCTGCCACGGGCAATGTGAACTGTAATTTCCTTGGCACTCTGCCACCATCAGATGCAAATGCAGGTATCAAATCGATTACTCTTATGTTTAAAAGAGTACTGAAACCTTCAAAAATAATACCACTGTCCTTCCTTTTCTTTTTTTGTTTGGTTTGATTCCCCATTGCTTAAAAGAAAAGAAGCTCTTGGTATAAAAAAGTGATACACTCCCAGTGCAAGGAATTCAGCTATCAAATATACTAAATATTTTTTTTTTAATACTTGCAAGTCTGAAAGGTTAAGTGACAAGGTTAAGTGTTTAGTTTTGCACTCTTTTTGTATCTAGTTAGCCCTGAGGTTTTCCTTAAAGAGAGGATTAAATATGGTTCCCAGATACAAACAGTTGCTTGTCGTCCCCCATAGGCTGGTCTCTATATTTTGAACTTATCACAGACAAAGAGGAAATAACTTTCTTGGTCTTTGTGAGTTTTTTAAAATGCACACACTTTGGGGAAATCATATTTTCTTGAAGGAAATGAGGCATGACCAATCACACAAAACGTGAGAAAATCCCTTGATAGTTGACCTTTGCCACGTGTAAAAGAAGCTGTTCAGTGGCTGAGGTTTCATGGATTTCATGCATGAAAATCAGATTTTCTGGCCACCAGTGTTGTTCAGTAAATAAATAATCCATCATTGTGTCAAACAGTAGAAACACAAAGATACTGCCTTTGCTAACTGAATAGAGGTTTTTAGTTAGCAACTTATGCAAACTCTGCATTTTGTCCACAGGAGTTGTGCATGGCTTTTTGAGATGTTTAGTTTTCATTGCTTGAACCTAGGTTATTGTATTTATTATTATATATAGGATAAGTGTGAAGGAACACTGACATAGGGACTATAATACTAATTTGACCATATATACATAGATGTACATGTACATGTGTAAATAAATAAATAAATGTTTTGTTTTGGAAAGGCTTTATGGAGACTTTCAGGAGGTGAAAACTTTTTGCATTATACTGGTTTAGAACAATATTAGAGGCTTTTTTGGGTTCTATGAGAGAAACAAGGAGTGTTACCTTAGTGCAACTATGTAAATTTGCATTAACTGAAGTTCTGTCGAAGTATCCCTGATCTACATTTGTATTTATTGGTCAGGTACTACTCTCACTTACATTTAAGTGATATACTCCCACTCTATCTTCCACTGTTTTTCAAGCTTTTTTTTTCAATATTGTTGAAAAAAGGTTGATAAACTGAGTGTTTAGCATGACATGACTGTTCAAAAGGATTAAAAGTCACTGTATATTTATCTCCTTATTTTCCTTCAACTGGAAAATCTCTAAATCAGCTTTAATTTTGCTTACCTAAAACTACTTGACCAATTGAGTTATTTTCTCTCACATCTGAATTCTAGTATTCTGCTTCTTTAGTTTATTTTTTTACTGTTTTTTACTGTTTTAACTACCACCACTTAAAAAAGTCAATACACAGTAATAAAATAAAACAATATTCCTAGCTCCTAAGAGCTTTTTTCATTCTATAAACAGCTCCCATTTTCCTATTCACTTTATGATTTTTCCGAACAGAGAAGAATGTCATGACTCATGACACTTCAGTCTACTGACATTTACAGTTTGGTTTTCAGCTCTTCAATATTAAAAAGGAATAAAATAAAAAGTATCCATTTTATTCCCCTCAGGCCATGACAAACATCTCCTTTACTACTGGTGTCTTCCTGGCCTTAGAAAAGCAACTCATTTACCCAATCTACAGCTCCTTTCTATCTGTCAAATACAACTAGAAATAGACTATTACAGTCATTTATTGATTCCAATGCACGCAGAATGCATTCTGTATGCTTTAACACGTCAAGAGGACTTTCTGTTCTATTGCAATGCCTTAACAAAATTACAAACCTGGATATAAAAACAAGGTAACATTTTTACTGTTTGCTTTTTCTTAGAGCAAATTGAACATTTCTCTGAATTACACAATTTCTTATGTCTAGTTTAAAATCTACACTAAGTTAGTACTCAAATGTAAAAGATATATTGGGCTTTTCTTTAGTACCCATCTGAATAGTGAGAATTTTGTTGTGGCTCTCATCTATGGATGGGATGGGTTAGTAAAATATTCTGACAGAAAAAACGTGGGAATTTTTTTATTATTATTTTTGTAATGTTCATACACTAAAAATAATCTGTGTACAGCTTCAAAATAAGAAAAAGGCAACCATTCAAATACTTATTGTTGCTAATTTTCCTTTTTACAGTTTGTAAGAAAATTTACTGTTATCATATCTACTTGTGCACAGAACCCTCCACCCACTCCCATGCCCAAACACCCCCCACCATGCAGAGTATTTTAATTATGATTTGTTTATGCTGATGTGAACATCAAGACCAAAGTGCTCCAGATATAGCTGGTTGAAAAATGTGCGTGTGTATGTATGTTTTAGAATCATAGAATCATAGAATGATAGAATGCCTAAGGTTGGAAGGGACCTCTAGAGGTCGTCTAGTCCAACCCCCCTGCACACACAGGGCCACTTAGAGCACGTGGCACAGGGCTGCATCCAAGCGGGTCTTGAAGATCTCCAGAGAAGGAGACTCCACAACCTCTCTGGGCAGCCTGTTCCAGTGCTCTGTCACCCTCACCATCAAGAAGTTCTTCCTTAAGTTCCTGTGGAACTTTTTATGCTTCAATTTGTGGCCATTTCCTCTGGTTCTGTCAGTGACCACCAGTGAAAAGAGGCCAGCCCCATCCTCCTCATTGCCTCCCTTAAGGCACTTATAGACACTGATCAGATCCCCTCTCAGCCTTCTCTTCTCCAGGCTTAACAGGCCCAGCTCCCTCAGCCTCTCCTCATAGGGCAGATGTTCCAGGCCCCTGATCATCCTCGTGGCCCTGCGCTGGACTCTCTCCAGCAGCTCCACATCCCTCTTGTACCGTGGGGCCCAGAACTGGACACAATACTCCAGATGTGGCCTCACCAGGGCTGAGTAGAGGGGTAAGATCACCTCCCTCGACCTTAGTTAGTTATTATACTTTTTCAGCTTTATTGATTGGACTGGGGCCACACAGTAGCTTATATATGCTTTAGAAAAAAAAAAAAAGTGAATAGAAATCTTAAATATAAATTGTCATCCTGGAAAAAGCAATCTGTATTTCTCATTTGTAGGAAAAAAGATGCAGAAAAAAGCAAAGACATCCAGCAAAGCAACATGATGCTAAGCTTATTACAGAAAGGCCCCGAGCATGACACTCAACAACTTGCTTCTGTTCTTAATTCCAGAGATCCACGTGTCCCTAGTTGTATTTCCCAAATCAAGGTTTTCCACATGACAAGACTGTAAATTTGAAAACAACAAAATATCTGCAAATTCATCTAGTATAATCTGTCTGCCAAAAGAAAAACATTGCAGATCAAACCACCCCTTAAGATAGCTTCTTACCTCTTCAGAATAAGAGGATTTTGTCTTCAGTACTATCCTGAAAAAGTTCTGGACATTTCTGCAATCACAGACTAGAGTGGTTGGTTTCACAAAGATGGTTCAGCCTTCCCTAGAAACTTCTTCAGTTGTAAAGGAAATATTTTAGCTACATTGTCTCTCCTTTATAATAAAATTCTGAATGGTGTTTCATCATTATTGGATTGGATTGTTGAGGATGCTGCTTGATTTTTATTGTGACCAAAAGTAGCAGTGGGCGTAAATTCTTTGAATGTAAACAGAATGACTTCTTTAATAGGTATGAGGAATGCATGCAAGTAAAATAAAGCAAACAGTAGGATCTAACTCTTACTCAAAGACAGGATCTTGACTTCAAAAGGTATTAGAGTAGTGCCATGCTAATATAATATAATATAATATAATAAAGCAATCTTCTTAAAATTACTCCTTTTTTTGATATTTTCATAAAAAATATAGATTTCCACCGTCTTCAAGAGATTTCTTTTGGAGATTTGGAGATTTTTTCTGTTCAAAGAGAATAGTTTGCTTTGCTCTGTTCTATGGGAAGAAAAAAATCGGTCTATTTTAAATTATAGAAAAGAAAAAGTACAATTAATTCCCACTGGCAGCCATAATTGCTCAAAATATTTAACTTAAAAATTCAGCTACTACATTAGTAGGGCTTTTTATTTAACAAAGAATTAATTTATGCTGCAGAAAAAAATCTCTTGAGTGATTATGAGAGTGAAACTTGGGTGTATGATTTGTTTCACTTAACTTTAGAAGCCTAACTCACTCAGTTATCCAAGTCTAAGCTGCTTATGCTAGCCTATCTTTATGAACTCTGGAGGAGAATAGGTCTTTGTGAAAAATACTTCTCTCAAATTACATCAAATTCTAGACAATTATCTTAGGATGGGTTTAATTGCCTGGATAGCACATTTTCTAGTATTGATTTGAAAGAGACTGTAGATTGATCAGTTTAGGATTAGATGATTGATAGATACATAGATTAGGATGAAATTAATCCTACCAAAATTTACAAGGACTAGACATAGTCCACCCATACTATCCAATGCATCCTGTATCTGAGCAGGATTTTTACCTTGGTAGAAAATAGTTTGAGATTTGTTCTTCATGCACGAGTGGTTCATTTAACTATGCATTCAGAATCAGTAGGCAAGGTTTTATCATCATAATTTTTTTTTTCCCAGTGGATATTTTAAGTTGTGGAAAGAGCAAATGAACTGAACTAAGTCATCTAGTGCTTCTCTGTGTCTTTTTTTCCTAGTGTTATTTGGGCAAAATATTTGGGCAAAAATTTCATTTTTTCAAAATGAAAAGACGATACGATACATTCATAGCGAAATAGAGAAAAAATATTACTATAATGTCATAATGTCATAAATCACAAACATTCTCGGGGCAGAGCTTCTGCTTTGAGCACTTTGAGCAATCCTGGTAATGTTTTTTTTCTCTGTTAAGTAAGAAAGGGGAATTAGAACAGTTGTTAAGTTCAAGGAAGTCCTTAAAGTAGAATGAAACCAGTTGTTTTCACTTCTTCTAGAGCCCAGTCTTTACCTCGAGGTGCTAATATATCTCCTGTTACCATTTTACCCCACATCATGAGGTATCATATCATGTCTTTACTGTTCTCTTATCGTGACACTCAGTGCTCCTCTCACTTGGCATCAGGAATCCATTTATTTCTCTCTAAGTATTCAGAAATACCCAGCGAGAGTCAGGGATGACTCCGTCTTTCCCTGTCACTCTTTGACCTTCCCAGCAGTGGGCTGAAAGTTTTTGGAGAAGCCACACAAGTCCTTCAGTGCATCCACCACCACCAACTGGGTCCTCACTCAACAGCCGTGAGGAAGCTCTCAATGGAGCGGCTAATAGAGACGGAGCACTGAGAGCCTGCTGCTGACAGAAGTGCTGCTTGCTTTGAGACTGTGCTTTCCTTCATCTCCTACAAATCAGAATGGGAAAGCAGCATCCTTCCCACCCCAGCAGGGACATAAAGAATTCAACTCATTCCTCCCACTTCTTTTCTGGCCTAGTCTATTCAAGCCTGTCAATATTTTTTTTTTTTGTCAATGACTTGTGATTATTTTGTTTTGCAAAAATATAGTGCTTCATCTGACTTTAAAAAGTCACTGTACATTTTTATTCTGTCATCCTTTTTGCTTTAGAAACAAAAAAAAATAGCAGATTTTTTTCTGGATTAACTTCTAAGTCTTTTTTTGGAAAATAGTTTTTAAAACGTTTTCTTTTGATTTTATTTATCAAGTGGTTGCACTGAAAAGTGCAAGATAGAAAACAAAAAAGAAAAACATGAGCTTTTTACTTCTATTATGTATACTTGAAAGAATATCAGTAACTGAATGGATAAAATATTTAAAGAATATAATTGAGCAATGTTTTGTTGTTCCATTTTTCATAGTTTCAACTTTAAATCCAGCAATGACCATGGCTGAATTCTGCTTGAGTCACAGCTGAGATCTGCTTTTGTGAACATTGGTCAATGGCACATTCAATGCTATTATACTTCTTTGCTGAATTTATGCTGAATTTAACAGAACAACGAGTAAGAAAGGTATTTGTTATAAAATCTTGCTGAATGGAGATATCTCACCTTTGCCAACTTTGTTACTTTGTTTTGTAACAAACATTAGAGTGGAGAGTAAGAGGAAAAGCAGTGTAAATATATTAATATTATTTTCAATTATGTTTATAGGACTCAAAATTCAAATTCAGATTACATTTAATGCAGAAACCAATTTGGGATATCTTTGCAAAAGTCATATCTTTGCACTAGTAGGTATTAACTACCGGAGAATAGAATGATTTTGCCAAGTATTTCTGTAAGATAAAAGAACCAGAATTTGTAGGCTTTTTTGGTGGATTCCGCTTGGACCAAATGTTTGTATGAAGCACAGATATTGTGAGTACAAAATGTTAAGAAAAAAGAGAGAGGGAGAAAATGTTAATATAATACATATATCCCTATATTTCTTGGGAACACAGCAGTATATATGGAACATTGCCAATATATGTCATTTTGAGAGCATTTCTACTGTAATTGAAATATAATCCAAATAAATAAACATTTCACTCCCAGGAATGTTAGGAGATGAACAATTAGTCACATAACCATAGTAAGAACCCTTGGAGCAATTCGGAGAGAAAACACACTGTGCTACACTAATAAAGCCCTCATTTAAAGGAGAACTTCAGGAATTTCCTGTAGTCTAACTGCACGGGAATGCTGAGAAAGTCTTTGATGAAGTCTGTTTGGGCAGGAAATCCCCTTTGTAAATGAGTATGTGAAAGGTTTAGACAAATGCAAAAGAGTTTTAGAGGTCTAGATTCAGAAGTCAGTACAATGATGAGGGAGATGCAGCCTCAGCAAGAGCATGGACATTTCCTGAGAGCACATCTGCCCTTCTTGATTACTCCTTTTTAGGACCAGGAAGAGATAACAGACTTGCTTTAACCCTGTCTGATATCAGTATTCAGTTTTATTAGTTTAACTATTCTGATTCTTCTCATCAGACAGCTGAGGAGGCAATTTATATTCATCCCCACCCAAAGAAATAAGTTGGAAATTTGAAAAAACGTCTGAATCCTTAAGGCAGAGGAAGAAGAAATACCTCCTAGTAAGTGCAGAGGTATTGCCTTGAAGAGTCCTTGTCATGCCTGTGAGCAATCAGAATCTAATTCATACTAAGCTCTGCCAGCTTGCAGCAGTGGAATAATGAACTCCCTCCCCTGCCGCAGGACACACATACTCTTTTGTGTGTGTGTTCTGTTCATATCCTACGCATTGGAGCAGGTGGATCCTTCCAAGAGGAATTTGATGTCCTATTTAGTACCCCACCATTAATTTTATATATGCTATACACCATGTGTTGCTTAGTTTTCAAAACCCGTCTGAGCCTGATTTCTGTATTTCAGGCAGTGCACAAAATGTAGATTATTTCACTTGAATTAACTGGAAGTATTGCCCTTGACTGTATGAGAAAAAAGACTGTCGGAGTGAGAACTGGTAAAACTTATTTAGTTTGTTTATTCAAAACTTATTCAAGTATATTACACTATGTATACATATTACAATCATATATATATATTCTACATTATATTAAAGGCCATTTCTTTTAAGGATATGGCTGGAAAACATATTGCTTTTTATTACACTTGCACTCTGGAGGGACTGACTGCTTGCAAGTGACAGGAAGAGCAGTGAGAGAGTCTGAGTATGGCCTGGAGATCCAGTCTTAAGAGGAATACCGGTCCTTGTTGCAGACTGAAGACTGAAGTCAGGCTCCAGAGATCGCAGAGAGGAGTCACTCAGATTTTATGCAAGCTGTGGAACTTTCTAAAGTTAGTGGACTGAAAGAGGAAAATTTTCCATTTGCTACTGGAAATATGTTAGACATGGCACAGGTTGGCCCCTGCCTCCTTCTTCTCCTCTTTTTCCATCTTCTTCATCTTCTCCTTCTTCTTTCTTCTAACTCATCAGCACTTTCTGTGCTTAAACAGTGACAGTCTCTGGCTTTGCTGATTTCTAAAAACACACATTTTTTGAGCATTGAGGGTTTAAGTGTATCGTGATTGACTTATTGTAAAGAAAAGAAGGTAGTTCCCCACTTTGTAACCTTCAGTCACCTCCAACTTTGTAATGAACCTCAAGACTCAGACAGTATTAAGACATGGAACACCCTCAAAATGGTAAATACAAAGCATAACTGTTTACAACACTTTTATACATAACATCATAAATAAAACATCGTATCAAGAGGCTTTCTGAGACCATACTGGATGTTCAATAACAAATTTCTCTTTCTGAGAGGGTAAGGTGTCGGTCTTAATGCTGGCCCACAAAAATGTATGATAACTGGTTTTCCAGCTAACACCTGTTTTAGTCCAAAGATGCTTTGAATGACCCCACACCAAATCATACCTTTTCATTCTTGACCTGAGGTCATTTTGAAAGAAAATTATTCTACTGTGAGAGAAAGAAGTTTCCTATGATAGAATATTTGTGAGTTAATTTTAAAGTGCTAAGGAAGTTATAACATCACATCAAGATAAACACAGTCATTTCAAGGTGATGAAAGATGATAAAATTTTTGTTGCTTTATATAACCTCTCTTATTTTTATTTGGATATCATGTATAGATGTGTGAAGTTCTACACATCAGTTCATGTAAGTAGAGATTTCATTCAGTTCCATTGCAAAAGCTGTTCAAAATTTGTCACACACGTACCAACACATTCTTGCATGACAGCCATTGTGTAACAAGATAGTATTTTTAAAAAGTGATGACTCAAGTCCAACAATTTCTCACAGCAGATAAGACAACAGTCACTTCATCATGTAGGTGGGATTTGAAATGAAAAGTTTTTTTTTTCCAAAAACTCTCATGTGATTTAATAATGCAACAAAAGAAGAGAATTTTCACAAATAAAAAAGTTTCAGTGAATATATCTCCATTATCCTTGAAATTTAGGGACAGAGAGAAGAAAACACTTTGAAACGAATGCAATGTGACATTATGGAGAACTCTAGCTGAAAAGATTAACTTTTTATTTTTTACTGTTTTTCTCTGTAATGATTTACAAAGCTCCAAATGCCCACAAATCTACTAAGCCAGGCCATTTAAAGAATCTAAATAAGCTTGCATGGTTTTAAGCTTTCTGACTTTGAATATTAGCTTTGAAGTTGTGCCAAAAACAGACTGCAGCAGAGCTACTTTAGAACTGAATTCCTGACACTGGAATTAGTGTTGGGTGCGTGGCATGCCTAAGGATAATCTTGACCACGTTCGCTGTGGACAGCCATCACATATGGTGCCTCTGAGTCAATAATTCTCCCCAGATAAGATGTGGAGCATCTTGGCTTTTTTCATTTTTAAGCGCTGGTGTTTTGGACACTGGCCATTCCGCAAAGACAGCTTGCCTGATGACACATGGCATTTTTCCACACGATAGAAAGATTGCTTGTGCACTCTCTTAGGTAAGCTGTTGAGAAAATGCATAAAAGGAGCCACAGAAAAAGAACATTAGAAGTTAAAATGTCCTTTAATCAGTCTGAGATAAAGGCTATATCTTTTATTATCAAGTGTATTTTCAGGCTTTTTACATTAGGAAATTTATAGTGGCTTCAGTGTTTCATGTATCAAAAAGTCTAATTTTTATATCAGTGTGAACATGGTCACTGTGTAGAAGTAAGTTGACCAGCAGTCTACATCCTCTGTAACAGCATACACCTACAATGGCACATTCTTTTATTGTCATATTGTCTGCTGAAGTGAAAAATATGTGGCTTTGCTAGTGAAAGCTTTTGAACATATCATATCAGAGCTAAAGAGAAAATCACACGCCAACAAGCTTTTTTTTTTTCTTTTTTCTAACATACACACACATGCACATAAGTCAAGATCCCCCTAACAGAAGGTTCCTGTCTTGCACTCAGAGAGGTAAACCACACCATCTCCACTGAATTTGCACGTGGTGCATGTGAAGCTCTTGGTTCCCAGAAAAGAAATATGTTTTTCACTCAAACATTAGTCACTATGAAAGACCAGATAATTCATTTGAACTACTGAACCCTTAAAATGCATTCTTCTTCATGGATACATGATTTCATTTAACTTTTATGACATGATTAGTCATCTTATCGTGATGCAGCACAAAGTAGCTGATCACAACAGGCTTTTGAGATAAGAGTTGCCTGCAGTACAGATATTAACAATGGTTTCAAAGTATTTTCTGACTGGGACATGGGATCAGTACACACAAACAAGGCAACTATCAGTATTTACATTTTATACATTCAGCATGAACCTTCTCGTGATTTTCCCTGCATCTCCAACAATATTCCAGTCCTGCCTTTTGAGAGAATAGAGTAGGATTAAAAAAAAAAAAGAGAGAGAGAAAGAAGAAAGTAAATGTGTAAATGTTAAACCTGCCATAAAGCTCATGTTTCTAAGACCTTTAGCAATTATGTTTCTAAGTTTCCAGATCAATGACCAGAATCACTGAAGGTTGTTTGTTGGAATTTGTTTACCACTGCTTTATACCTTCTGAAATTATTTCTACTTGTACAAAGAATGAAAAATATGTCACAAAATTAATTTTGCAAAAGAACACTAATATGTAAAGATCTGTACCGTTTGTTAAAAATTGGATAATTTTTAGGGTTTACTCCATGCTTTATATAATAATCGTGAAAAAAATGAAAGCAATTCAGTTTTGTAATATTTGTGAAAATTATGATGAAAAATTTCTCTTTGAACAAGAGCATTTCTTTCTCACATTTTCTTACTGTCTACTGGCCATCTCTGAAATTGTCTCTTTAATAGATGTCACCTTTAAAATAAAATAATAATTCAATAATAATATAATAAAATATTATAGCAAAACAATAGTACTATATATATCATATATATAACATAACAAAATCTCAGACCATTAAAACACATATACACATATATTTATGAGCATTTTTATATCTGTATGTGTTTAAATGTATTTTTATATAATGTATATACTTTAATGGTCTCAGAATTGCTGGCAAAGACTTTTACATCATTTACACATTCATGATTTAATTATGAAAAAGGAGGTATACACATTAAATGTTCAATATCTGCCTCATATAAAACATTGAAATGATAGAAAACTTGTTTTTATGTAAGATAATCAGTGTGTAAAATCTATCCTCCATTTCACTGAAGTTATTCCCTTTATGTCTTGTGTTTATATCATTATTTTTGTGTCTGCATGTTTCCAAGGGCAAAATAGTCTGCACTCTAGAACATGCATATGGTTTCAGTAATTCCCTAAAGAAATACAGCAGACAGAATGATAATTGTCTTGAAATGCATACACATTGTTTATTTATACAATATTCCAATATTTAAAATTTCAAATTAAATTAAAATTACCAATAACATATATTTTGTTTACTTCATTTCATAGCATTCAGCTAGCATGGTGTATTGTAGTAAAATGTTTAAATAAGTGGCTTATTTAAGAATAATTTTACTTTCGATAGTCCACTTGAAGAAGAAAGGAAAAATAATTATATTGAGAACAAGAGTTCATTGTTTACAACTATAAATCTCACACTTTATGTTTAGACTATAATATAGGCATTCTAAAAATGATTTTCATTTAGTTTTAATGTGTTTTTAATGTATAAGTTGCATGATTTTCTTTCTTGAGTGTATAAATCAATATTTTCAAAAAAAGATGTTGGTTAATATAGTCACAGCAGGGTCACAGCAACTGTAATGGCCAAAGGATTTTGGCAAGACCAGTTCTCTAGGGTTAGAGACTGTATTTTATTATGTACCACATGGTATTCCTATTTGTTAAAAAATATTTCAAACTCATGTCACTATTGGAGTCGTAAGAATTATGTATATACATAATATTCATGTACATACACGTGAATTATACAGGTGTAATAGATCTGTAGCTACTTAAGCAAATACATATTCTCCCTCTTCTCATTTGGCTGTAAAGAGTTTTTTTTTCCTTTTAAATATACTTTATTGAAAATTAAATCATTAGATTCTAGTGTAGAGGGAGAGAGAGAATTACTTTAGAAAGGAAAATATTCTTAATAATCATTCCCAGAGATCTCTGCTAAAATTGATTTTAAAAATGTCGTTTATTATTTTATTTTATTTTATTTTATTTTATTTTATTTTATTTTATCTTATTTTATTTTATTTTATTTTATTTTATTTTATTTTATTTTATTTTATTTTTTGTGGTTAATGATATGCCAGTATAATACCACTAGTCTCAAAAGAGTTACTCCTGGCTACACTGAAGTCATAACTCTCACCGACTTCACCGCAATTGAGAGATTACCATCGACTTATATCAGTGTGAGCTGAAATCCAAGTTTCAAAATATTATCTGAAATTTAACAAATGAAAACCAAGCAGCTTTATTCGAGGCAAACTACAAGGAGATTTTCTTTTCTGAGTCCCACATTCATATTCCAAATGCCAGTCACCCATTCCACTGCCGTTTACAAACTCTGGCATACCTTGTTTGAAAAAAGAACTGGTCAGCAGAATGTGGAAGAAGTGCATTGAGAATGAAGTCAGCAACCCTCTTGGTGAGAGCAATTAACGAATTAATGTCATTGTCCTGCAAGCAGCATAAGGGAAAAGACGTCTGAATTATCAATTACCACGGATTTGAAATCTTAGTCCAGTTCCTCTGCACGTATGAGCTGATTTTGTAGAGTTCATTCTTCTTCTCCAGTTGGGAATTTACCACCATAGAATTGATGTTGGAAGAGAAAAAGATCACTAACTGACTGCAGAACAGGTGTGTTCTCCAGTGAAATGATGGATTTATTTAACGATGGATAGTATTCAATTATGTATATAAAGTATATATAAATATGTGAGTATAAATAGGTGTGTGTGTATGCATATGTGTACACACTGCTAAATGCACAAAAATAACTTACTAGGAAAGTTGATCTCTAAGGAAACATTATTTCTTCAGACTTGTTTGGCTTATTTTGTGGAATTTCACGTCAGATTTTTTATTTTGCTCCCTACATTATTCCAACTTCTGTTTATAACAAGACATTTGTGTCATAGTGGGCAGAATTTTAGCATTTGAAATACCTCCTGGCTTCCTGGGGCCACAAAAAAACAAATAAACCAAAAAAAAAAAAAAAAAGAAAAAGAAAAGAAATCATGCAAGCTTTTTCTTCTCAGATGATTATTTAGGGCATAGGCAATCTCTTTTATTTTTTGTTTGCACAGAATTTAGTGCAATGATATCCTGGCTTCTATACACTGCATCAATAAAAATAAAATTAATTATTTGTCTCAGAGGACACCTTGGCCACTTATGAACGGGTATATGAATATGCAAATTAAACTTCATCTAGTCTGATGGTCTTTCTTTTGATGGGTCCATAGACTGTACTCTGGATACCATGGAATTGGTATTTGGAATGGAAATTACTGTACAAATGCTAAATATTTACTTGGTCAATAGTTATGGGACTATGTCAGAAAGCCATGTATTTTTTCTAGTAGTAAAATCAGATATGATATACTTAGAGTTGTGATGTCTGGGACAGTATAGGCATATGACAGAAACAGAAGCTCTTCTAGCCTATTTTCTGTAATTATTTATTATCGGGGTATCTAAGAATCCTGTAGCAAGAAAAAAAACTTGAAAGAAGGCATCTCCAAAACAAAGCAGACATTCACAAAAATTCTCCAAATTAATGAGATGATTCTGGGGTCCAGACTTTTTTTTTTTTTTACTTCCTGAAATTGGTAGCACACTCCTTGAAGGAGCAGAATGAAGGATAAGCCCCACATTTGCTCTCTCTTAAACTTCTAGCCAGATAGATTACCTGAATCTCTTGCTTCTTAATACTTTCCACAGGCTTTGAAAAAGGTTGAAAGTAAATCAGACATCAAGTAGTAACCTTTACCTTCCCAGAGATACAGACCTATGAAAAATTCTGTTTTGCTTGGGACCCAAGAGCCAACTGTACTAGAAATTACTCCCATCCCTGTATTACTAGTAAAACCCATGGCTGTGCAGATAGACAAAAGCTTTCTATAAAAGCCAACAAAAAGTAGCTAATCTGCTTTCAAGTTTTGGATTAAAACCCCTTGAGATCCTGTAGCTCTTGAAAGTTTTGTTTTTTTTTTTTTTTTTTTTTTAGCATGTTTAAAGCTGAGGAAAATACATATATCATAGACTACAAGGTGCGGAGCACTTCTCAACTCCCTTTTAATATGCTCATTTAATTGATTTTTTTGTTGTTGTTGCAAATGGAGATATCCCTCTTGACAACAGCTGCTGCATTTTTTGGAGGGTCTGGTAAGCATCACGGCTCAAAATGAGCCTAAACCTCGTGAGAAGGAAGCAGGGAATCAGAAAGAGCACTGTGTCTCTTTTGTCACTATTCTGTTAGCAGCCTTGAGCTAATGTACGCTTGCCTCTCAGGCAAGAAAAGCTCAACAACTTGTCCTTGTTTGAAATAATAATACACCACTGGCTCAGTTTTGTTAAAATTAGTCTGCTCAGCTGTGGAAACAGACGTTGTACTTGTTTTTGTTTTTTGCTGTTGTGCTATATATGCAATGAGTTAGCACTATGCGCCCAGCACTTCAGTGATGGGATTTTAAATGTCAGGAAATAATTGAAAATATCAACAGTTTGGCAACTGGCAGATTTCTATTTAATGGAAACCTGACTTTTCGAGCGTCTTTTTGTGAGCTTCTCCCTAAAACCTAATCAGGGAAGATTAATTTTATATTGAAAAATGGCAATAGATTTGAATTTGCCTGTGAGTAGGGTATTTCACTGAGGAAGGACCAGAAAATTGTGGATGCAGTGAGCCAGACTGAATCGGCTTCACACTTACATTTGCATACCTCTTAAGGGGAAATGCAAGTTTCTTGAGTAATTTCAAATTGTGAAATATTTACAATTTTTTAAGGAGATATTTTATAAAGCTTCAAGTTTTAAATGTTGCCCAGTTCACTCTGTTTACTGTCTGTCTCCCTCTCTCTCTCCTACACGCGCATATACTCTCACTCACTCACTCTTAAACAAAGCAAACATGTTGCAATCCCTTTCATAATTAAACTGAGCTTATCTAAAAATTTTTGCTGCAGTCCACCACCTCTTCATTTGCAACACTATCCTTTCACTTCCTAACTTAAGGTATCTTTTCTGTGAAAAAAGAATAAACCAAGCTTTATTTTCTTTTTGATAAAAATACACAATTAGATAATGCTCTTGTTTTCTGTGTGAAATATGAGAAAGGCTAGAGCAAGCATGGGCATACAGAGGGTTTTGTGATGGTGCTGATGGGAAGAGACAGAAATAAGGGTGCCAAGATATTAGTAAAGTTTCCATTCAACTAGTAAATTGTTTCTTTGCCTCACTGATCTTTCTGGGAATGAAGGTCTAACAACCCTGAGCCTCACTGTTTGTACATGTATATATACATGTGTATACGTATACACATATGCCAAAGATACAATTGTCAGACAGCAGAACAAGCCAGCAATGTTGAAGCGAAATTCAGCCCAGACATTTCTGTGTTAATTGTTCATTCAGAGTTTGCAGCAAATCTGTTGTAATATTCCCTTCAGCCATCAGCATTCTCTCTCCATTCTAATATAGAGCAATGAAGGTCAGTTTTGATAGATTCTTAGTGTGTTTTGAAAGAGATTAATGCTTGGCAATGAACTCAGTATGAAAGGTTCCCTTCAAACAACATCTTAGGTTCACTGATTCAGCGTAAAACATGAGATTGTATCATAAAGGTCACAGTTAACACTGCACTTTGCTGCTGGGTCCCTGGTTTAATATAAGTTGAATTAGATCCTATTTTTTCCCTATTACAGAAATTTGAGACTAGCCACCAGTGAAGCAAGAAGTTTCTTCACCTGCTACTCAGACACAGAGATAGATTAGGTTCCTAGAGAGGTGCTTCACATCAGCCTGATAAGGAATTGCCTTTTCTAATCAGGTGTTCCAAAAAAAAAAAAAAAATGATGTGACTTAAGTTCAACCAGGGCTAAGGATCTGGCTGCAGGGTAATAGGGAGCACCTCTCTCCTTTGGGATACAGAACCTTGAACCCTTTCCTGGCTCTGCAGCCAGTTCAGTTCAAACCAGAGAAGCAGAGACACTTCTCAAACAAAGCTTTCGCTTCAAGATCTTTCTTTTGTTGTGCAGATGACTGGGGGACCAAAGCCCTTGCTCATAGCCTGGGTGGGAGTGGCAGTGTGAATTTCATCTTAACTAATTAGACAATTTAAAGAGAAACATTCAAATCTGAACTAATCTATCAGTTTTCCTTTGTATCCAGTAGAGAGAGGATGATGCTTTCTTTATCTGATTATCCTGGACATACGCTTCATGAGGTGTTTCTGGGCATGTCTATTTCTGTATGGATTATAAAGTCAGCATAGGGTGACTACTGAAGTCTTTTAAGTATAACTTTTAGTTACCTAAATTACAACAGATGAATCCCACCCAAGGCTCTAACCTCAATGTTAAAATATCCTGTCTGTTACTCTGAGTCTCTCCTGTGGAAGATGTTCTATTTTGAAAACATGACAAAACAAAACAAACAAAAAGGCACAAACTGCAGGATTTTCTTGGAGAGAAGAAGAGAAGGAAAAAAAAGAAAAAAAAAGCAGAGAAAGGGAAGATTTCCTTACCAGCTGATTAAGTCATGAAAAGCTAGAGTGTCAGACTAGTACTTGTTCTAATGAATATGTATGTCAGGAAGAATAGTATTAGCGATAGAGAGTGACAAAGACTCACTTCACAATATCTAGGAGTCCAGCATGCTTAAAGCTGTGGAAACCTGCCAATTAAAACCAGAGAAGAAGATAAAATGTTCTAACCACTAAACTTAATGGTAAAGGATATGCTTTCTCCTCATTATGCATAGATGGATTAGGCACTACAGATGCCAGTGCTGGGCGAATGCTTAATTTTTTCGAGTCCTGCTGATAAAATCTAAATCAGGTATCAACCGTCACTTCATTGTCAAGAATTTAAAACTTCTGCCAACGTTCAGCGTTGAAAATAAAAATGTTTATCCTTGAGAGATTTATGCTGATGCAGGCAACTACTAATACATTTAGTAGTCTGCAAGATGATGTACATTTGAAAATCTAGTTCTGTGGCAAGGAAGAGGTGTGTGATAAAACAGCTGGACAGAAAGGTCTCCGAGGACCACCTACTCTGGTTTCATTTCAGCAGCTCTATTGTAAAGGAACAACAACCAAAAATTAAGCATAGTAGGAAAGAAGGGAATAAATTTTCTTCTGTATACAGAGCTCTCCCAGGGATGAAAATACTGTGCTGATTCTTAACACAAACCTAAGTAACTATTTCTTATTAATAATGGGACAAACATGCTACTCTTTTCCAGCTTTTCCACTGCTGTCAGTGTTGTGAGATCTAAAGAAAGTGTTCATCTCACCAAACCATGGTCTCTAAGCATCAAGGTTCTATCCAGGGCTTTTCAAACAGATGTGCTCTGTAGTCAATGGACAGAGAGAGGCTCCTCTAGAGGGTGATTCATCTAGCTAGAAACTCACTTCATCTTTAGATAGATGTCTAACTGAGATGGATAAATCACCCTCTGGAGAGACTTATTGCTTCCTACTAAATTACAGAGGCAGCCTAGATGATGAGCTGAGCTTACAAGGCTAAACTTTCCAGTGGACGAGGAAGATGAAACCCACTTCAGCACTCTTTCAGTCTCTGCAAAGAAATGACTTCTTGCAGAGTGTCTTCACCTTGGCTGGGTTTCCTTATTGATGTTTTTTGTTGTTGTTCAGAGGAAGGTGAGGAATATGATTACAATAGTTGTTATCTAGCTATAATAATTTTTATTTTGTTTTCAGAAAACATAAATAAATAATTTTGATAACTCTTTTCTGTCCTTCATTCCTTGTTTTATGTTTATTTTACATTCTGTCTTGATCTACTAGTGATGGATAATTGCTCAACTGTATCTTCCAATATGAGATGTGGTAACCTTCTCAACTTGCACTGTGCAATTCCAGGGTCTCCAAGAGGCTGCAACTAGACTACAGAATGCTTCACTGCTTCCACATTTCTTTAAAGCCAAAAATGTGATAATCTACTGAGAAGGTCACCTTTCTAGAGAAACCATTAAAAATCCAATGTGTAGATTGTATGCTAACAAAGCCATAATAAAAATGGATTAATGTCAACACAGAGATTTTGAGTATGTATGTCCACAATAATGAGAACTGAAAAAAAAAGTGAAATCATGAATCCATGTCTAAATGGCTTTTCCACTTACTGTTGCAGAAAACATAAATTATACACTTTGCAACCATCTGTAATGTCAGTACCAGCAGCTGCTCCCAATTTACTGTATAGTACTATTATACATATTATTTGCTTTGGAAATTACTTGCAGCTTCTGGAACTACATCTTTGCTGTTTGATTTTTCTAATGCACTCCAAAAATTTACTATGTTATAGCCATTTAGTAGGAAGGATGAGACACAAACAATATGGTTGTCGTAGCAATTTCCTTTTTACCTTCTTCCAACAATATTTGTTTTATTTGCTAAGCACATTAAAGTGTTTGAGTATGTGAGTATATATATGTTGGCATAGGCTGACACAGTTTATCTCCAGATATTAGTCAAAACTGGTCACTAATCACTGCTGTTAGTCAGGCTAGACATCATCTAGATATCTTTTCTGCTTAGAATGATTTCCTAATTATGGAAAAGAGAGAGCCAAAAAGAATGAAAGTCCTGAAAAGAGCAGATGTAAACCTGTCTAGAAGACATTACGTCAGGGAAAGTAGAGGAAGAAGGAAAAAATAATTACACTGGAAAAAAAAAGCTCCAGTGATTTAGACTGCACACTTTCCAGAAGTTTAAAGAAACACAATTGTTAAGATCTTTCTAGGTATCAGTCAATGTTTTATGTAGGGCTTAATGGAGATGAACCAGGTTAATACAAAGCTTTGAAATATGTTGAAATATTCTGTCCTGTTTCGTGGTTGTCATGAGCTTACATTAAGAAAAATGTTTAAGATGTCTTACCAGAATGTTACATTATGCATTTAGAATGTAGGGGATAATAAACGATATTTTTTACTCTATATTATTGTTTTATTCTAATCTTGATCAAGGACTGCTAGGTTTTTGCTGTCTGACATTAAAATAGCTGATGGTTTGAATAAATATTCAAGTTTTTTTTCTCATATATATACCAAGAATGTTCATTAGAAACACATTTTACCTACAGTGTTCACCTAATATCTTTGTGGCTCTGTGGATTCTTAGCTGCTATAGGCTCTTAAATATCAGACCTTTACATGCTTTCATTTTATAGTCAGCAAGAAATGTTTTGCAAAAGATGCCATAAGAGATGAGGGAAACTTAAAAGGTCTGTCTCACTAAACTTTTTTTAAAAAGTTCACAGTTTAAATCACTGGAACCTTTGTGTAGTGTAATAATTTCTCCCTTTCTACTTTACTTTCTTGAGGTAACTTTCTCCATGGAAATTTGGTCATTTGTTTTGTTCCACATTTCTTTTTCTCTCTCTCTTTAGTTTTAATCTATCTTTGACATCTTTACTACTGGATATTTATTTTTATTTTGTCCTCTTTCTCGCATCTCAACCACATC
Organism: Crypturellus undulatus; assembly: GCA_013389825.1. NCBI lineage: Eukaryota > Metazoa > Chordata > Aves > Tinamiformes > Tinamidae > Crypturellus > Crypturellus undulatus. The sequence goes on from VWPW01011473.1 coordinate 602,894, forward strand.
GTTTTATCAATGGGTAGATTTGGTGTTCAGACAAGCTATAAAGACCTACTTTTAAGTTAGTTCTCAGCTATTCATACAAACTTTCCTAAATGGAAAGTTTCACAAAAATCAAGTCTTTTGGTGAGTCATACTGGTGAACAGTTATGAGATGGTTTGGATGTTTTTCTTTTTTATTTGCTTGTTTGTTTTTCTTTCCAGGAGATCAAAGCTTTCTGAGATCACAAGATCCACTGTTTTTCAGCTGTACTCTGAAGTTTCTTAAGCAGTTTTGAAAAGGTTCTTTCTTGTCTCTAGGGTTTCCAATACAATAAATTTTACAAATAGTGAATGTGTTTACAAAAATATTAAACCACATGCAGAGATAAGTGTTAAATGTTTCTCTTAAAACAAACTAGAAAGATAACAGTAGCAATTTAGGGACAACTGGAAGCCTTTTGCCCTTCCCTGAATGTCAATGATTTCAAATATCATTAGTTTTCAGAAAAAAAATAAAAAGTTTCTAAACCTGCCACTTCTTCACATTTTGTTTCATTTCTGCAAATCATGATATCCAATTCATGCATCACCCCAACAGTAAAGATAAAATATTTTTAAAAAATGAAGAAAAAAAGCTTGAAAGAAATGATTTGGTGATTTATTTTTGATGATTCATAGGGTAGAGAGTAATTCTTTGTTTTGATAGGATGGACAGATGACAAAAAAACAGCAGAGGCATAATAATTATCCTCCATTGGTGTAAAATATGTAAAGAAAAAGCTAAACACCAGAAATACCAGTAACCAAATAGAAATAAAAGTAATAAAATAAAATAATATAAAATAGGGAGTTCCTTTATAAAGTTAGGAATATGATTGTATTACATTAACTTTGCACATATATCTGAAAAATCCAAGTACCCAGGACTAGATTGAGTCTCGGAAGTTCTCTCTGTCCTCCTGCCCCTGTCCTCTCACTGACCCTCCATAAACCGCTTCCCTTACACTATGCTGTGTGCTCCCTATCTGTGAAACAGAGACAGTGATATTTAGAGAAGAAATCTGCAGCCACAGCAGTTTTGCTGCTGATCTCACTGTATGGATGATTCCCATGCAGCTAGTGATTAAAACAGAATATGCTTCTGTTAATGACACCACCATGTTGAAAAATTAAACTCTTCTCCTGCACTCAAAAATCCTGTGTGTGTGCCTTTTTGCAAGAGGTGTTAGCAGCAGAGTCCTAGCTATATTCTTTGTTTATTGCTATCTAAAATCCATTTAGAGATGGATATAGTCTTTATTTTCTGTCTGAAACTCTTGTGTGGGGGTACAATGTGATACTAAACTGTCATCATGCTCCAGTCACGAGACAGTGGATTCCAAATGGTGTGTGCACATGTGCAAGCCAATCCCTCATTTCTTTACAACTTAGTTCCACTTTGGTAAAGGGAAAGCAGAACAGAGCAAAGTTACTTTGACAAAATTCTTTACTTACTTTATATGGGTAGAGATGACTCTGTGAGGCAAGACAAAGTCAATGTGAGGTCACCAGACTATGAGGTGTCTCATGGTGATAGACACTCTGTAAGAACTCTATATGAACAGTGCAGCACACATTATTGTGCTCTTGTTTTCAGGACTCTTTTTTTTTTTTTTTTTTTTAAGCCTTTATATTCCTAGAAGTATGCTGATGGCAAAACCCTGCCATTCTGGGTCCCAGAAGGAAATAAACATATTTCAGGGTATCTGAGATACTACACAATTGTTTTTTTTGTAGGTTTTATGAATCTTAACCTAACCTCAAAATTATAAAAGGCATGTGTCTATGAATTACCTCTATTGTTTCATGTATTAAAATGTAGAAATATTCTAAAGATACTAATAACATAGGAAGCACAGTTATGAAACGTGCTAGCCTTTTAGATGCTTAATTTACCAACTGCTGTTTTAAGATCTTTTACACCACACTTTGAAGTACTTTCTACTATAAATGCCTCCCAAATTAAGGAAAAAGTAAGAAAGATGCATAATATGGTTTTGAAAATTAATCATGAAGTTTTACATATTCCTGATGACTGAACTAATTACCACGGGGTGAAATAAAAGATGACAGGAGGAAAAAAGCCACATCACAGTTAATGTCACAGTACATTGCTTAGCTAAGCATAAGTTCCATTTTTAAGGAACAGTAAACATTTCCAGGACTTTTGCTTTAATAATTCTAACTCACAAGGAAGTTTTCAGTAATTAATATCATATGCTACTTTCTTCAGTCCTCAAGCATTCTTTGTAAAAGGAAAATAGTATAGGTGACTAAAGCATTGAATATCAGCACATCACTTTGTAATATATATATATTTTTAATAGAAGTGTTGTAACATTTGTTTCCTATAGAGGTTCCAACTGCTTCTACCTAGAAGGTTCACTGGTCTGGACTTGAATTAGTAAGTTTCACTGCAGAATGCTTACAAGCTCAAAATTATTCATCTTTAATTTAAATTCTCTGTAACTGTCTTTCTTGCAAAAAGTTTCTTCAATCTTTTCACCCTGTGTCTTAAAAGTTATTCTGGAAGAGATTCTTCCCATCTTCATCTATCTTCATCCTCTTTCTCAGTTCTCATTTAGCTGCCAATGACATCCTTAAAACCCATTCACTGCTACCTAACTCCATAAGTGTCTGCAAACACAAAGATACTGAGGCTGTATCCTTCCATCAGTTAATTAGTTGCTTAGAGCTCTTGTTCAAGCTAAAATTCCAGAGATTTTCAAACTACCTCAAGAGAAAAGCTTTTTTCATGGGAACAAGATAGTTTAGGTTTAGACCGTGCACAAAGAAGAAGTTGATGAAGTGAACTTGAGTCTATACGTTGTGTGAGTGTTTACCAGACAATGCAGCAGATTTTTTCTTTCTTCTCCAAAAACTTACTTCTATATGATGGGTAGCTCACTTAGGAGATTTGGAGAGAGACAGTTTTTCAGATTCTTGTTTACTTTGTCCTTTCTCTGTTCTCAGAATAAAGGGAATAGAAGACATATCCTACCTTATCAAGGAGCACAAATCAATACCAAAAAAAGGAAGATACGTAATATTTCAGTTTCTTCACTCATCTCTGCTTCTTCAAGGACTCTTCTCAACTCTATTCCTCTTCAGAAAGTGTAGTCAAGCATTGAAATAGGCTGTCCAGGGAAGCAATAGAGTCAGCACCCTAGCGATGTTCAAGAAATGTTTGATGAGGCACTTGGGGACATGGTTTAACAGGTATGGCATTGAGGTGCTTACTGTTGGACTTGATGATATCGGAGGTCTTTTCCAACCATAATGATTCCATGATTCTATAGCCAAGAAAACAAGGAGTAAAGGACGCCCCTGAGATCCTGACCCCAAGCTGCTTTAAGCAAAATACTTTACATATGTACTATTGAGAGGAATTCATCCTCACTCTAAATCCTACTGTTGAGCTATTGCATTAGGAAATACCAACTCTTTTCTTGGTCCTGTTTTTATCACTATATCTATTGTTATATTCAATTTAAGTATTCAGTTCAAATATACTGAAAGAAGACTGCGTTCTTTGTCCCTTACAAATATCTAATGGCAGCACAAGGTAACGTGTTTTTATTCCTACTAGTAGAGAATTCACAACCAAAGCATATATGATACAATTTGACAGATAAATACATCTTTTTTTGAAATGGTGTATTCTTTCTCTGCCGTGAAAGTTTCAGTGAGTTGGACACCTGGCCCCTACTTAAATAGTGCAGTAGCTTTGGGACTCTGGAGAAGAGAGGTGAAATCCTCTCTTCACTGAATTACACAAGAGTTCAGTGGGAACAGTACAAAATCGATCCTGCTTCTGAAAATCTAGTCTATTTGGTATCTAGCCTACTTTTTTCAAATATATAGTATTTTCAAACAAAACAGCTAACTGAAGACCAAAAAATAAATTGGATTAGAAAAAAAAAAAATAGAAGTTTTAATAGAGGGCAAAATCAGCTTGCTTTCCAAAGAGCTTTTCAAACATGGAAATTTGCAACACGGAAACACGGAAAGGTGGTAAGTTACAACATAGAGAGTTACTGAAGCAGAAAACAAAAAGAAAAGAGAGCTAAACTAAACTACCATATATATATCCAATTTATCTAATTTCCAAATTTCTTTAGTGTGCAAGAAAGACTTACTAAGAGAGGTAAGAAACTGTAGTGCTTTATTTTTAACTTAATTTTTCCCCCTACTGATTAGATGTCTTAGAAGTGTACCAGCTGCAGAGGCTGGCAGACTTTTATTACAATCCATGCTTACTATTCCAAAATAATTTGTTTTTAGGAATAATCAAGAGTATGACAGTTTGTCTACAAATATGTCACTATCTGTTTACTTCACTGTGTGTCAATTGGATTAGCTTCTTACCCAGGGAGAAGGAACTGAATCAGCCACTGCAGACTCCCTGCTGCCTGCTATGCCTCTGCAGCCTGGAAGGGTCCCCTCCCTCTACCATGGAAAGCAAGGAGTAAAAAAATTGAAATGCTCTACGCTTGTTTCAGTTACTGAAGAACACTCTAGCTAATAAAGGGCTTTTATGGAGACAGCAGTTCGCTATGCATCAGGTTGCCCATTTTCTACACAAGAGTTGGTTTCGGTATAGCAAGGATTGCCATAATTCACCAATTACTAGAAAACTCTAAGAGTCAGATGCTTGGCTGAATGAAGTTTTTTTTTTTTTTTTTTTAAGTCTACTTTCTCCTCTTTAAACAGAGCTGATTCTTGTACTAAGCTAAGATCAAATGAAAAACTTATTCAGTATTTCAGAGATACCCGGGAGCAAAAAAACAGTGTCAAGAGCTAAGTTTTCTTATGTTTCCTTCGTATATGTCAGCTTATATTATGCTGTATGATGTATCATCTTTCCCAAAGCACTTAATATTATAATGAGGGACGACTGTTAATATGGACATGCACAAGACTGTTCCTTTCATATACAAATTAAATTGTACCAAAGCACACCTTTGACCTGAACTTTTGAACCTAGGAACTGTAAAATTTTCTGATTTTTTTATAGGAATGACTACTGTTCTTACTACTGCTCTTTTTTTTTTTCTTTCCCTCTTTTTTTTTTTTTTCCCCTGATTTCCTTCTTTCTTTCTCTAAAGCAACATAACCTTATTTCTCTATGACTTCTGTTTTGGCTCTTTTATTTCATGTCCTCCACTTTACTGTATATTTATTTTATTTTATATTTATTTAACATAATCCAGGGAAAAAAAAAAAGAAAGAAATCTCACAAAGAGATTGCAAAGAGCATATCAGGCAGACTCTGGGTAATACTGCCAGATTCAGAGGACTAATTTTGCTTATTCTGAAGCCAGAATTTTTAGTGACTTATATGACATATGGGACAGACCTCAAACAGGCTCCTGGGATTTTGAAATTTGCATTCAAAATAAACCACTCGGATGACATTTTAAAATAAATCAAAAACAAATAACAGATTTGGTTTAAGTGATAAATTAGCATTATGGAGGTTTCATAGCCTTCTTCTCAGCTTGAAATAATGTAATTACTATTCACCGGGTCCTTAGAGAGAGGGAAGGAATAAAAAAAACAGAGAAGCTATACATGGATACTACAGTTCTGCAGCTATGAAAGTTGGGGATTTTGGAAGAGTCACATTCAGATTCCTTTCTAGTTAATTATCGTGTATATTGGAATGACTTTACCAAGAAATTTATAGCAATAGCTTCACGATGCCTCAAGGAAGTGAGTGATCAGACACTGTGTGAAGGGGCAGAGTAATTTCTTGGCATGCTTCCTAACAGATGAAGATTGAAAGTCATTAAAGAAGGATGAATCTTCTCTTTGGTGGTGCTTTAATTCTGTTAGAAAAGATGTGAGGCAGAATAGACAAAACAACTGCAGATTCTGCAGAGCTTATTTTTGCGACTTCTATGCCTAGTTGGTTCTATGAACACCCAGGAAAAAAAAAATTCCAAAGAGAGATATTTGCAGATTGTAAGAATGATCTTGAAAATACATTTTGAACTGAGGCAAAAAAATCTAGACACAGCTGTCTGTATGACTTCTGTGTGGACCACACACAATTTTTCAGCTGAATTTTGTTCACATGAACTATCAAAATAAAAGGAAGAATTTTAAGGTAAATGCTCTAAATGAAATATAATGGACCTATTTCCACAGCTGAATTTGTGCTGTGTTGCAGAGGAAGTAGTATTTACCTTCCCGTATCTAGGTCCAATCTCATCCTCTCTCTAGCTTCTCAGCTTAACAGGAGAGAAAAGCGATGCAAAATTTCATCTCTTTCTCACAAGACATTGCTATGATAGAGCTCAAAATTGGGATAGCTTGTTTGAGATTGACTAATCCAAACTAGACAGAGGAGAAAGGCATATATTATTTCTAACCAAAAGCTCAAGACATGTCAAAGGAAAACAGTATTACAAAATCAACTCAGTCATTTCAGCTCTTCCATTACAGGGACTTGAGTTAAAATTTGCAATACCCATTTCAATAAACATTTGCTCGTGACATGACTCCTAATTCAGCCAGCTTTGAAGCTGAACGGTATCTATCTACTCCTGCAAGCAAGAAAATCAAGAAAGAAAATCCAAGCAAGAAAACCACTCCCAGGCTTTGAATTGCTGGGCTTTAGCAAAATTCACAAAATGGAGGTATGTCTGTTGGCAAAGATAGATGGAAGCAAAATGTTTGAAAGTCCCCCCATCTACTACATTCTGTGTTCTGACGTAATTGTTTTATCTGTGGTGGTCCGAGGGATTTGCCAGGCTCATTTCATGCTACATGCTCCCAGTAAACCAGACCATTTCCTACACCTTCTGTCCCATCCTCCAGAGCATATCTAGGTGACTCAGGGGAGAAATAGTGTTCTTTTCCTAACATTTCACCTCACACATGTGGTGCAGACAGAGTAAGTATAGAGGCAACCATCTCAACTGTTTTGTGGCAGCATTTATTAACAAAACACATTTCATCCAATAATAAATTACAAATAATTAAAAAAAAGAAGGCATCTATGAAATCCACCACACCATACTTCATGATAGCCTAAAATAAATATGCTCTGGGATGTGCCAACAAAATCTTTAAATCAAGCAGATAAGAGAACAAACTGCAAAGTCTACAAGAGGGGAAAATAATGCCATTGGTGTCCCAGGCAAAATTCTCATCAGAGGGCTCAGAAGAAAGGGCTCCTAACACGTAAATGACTTCCATACTTTAACAAGGAAGCTGCATCCATTTTTCCTTAGTGCAGATTCTACACCTACTACTACTGTGTTCACACCTAAAGTGTTTAACAACCTCTGAATGTATCCTCTTAAAACAAAGAAGAGGAACTTCACTGGCTGTCTTAGTTTTTCCAGCATATGTAGTATCTCACATTGAGCCTAATGGTATGCCACATAATTGCATCATTAATAAAGCAGTGTCAATGTTCAGTTTTAACTTTCTATTGGCTTAGAAAAAGGATTTCAAATTTACATTTAAATGAAAATGAGCAAAGTGTGATAAAGGCTTCAATTAAAAGGCCACCTGTTTTTGTTAATTCATTTTTAATAGGAACAGTAAATATTTTCAGTTGATGCACTTTCTGTTGCAAGACTGGTACATTCTTCTCTCCTTTATCTCCAATGTCAGACACCCCTTATTATTTTCTCTGGCTGAAGGAAATGATTCCATACTTTATGAATCTGTTGATGCAAGAGGAAAAAATAAAGTAAAATAAATGCAAGCACAGCAAGCTAGCACCTGAACAAAATAAATTATGCAAATAAATTATTTCAAGAATTCAGTTATGTTCATAAGTAAAAAGGGGGAAAAAAAGTATTTATTTCCACAAAAAAAGCACATTGTTTCTTTCATCTAGACTGCTTTTAGAGTTTACTGACCTCACTTAGGCACACTAGTATGAAGTGAAAGTAATCTTCCAGGTTGCAATTAAATCTCAAGGGTTATAAATAAGTAAAATGCAAATCACAACAAGCATTTTTCATGGAGCATAAACTCAACTGGTGTTCACAGAGTATGAGCTTCAATTCACACCTGGAAACATGACGTCTTCCTATAAAATTCCATCCTTTGATCCTAAATCATTTGTATTTAGTCTTGCTTTATAGCTTTACAGCTCCAGTTTTATCCAGTACATCCAGAACATTGTAGCTCATCTTGTTTTTCCTAATACTTTTGAAATCATTTGTAAGCCATAATTGCTTCTGTTTTCCATTTACTGTAATCATAACCACTAATTTTCTAACAACAGCTACACTTCTGTTACAACCACAGCTTAAAAAAAAAGGAAAAAAAAGTAATTTCCTCAAGAACAATTTGCGCTGGACACCCTTTTCTTTGGGGATGCAATGTAAGCATTTAAATAAAGAACTGAAGCATTTAATTAGTATGTGCTTGCTGCCTGCTAGCAGGACATCACACTAGTGAGTAAACGGATTAAGTTCCTTGTAATGCAAGCTAGGAGACATCTTGACAATTGTGTTTTTCATTCTCAGGTGTCCAGTTAAGGGAAACACAGGGGTCCAATCCAACCTTTAAAAACTTTATCTTTGACTTGAATGATTATTGTTTTGGAACACAGTGTGATTTTTTTCCACAATAAACTTACTAAGGGATTATGCTTTTCGTTTCTGGTTGAATGAAGAAGGGAATTCGCGGAAATGTAGATAGAAGCTACTCCATGGGAAAAGTAGGTTAGGAGGTTTTACCCTCTATTTGTTACAAGCTAAACATTCACAAAAGAAAATAAATATTGCAGAACTCTGTCCATATGATTGTGTGTGTGTATTTCTGATTGATATACTCTTGTAATTTGCTTGTTTTGGTATTTATTGGCTGAGGAAATGTATCAGTAGTTCTAAATAATTGGGTTTTATTTTTTACTCAGATTCTGTTTCTTAACTGTTAGTTGCTACAGTTGTTTTTTGTTTTTAAATGCTTACAAAGCTGAACTAAAAATATCTCTTGAAGCTCAGCATGAGTCCACATTGCCAAAGATTTGGGCCTAATGCCCTGCCCTTAAATATTTTTTTTTTGTAAATTAGAAGGTTAAAGTAACTGGAACAAAGCATATAAACAATTGATTTCTGTTCAGCCCCCAGGGTGAAAAGTCTCCCTTTAGCTATTGTGCCTACGGAGAAGGCACTGCCTAATGCTCTCCAAACCACTTCAAAGGACTCAGTCCTCTTTCTTTCACTCCCCTGTTAAAGCTGTAGGTGAGTAATTCTAACTGTTACACATCAAACTAAAATGGAGCAAAGAGATTGCAAGAAGATTGAGGTAGAGTAGTGGGGACTAGCACCTTTCCACTCAATAGCCATCTGCAGACTTCCAGTATGAACCTGTGAAATGTCGCCCACATCCCCATGAAGAGCAATGCTGAATGACAAATGCTGAAAGATATTTATTGATCTAATTCCTACGGTTTTCAACAGAGGTTAAGTATCCTGGTATATTTTCAAAATTTGTAAGTGCGCATTACCTTTATCATCATATGAAAGAAGCCAATTTCAGTTGAGCTGGTCCAATGAGGATCTGGGTTTTCTGCAGCCACTACCTCTTATGTACACAAAGGAAAACTTCTCTTCTATGTTACTGTAGTTTGGAATGTCACCAAGTGTACAAGTTTTATGGGAAATGTGATGATGACATAGATAAACTAAAGAAAGCATAGTTTTATTTTCACTTGCAGTGCTTTTTTTAAAAAACATTTAGGAAAAGCAATTGCTTAGAAACAAAAAATAAATCAATAGAGTTTTTAAGCTTTTCTGAAAGTTTTAACTTTCATTCTCAGAGAATGACATGGAAAATTGTTTCAAGGTACAGCTCAATTAAATATATCAAATAATAAATGCTTAATTTTTATTGATGTAAAGGAGCAGATTTTTAATTATTTCTGATTAGCTGTCCTAATGAAGGAGAAATTTCTCAATATCAGTTTAAATTTTTATATTGTTTGCATGACTGTGTAACATTCCTACACAATAATTGCTGCAAATAATGAACTATTTCTCAGCAAAGAATAACTGGGGATGGACAGAATATTTATTCTCCTATCAAAAAACTCTTGAAGGTCTTATTTTACTGAGCTGTGAGCATAAATCTAATGGATAACTTACAAATCACACTTTATGAAGGCCCCAGATCTCTAGAAAAAATGCAAAAAGGTCACAATCTTGTTTTTCTTTGATTCTTCTGATTGGAAACTTCTTGAGATGTAGATGTGTTTTTATTTATTTATTTCCTTAGTGGCTTACTGCTCAGTAGTCTACAGGCCGGTGTGGCAGCTCAAAATAAATTCCACATTTACTGCTTTAGGAATCTATGTTAAAATCCAGCTGCAGATTGGGGGAAAAAAAAGGCTTTGAATTTTGTTTTTTTATTTACCTTTTTGCTCACTGTTTTCAGAAAATTTTGGCCTTTTCATTTCCTCGAGTCTGACAAATATCCATTTGTAGCTTTGGGGGGCATTTAGTCAAACTATCTTTAATAGAAGAAGCAGATGTGCAGAATTTGGAGCATGGAAGAAGTCTGACATTCTGTCCTTCTTCAGAGTAAGTTGTACTTGCATGTTAAAGTAATATTGACTCTGCTAGAGTCAAGCTCTAAATTTCTAAGCGTGATATATACCCTTGTGATCAGTTTTGATAAGAAGTTGGATGGGAATATGTATCCATTTCATACGCTCTTTATAAGACCTCTATGTTACTGACATGTTTGTTGGGAAATTTAGACAGAATCAGAAGTTTCAAATTTCTTTTCCTTCTCCCCTCTTCTTCTCATAATAAGATAGTAACTACTATTAAAGTATCCAATTGTAACTAAAAAAATGCCAGTTTCATTATCAGTTTTTCTGTCTATATAGCCACCTTTAAGTCTTCCACTTCCTTCATGAAAAATTAAGGTAGTAAGGTTCAACTAACTAAGGAAATATTAGAACAAATCGTTATAAAGAAGCACTGAAATACAGAAATATCTCATAGTATAATGATAATATGACCGGATTCTTCTTTATTTCTCCTTCTACATCCACTTTATATGTATGAATTCAGTTATCTGTCTGGTTTTGTTTACATCACTAAGGTTTTTTTCCCTAAAGAAAAAATACAGGAATTTGACTTCTCACAGTTATTTCAAACTTAATATAGAGGTTATCATCTATCAATATGGTAGGCTGAGTGGTTTTGTACTTGACATAGAGACAGTATATTGGTGTAACCGTTATTTCTCAGCTATGTTCGTAAAAGAGTAAAGCTCTGTACCTAACAGATACTGCCTGTGCTTTGAATCTGAGAGATTAGCACCTGAAAGTTGCTTACCTGTCCTTCATCCACAGTTTCTTTATAAATCAAGATCAACTGCGATAACATCTCAGTAGATATTTATTAAAGGTCACTTTCATTCTAGTTCTAATCTCTTCCATTGTAAGGATTTCCTTCACTTTTCTAGCCACAGAATGGCACCTTTAGGAGTCAATTTTAACACGTTTAGAGTAATTTCTTGTTACCTAGTTCTATTATTTTTAGTTTAATCTCACCTGGAGAAAAATATCTCCTTCCACTCTTCAAACATGAAAAGCCTTAAAGCTTTAGTGCCTGTGGAATTCCTCTACAACTTTCTTTAATATTACAGGGGTTGTCTGTGAAAGAGGAAACGTGGTAGGGATTCATCATCTTATGTTGATGGGGTCTGGGTCCGTTCATCAGGAAGAAGGGATATGGTAGGTAAATTTTTCATCATGAGGCCCCACTCTGTTGTAAACCCCCTATTCAAGCAGGATGAAGATAAATGGAGCATGTAGACATGTCAGTATGTAGATGTGTCAGTGGACTGGGTTGTGCTGCTCCTTTCAAATGCTACATCCTGCTCTCAACTAGGAAAGCAGTCATAAACCACGCTTTACATTTAAACTGGTCACAGGGTGTCCATGCCAACTGGAATGGAAAATTCAATCTACCTTTTTTCTTCTTCTGAAACTCCTTTGAACTATTGCTTCTTGTGAAGGTTGTTTAAAGCATTTGTGAGGCTGGTTTCACATGTTCTTAGGACAATCAGAGGCAGAGAGTAGGACAGTAATTTCAATATCCTATAAAGTTTCTACTTAGCTAGTGTCAATGTCATGACCTTTTAACCAAGTCCTCCAGCAAACCTCACCTTGTCCTAACTGCTGCTCCCAGTTCAGACAAGTCCCTCGCAGGGATCAGTGAAACAGCTTCCAGCTACTACAGTGATGCAGCACTTCTCTTTCTCTATATGTATGTGCAGTGGGAGCAATGCACCTGACGAGTAATAATGAATTCATCAGAAGAGTTTGCAAAAGCGCAGCTTTAATTAGGATTAACCAGGCTGAGGTCATTCTCTGCTCTGGTTAACCTTACCTGTACCATCTGAAAATAAATGGATTATAGGGTTAAGTCTAGTTTCTGTGAATGTTAAAAACATATTAAACCTGAGAAGATGTTAAAGCATAGTAAGAACATATTACCAGAGGGGAGCTTTATAAGCTTTTTTTTTTTTTTTTTTTTGAATATAGCTTAGCTCCATTTTTCTTGAATAATCCATTTAAATTTGTAATTAGTCCAAGAAGGTTTTACCCATTTATACACTGCATATACAAGTGACATTGCATATAGCAGTGGGAGCTGATCAAAGAATCCCAGTGTCTTTTCCTCTCTGTTACATTTTCTCCAGGAAGTAAACGAACCTCTCTGATAGAAGCATGTGTGTCTGCTTTCAATAAGCTGGAAATCGGAAGGCAGAGGACTTGAAGCTCTAGTAAACTTGCAGAAGTCTTTGTGATAGTATTGACAGAAAGATAGTAAGTTAAAAAAGAAATTTTACATTCATAGTCGGTTACAAGACTGCAATTTTTTAAGTCACTGAATTAAACAGGATGAAAATATAATGAGAAGAAGGCATCCAATGAAGACATCCAATAATTTACCATATAATAAAAATGTAACCATCTAAGCAAAGATAAAGGAGGACAAAGTAAGAAAGAGTGTGGGAATATTTGTTTGTGTTAAAATATAATAAATATAAAATATGTGATTGTCATATTTTATCTTCTCAATTTTCCATTATGTTTGCGTGTCTCCTTCTTGCTTACCTAAAAAATGTCCCTGCGTTTGAAGTTTAAACTTGTATACAAATACAATGTGGGGTTTTACTCATCACTTGCGTCATCAAAATTATGCCCACATTTCACCTGCTTTTGTGATTAGGAGTGTGTTAGAAAAAAACTTTCTTACTTCTGACCTCAGTGACAGCACAAAGATTTTTATGACCTTTTTCATAGGAAATGCCATTAAATACAACAGAAACAGACCATCTTTTCCTATCTCCTCCTGTCATCATGATGTATGTATAGTCTTGCCAGTTTTTGTATTAAAGTACGCACCCTTCAGTATTACTAACCAAATCCTGATCTCTTCAGTAGAGTGTAAGATCCTTACTGCAGTGGAACTGTTCTTTTCTTTTTTTTTTTTTTTTTAATCTCCCTGAAACTGGAATGTTTGGCCTTTTCTTAATGCGGAGCTCATCTGAAACTAATGAAATTCCTACTGTGCTGCAGCATTCCTCACACTTGTCTCAAGTAGAACCACTTAAATGATTCATTTCAGTGATTAACCACACTGGACACTTTATTATTAACGTATACATTAATATTTAATGTATTTTTGATCTAATATTTAGTGCTAGAGAATCCTACCTTTCCCTTTAGCATTAAGTATTGCTCCAAAGGCTGTCCAAGTGGTAGTGAAGCTTTCTCTACATAAGATACAAGTTTGATGCTTGATACAGGTCATAATTTTTCTTAGTTTGGGAGCATAGCCAAGTAAACAGGCCCAAGCTAAATGGAGAGATAGAGCGAACTCATGTGATCCTGGGTATATCACCTGCTTTGTGACCGCCTGCTGTGTTGGAGATTGTTAATAGGATGGCAAAAGCTCTCTTAATCTCCCTAGTCAATCTTCAATTTATCACAGCCGTTGTGGTTGTCATTCACAGGAACAATGGCTTGAATGGCTATATATATTCACCACCACAAAAAAACACACATGTGCCCACGCAAAAAAAAAACAAAACAAAACATCTCTTTCTTAAGCAAGGCCTTTGAGAGAAATGAAAATAATGAGGAAATAAGGGAATAAGGCAAATAAGATTTTTATCATTGTAGCATTCCTGTATCATCAGTCTCCCGTCAGACTTATGCATATGCTTAATTTTAAACAGAGCCTTTAAACTAATCTACCACTGACATTAAAATTTTAACTTGCATTCTTTGGTTATACAATTACTTTCTTAGGTTACACTGTTCTCATATGTAGTTGCTCCTTCTGTTTATGGAAAAGTATACATTTTGCTTTTCCTGTTATTTTATTTTTCTCTAGTTGTCCAATTTAAACTTAAGCTTATGCTCCTAGTTGTAAAATGTGTAGAATCAGCCCTATATTTTGGTACTGAGTGCTTTAATATTTTAATAGATGAATAAATTATGACCTATTTTATTCTTAATTACAAGCTTACTAATTTATCTTTCTCTCATTTTGCATGATGACATCTATAATTCTACTTCCTGAACGGATGTTTGGGTTTGGTTTTTTTATTATTTATTTGTTGTTTCTTCCCCCCCGACTCTTGACCACCATATTTTCATATCCTAGGTATTTAATATTCAGCAGGTAGGTTAATGTATCTACATGCAAAATGATAAAAGCAAAACCTCAGACTGCATAAAACTTGGCTATATGATACTTTCTTATTAAATCAGTTCTCTAGTATGACTGCTTTGAAGTTTTCTATGGTTCAGTTTTAAGATGATTTGGTTCCAGATTCAGGGAAAACTGAGTTTCAAGAGAAACTCGGCCCACGTATCAGGTTAAGAAGAGTTGTGTTTTTGATGAGACATTTGAGTGTTACTACTGAATCTCATTTTAATATTATATTTTGTGTTGCCTAAAGCTCAGAATGAAATTGAGTGTATGAGAAAATTGTCTGCAGAATCCAGTTAACTGCTCAAAAATGTAACATTTTTTCAAAACCAGCAGTATGTGTCTGTAATGACAGGAATGACAAAAGCTTGGTGGTTATCACTGGAAATTCACTCTGACTTTTCTCCTGATCTGCACCAGTTTTCTTAGTTTTCTTTAAGCTAACTTAAAGTACAAACTTAAAGCTAAGTTTGTACTTTTACTGACTTAATTGTTGTCCATTAATTTGAATTTTAAAACTTAATCTTATATCTTAAAAAAAATTAAATTTAAAAATAGTATTTAGAAAAGCTTATTCAACTGAAAGTTTATAAAATTATATAGGTTTGGGCTTGACCACCTTTCTTTGTGGGATTTACTTTCAGGGTTTAAAAAAATCTGTGCCAGCATATTATGCTTTGCTTTGCTCACATGCATATATCTGTTGTCCTTACATATGTCATTATATTATCATATATTTCCCTTTATTATTTTAAAAGATACTTCTTGGTTTTCCTCTATTCCATCACTATAAAAAAAACTATGCATATACACATACTTTAACTGATCTATTAATAGTCAGGTTTCTGTAGTCAGGTGAAACTGGATTATTCAAAGCTTTTTTTTTTTTTTTCCCTTTTAAATCAAGTGGTTTTGACCCTGGAGGGAATTTTTCACTGTACTGAAAAACTTCGGAATAACAGCTGGATGGATTTTTATTTATGTATAAAAATTGCTTCATATAGCTGAAAAATACTTTTATATATATATATATATATCTAATGTATGGGATAATTATTATAAGTATAAACACTTCAGAACTTCAGAAGATTCAATACTGATAAAATGAAGTATTTCTTATAGTCCTGAAATGGGTTTAGTGGATGAGGATAAAATGATTGAAAACTTTTGTTACACAGCCTTTAAGGACAAATGAGAACTTCTCTGTAGTGTACTTTATTGCATTATGCAATATATGAGGCAAGCAATTAGTTTCAAGCAAATATTCATTTTCATTTTCCATTAGTTCTGTAGTCAGTGAAATGCCTTCCAAAATTAATCTTAGGGATACTGGCTGCAAATGATGATATCTTGTCAAAGTTCAAACCAGTTGATTATAGTGCACTTTTGTTTCTTTGAATGCTCTTAATTCTATTTTACTGATGTCCTGACGATGATCAAGCTGACAAAGGATTATTTTCTTTTCTAGTGTGTAGCAAGGAACAATGATCAGTAAAATTTCTTAGACTTAGGAAAAAATATGTTGTTTTCAACAAATAATTACCTGGATTTTTCTTCTCTCCCTCTTTTTTTTTTCTGTCTTTTAACTGAAGTCTGATGTATTGTCAGTACATGAAGCTTTTACTTTATCAAGATGAATCAAGATGATCCTGTGAATGAATTTTGGGAAACAATTATATTTAACTTTTCATCAAAGTAAAATATACAAAAAGCTATGGGCCAGTCATATTGTTTGTGCATGTTCCTCGTTCCTCATTCTTAGCAACAAACTGAAGTGAATTCTTAGAAGGTATGCTATTCTTTTAAATGGCCTGATCTTACACGTATCTTGCATCTAGCAGTACAGCATAACCAAATGAGGATTTTATGTGTTTATGTAAAAGCTCAGTGAGCTACAGGTTAGCTATTGCTATTGTGAAATCCTTTTTCTCTTTTTCTTTTGCTTTGTTTTGCTTTTAATGCAGATGGGAAAATGCAAAGCCACTTCTTTAATGGGGAAAAGTAGGATGTAGGAAGTTTATCGTCATAGTCTGAATCCACATAGGGATGTCATGCGGACAGTTAAAAAGTGGTGTGTCTGCCACAGAAACGTGCAGCTGGTCACAAACATGTTGCCTCTCCATTCTATGTCCTCTGCAAAAGAATAATACATATTGTACTCCAGTACAGCTATGCCCTGCTTCTTCTCTGAAATGCTGAACAAGTTCTTGACACAAGTTTACTTCTCTCTCTATAATTCCGCCTCATAACACTCAAGTCCTTCATTGTGAAGAGTGTGAAGAGCACTTAGGCCTTGAGTACTCATGTGCTTATGTTTCTGAATCTGGATTAAAATTTTGAGGGAGCACTGATTAAGTAGCTTGCTTCACTCACTGTCTACACTGTCCTAATAAAGGAATTGCTGAACTTTATGCTAAAACATACTAGCAACATAGAAGGAAATATTATCTTTTGTTCTTATATACTATATATATATCTTATATACATTTCCTAAAAAATGTATTCTTACATGGGAATCCAATATTAAAAACAAAAGAAAGGTTAATAAGTTTTAACATATACAACATCCATATTTGTGGGTTTTGTTCAAAGTTTACAGTTTTAGCATACCATAAAAGATGGTTATATTTGTGTTGTATATAATGTTGTTAAAGGCTCATTTATATAAAAAAGCCCTCATTAAAGATGATGGGTCGTCAGATACCAGACACATAACCCTAACACCTGCCACCAGAGCGATTCGGTTGTTCAAATGGGAGTGCTCCAACTATTTCCCGAGGCAACACGATAAAGATTATGCTTCTGAGACCAACAGCAAAAACAGAGTGCATTCATAAATGGTGATAGCTTTGCAGTCCAAAATTTGGAAGTTCAGCAGCCTGTGAATATTTCTTTCAGGAGTTCAGAGGAGTCAATGTATCATTGTAACCACTGGTAATCTTCCACATATGGAACCATGATTTTTAGCATCAATATGAGGTCAATAGAGGCTGAAATAATAGTGATCTGTGCCACAGAAATAAACTCCCACTGGAACAGTTATGATTTTGATTTGATACCTTGTCCTTCTGCTTATAAAGTTTATTCTTTTTTTTTTTTTTTTCCTATTTTACAAGAATTCTAGTATAACATCTGGGCTGCACCTTGATTCCATTTAAGGTGTAATGATAGGTGTTTGGGAAATCTATCCCATAATGGAATCATAGACATGAGTTTTAATGTAAATAACTAAGTGGACAGAACACTATGAATGTTATCCACTACATACCAGTCTGAAGTTGCATTTGCAGTTAGTTTTATGATTAAAATGGTATGCATACTTATCATAAGCTGATTTAAGCTCTTTATTCTGAAATATGCTTCCTGTCTATCCTTGAATTCAAAAAGATCTTAAGGAGAATTATATTTAAAAGGAGTTATTTTGGTAGATGAATATCATTTGATATTTTTCCAGCTTGTCCGTTATTTTATAATGCCAATGTTTTAATCAATTACACTTCTAAGATATTGTATATGCTCTAATAAGGTCACCTAAATGCAATTTGAAATTCTACTGCTTGGCTTTGTATTCTATGAACAAATGTACTCCAACCCAAATCTTCTGGAATCATTTGTAGTTGTTACAGATCTTTTTCTCTCTCTTACATGCACATCTCTAATCTCCTACCACCAGATTCAGTAACTAAAATAGAGTACAGATTTACTGTGCTGACTTCATCCAGGTGATTAAATGCAATAAATGCCTATAAATGAGCACAGTTAACTAAAATATATAAATAACAAATTTTGATTTCTGTTTCACATCCTGTAACTAGAAAAGTATTGCAGTTTTACTTTGGTTTTGATAATTATCTTTTATCTCTTAAAGCTTTTCTTTTTGAAGCTTTCGTCTAGATTCTAATGGGTAACATGAAATTATTTGATCATCCAAGAGTTTTCACAGGATTTAGAGGGACATTTTTTTTTTCCAGCTAGAATAAACAACATAGTAAGTAGGCTCTTAGATGCTTTAAAATTTAATTCATCTCTTTCTAACTAGAAGTATCACATTAAATAGTGGTTGCCTGGAGCCTAATCAAATCTCTCTGAAATCTGTGTAACAAAAATCCCAGAACTGCAGGGCCATGATTTACAATTAGCATGAAATCCAGAGACTAACACTCCTATCTTTCTTGTGAAGTTCCTAGCAAACTAAAATATTTAGAGCTTGCAAAATAACCATATTGTTGATTTATTCTTTAATTCTTTTTGACTAATTGACACTAATGGGGTAGCAGCTTTGTCGTCAATAACGTATTGAAATCTGTGCTTTAAATCTAATTAGGGCAACTTACTGAATACGTGAGGTAGGAGGTTGTAGGTATTTCATATGGAAAAATGAGAAATAAACTAATGAAGAGTGAAATAAAAGTGTGCCCTTTCTCTTCATGAATGGTCATAATAGCATTTCATAATTAGGTTAAATTACAAATGGATAGAAAAAATCACAAAAAGAGAATCAAACCTCAGCCAGATAAATGCATGATGTTTAAATGCAGCATTTGAGACCTTAATAGTTGGCAAAGATGTACTAAAAAACCCTCACAGAGAACTAGGACATTAGCTAATGTTGTAATGCAGTTGGTAATGAGAACAAAACACATTTTATTTTAAAAAGTGAAAAATATGTTTCCTGAATTAACAATAGTGAAAATTACAGGTAATATTTTATATGAAAATCTATGATTTTGAGTTCTTTCATGAAATCCAACAATTCCAATGATGACTAATTATATAATTAGTAACTTGAATTTTGAATATTTGAAATTAGTTGCACTTAAAATAAAGGAACAAAAACCGAATATAAATCATTCTCCTACCTGGAATTTAGATATATTGAGAAAGGAATTTAAATCTATCAAAATTTAGACAAAATGACAACTCCTAAAGAGATTCTGCCTGGCACTGGAAGCAGAACTCTATGTTAAGCTTTCCTATTGGTTTGGGAACTAAATAAAGTATCTCATAAAAGAAATCCTAGACATCACTCAGCAGAATTAGAAACAGCCTAGAGCGAAAGACTATCAAACACTAATAAGAGGTGTTTCTTTAGAAAAAATCATATTCAGTGCATACTCAGAACTACTATAAATTTTTTCACTCAATCTGAAATCTCCGCTTCTTAATTCTTTCTTGAAATGTGGCGTTAAGCGAAAGAAAAAAAAAATGAAGACAAACTTCTTCCTTCATGAGAAATATTCAAGCAGTGGGAATATTTCATCCAGAAAATTAAAAGTTTGCTGTCATTATTTTTTGCATGGATACTGCTTTAAAAGCTTTGTTTTGACAGTAACTCATGGATAAAGTTCCCATGGCTGGGAGAAACCTAATCTGTAGCTCAGTTAAGTTTGGACATAAGCTGTGGTCTAAATTGGTTCTTATTACGCCCAGAATTTTTTTTCTGGGCATGCAGACACTTACCCTGGTGTCAAGGGAATTTTCATACTGAACCTAAGACACCAAGAGTCACAGTTTTTCTCAAACTAAGAAGAAATGGAGAATAAGCTTTCCAGATAATCATTAAATATAATGAAGTGTTGTTTTAGAGGTGTGAATCCTTTTGAACCCAGTTATTCAGCTCCATCTCTGTTCAAACATACTTAAGAATTTTGCTGATAATTCTACCCAATCAATTTTATTTGTAATCTGTCACTGATATCAGTAGTGTTATTTGTAGATTCCATACATTACTGCATCAAAATTTTTAGAAGTAAATCACTGTTACACAAGAAATGCTTAATATTAGTTCCACACACTTTTCAGGAAGATGGTATCACAGCATCAACCTGCCTTCATTGGACAGCAAGCACAGAGGGCCAGTATTATGCGCGATGTCTTTGCATTTACCCTCTAGAAATGCATAACTTTACCATGGCGTGATTTCTCTCAAGTATTATTTTGTTTGCACTCTACTGCGGTCTACGCTGCGTGCTCTTTTTTTTTTTTTCTACATATACATCAGTTCACTTGAATCCATCCCTGTTCTCTCCTTTTTCTCCTCCTTTTTCTTTTTTTTTGTATTTATAATTCCTTCTCCTTTGACCAGCTGAATCCTGTGACATCTATACAAAAGCTGACACTAAATGATACATAATGCTTTGTTAAACTCCATCTGAAGCATATTGAACACTCTAAGGTACCTCCCTACAAAGCTCAGTTTCCTATACCGACTCAATGTTATTGACCAATGACAACAAAAAACTGAAGGAAAAAGTAATGGTGGGATGACAGAAATCGTGTAGGATCTCAGAAGAAAGGTTCCCATAGATACTGACATTTTACTGAATACAAGTCATCACAAGGCATGCTTCTCTGCATGGTGTTAGTGGATAGAACGTAAGGAGCTTAGCAAACAGACAGATAATTAGGTGGTGGTGAAGGCTATAGCATTTCAGTCACTTGTAGCAAAAAAAAAATTGCTAAAAACTATATTTTAATTCAACATATGTGTTATGCAGTTCTCAAGGGATGGGTATGCATGCTTAAAATTTATATGTTCCTGAGATTTTTTTTTTCCATAAATTATTGCCTCTGTTAATTTTACAGTTTTTCTTTAAAATAATTGAACCTATGCAGTCTACTCCCCATAGTGAGATTCCTCTGCTTCAGATCATAGCATGAATTTATAAGTGGTTCTTTCTGTCAAGCTTTTTCCCAATAATGTGTATTAAAATGATTATATAAACATAAATTGCATTACAGAATATCGAAATGTTTTCAAAGATGACATTACATTAGTTTAACACAGGTCAGTTTTCTCTGGTCCTCTAATAGCATGGATAATACCTTACTTTGTGGGTGTTTTTGTTCTTATTATTTCTGATTTTTCCTTTTTTCCTGGAAGAAACGTGCAACATTTCCCAGCATAGATAAATAAGATCTGTTTTTCCATTGTACTGCGGGCACTGTGTCTAGGTTTACTTCAGCCAGCTAAATTTAATAAACATCTACTGGGATAGTAATTTTTAAGTTCAAGTTCAATATCAAACATGTCAGCAGTGCACTTAGCAAGAAGCAGGGTAGCAGTTTGAAGAAAATGCAGATCCAGTCACCAGCAATTTTTATCAAATTATAAAACCTTGTTAGAGTGCTGGGATTTCATCAGCTGGAATACTTAAACAAAAGCAATCCTTCCGCAGGAGATGATTGTTTTTTCTTAGGCATAGGTAGATTAAACATCTATTCATCTACCTAGTTTTGACATACACTCTGCTACTAACATCTTTATTATTCACATTTTTGAAATGAGTACTAGGTTTTGAATGGTGTTATCGGGAAGTTTCATGCTGCTCAGAAATGGACTGGCATTCATATTTATTAGCTTGTACCAGTTGATGTCTTTTTTCTTGCAGTTAATTCTTTTTCTCTTTGTGTAATAATTATAGTGACCTAAAAACCATCAACCTTTATATTCAGTGGTATAAAATACAGTAATAAATGCTTTAAAATTATTTTGTAAGGATAAGTTATCCAGTATGATACTAAAGGTGTGAGCATACTAGGCAGAGAGATTAAAGAAAACAAATTTGGTTTTCAAACAACATAAATGACTTCTGGGCCAGAATTATAGAGAGATGTACAGGAGATCTTATATTAGGAAGCTAAATACACAATTTAGGGCCTTAAAATTTCTATCCAGTGACTACTGCCAAATTAAAATATCTATAGGTTACATGCCCTCCTCAGATAGTGCTCAGATAGATAAGTAAATTAATGTCTAAGTCCAAAAGAAGGATTTTCATTACCTATTTTGGGATAAATTCAGAAGAAGTGGTTTTAACTCCTTTTATCTAAGTAGGATGTGGGAGACTTGAATAAGAACCCTTTTTTGACTTGGTTGGAGTTTTGGACTTGTTTGAATGATTTTCCTCCTGTAGTATACATGAATTCTCCAGTGACAGTGTTTGACAGATTAGACTCAGAGATTCTTTTCCTTCCTTCCTTCCTTCCTTCCTTCCTTCCTTCCTTCCTTCCTTCCTTCCTCTCTCCCTTCCTTCCTCTCTCCCTTCCTTCCTCTCTCCCTTCCTTCCTTCTTTCTCTCTTTCTTGCTTTCTCTTTCTTGCTTTCTTGCTTTCTTGCTTTTTCTTTCTATTGTCCCCCTCTGAAAGGTGTTCTATGTGTTTTAGCTATTATAATAAACATCGGTAAAACTATAGAAAAATATGGACTACTATTATTGTTGCTATTCTAGTTTAGAGTAGTTGTTGTCTGTAGTTCTATTTCACAAAAGAGAAAAAAATCCTCATTCATAGACTTGGAAGAGAGTTTTGGTCCCAGTCTTTCTTTTTAGCATTTTTCCCTAAGCTACTTAATCTGCTGATGATGATGTCAATATGTGGTCATATAACAAAAGACCTGTGATATTACTTAAATGATTGATTATAATTGATAACAGACAATATATTGCCAATGTTTTATACATTTTCACATTCATTGCAGAACAGATTCCAGATATGGCTCAGAAATGAGATTTTGAATGGTCCATGATAAATATCTGAATCATCTGAAGATGATTTAATGTGGCCTAGCTATTGGGAATCAATTACTTCTTGGGTGCAGTTTATCATGTAATTTTCTCAGTGCAGATGTGAGAGTTCAGCTTGGTCATTTTTATTCCCTGTAGTTTTAACAGTGCTCTAGATTGTGGCATAGGTCATCATTTTCTTAGATAACATTATTACATTTCTTAATTTGTTGTCGTAATTTATACTTAAATAAGGTATGTGGTCTTTTCCCAGAAATAATCTTTGGATATACCTATGTATTCCACTTCACAGAGTGTGAGGGAAAAAAAAAA
Source organism: Crypturellus undulatus (assembly GCA_013389825.1). Taxonomy (NCBI): domain Eukaryota; kingdom Metazoa; phylum Chordata; class Aves; order Tinamiformes; family Tinamidae; genus Crypturellus; species Crypturellus undulatus. The sequence goes on from VWPW01011473.1 coordinate 626,459, forward strand.
ATCACAGCATCATGGAATGGCTGAGGTTGGAAGGGTTGTTTTGGGGATTCTCGAGTCCAATCTGGGGTCAACACGGTCACCCAGAGCAAATAATTGCTCAAGATCGAGTCTAGAGGACTTTTGAGTATCTCCAAGAATGGAGACTCCTTGTTTCTCTGTGCCATCTGTTTCAGGGTATAATAGCTCTAAAAATCTCATTTTCCTTAAAAAATATTTAAAAAAAAAGATTTTATACAACAGTTATTTTATACATCTTTGTTATTTCCAAATTTGTTTTCACTTCCATTAATATGCAGATACCTTTTGTTCTGTCCAACTTGATTTTATCTAAAATGTAGTTTCATCACTGTTCTGTATTGACATTTTGAAAACTGGCAAATTGGAGGAAAAAGTTTTGTCTCTGGTCAGGGTCCTGAAGTCACATGAAGCTTTTTGTTAACCGAATGATGTTTTCTGTCTCAAATCAAGTTTAATGAGCTGATTATGAAGCTTTGAGATAACTCTCCTCTCTTGTTCTGCCCCTGAAATTTACAGGTGACTTTCAGGCATGTCCTTCTGATAAGAACTTAATGTAAAACTACCTAACTTCTGATGGGTTCATATCATTTTTTCATATCTTCTTCTGTCCTCTAAATAGCTCCTGAGTGTGAGTAAACTGCACTGATTACAGCTTCAGTAATCTGTCTTGGTACACCCCTGTCAGCTCGATAAGTCAAAGTCCTTTTGCCTGTCCTTTTATTTGGGTTGCTGGTCCATAATTTTAAAGCCTTCACAAACAAACAAACCAGGCTTGCATTTTCAAGCCTGTGAATGACAGATTTTTCACAGGGATTTAACATTTAACTTCCCTCGTGCTTTCCTGAAATTAAATTTTCAGAATGATGTTTCTGAATTGCTTCTCCTCTAGTTACTAGAGTTTGCTTCTCTTTTGCCGATGTGTTGAGGTGCAGAATCTAGACTTTTAGATCCAGTGATATAAATGCTGCCTCTTGTAAGTGCTTTCTCTACTCAGCTAACTACCTGAGTAATCTTATTGAGAAATAACCATTAAGTATATTTATGTGCCCCAATGTAATAACCTGCAGAGAGGTTTTAGCTTTAAAAATATGACTTCTATCACTAGCAATAGTGTATTCATGTTAGTGCATGACTCTAGCTATGGTAGTTAGCCTCTCCATTCAAAAAGTTTCTCAGAGGAATAAAGCAGTGGACCAAAGATTTGTATTAAGGAGGGTTGAATTGTATAAGGTAGATTCACTTATAAAAGCAGACTCATTGAGATGCTTATATTTTACTTGAGTGCAACTGAAAGCAACTAAATCAAATTATATTATTTAAAAAAAAAAAAAAAAAAAAAACTTTGCAGATGAGAGTAGCCTTATCTAGCTAAAGTCTATACCCAGATGAATTAAACGGTGCCATAGACATGCTTCATTCATAACAATCCCAGTATTGGGTGCATTAGAATCAAGATACATACATTGAACAGTCTTTCTAAGAAAGCATTAGCATAAGGATGAACAAGATTACTGCTTGAATCTGTTCTACAAATTTTATGCATCTCAGGAACTTTCAACTGGTTTATGTATCTATAAGTCCTTGCCAATTTTTTTTTCTTTTTAAGAACACAGAGAGTCTGTGTTCCTGGGTCTGCTTAGCAGTATAGGATATACAGGCAATACAATTCTTTCTCCTCTTCATTCTCTTCAGGAATGGAAAAAAAGATGGAATCTGAGTGCCAAGTTTAGCCGTATCAGTCTGGGCAATTTGATCTTTATGATGTTCTAAAATTTGTGAGGTGGGACCAGAAAGGTAGGATGACAGTTTGCCAAGACAGAAATGTGAAATCCAAACAAAAGAAAATCCTGGAATGTTATTTTCTTCAAAAGTTATTTATTTAAAAGGCACTGCAATGTCATGTACTGTTAGGTACATAGTATAAAACAAAGAAAAAATACATACCTTATACCGACCGTCTTTGACAGTAAACTTGAACACAGAAGCTGAATGAAAGTGGCATATGAAATTTCTGTGAAGAATCCTGCCCTAAGCATTGCAGAAGAGACATATTTACTGTTCAATCAATCTTCCATTCCCCAAACTAAAGTTAAGTCTTCATCCCTGGAACTGAACAGAGTGTAGACTACACTATGTTCAAGTCTTGCCACTGAATGGAGATTGCTTTCTTCCCCTATCTGTACAGGGAATTTTTGTGGTCCTCTGCATTCGATTTCTTTCTTTTCTGCCTTCCTTCCTTTCTGCTTGCATGCCTGCTTGTCTTCCTAAATGAATAAATTTGGAAGTAGGTATAAGTCTGTCAGGAATTATTTCAGGAAGAAGGAGCAATAAGTCTGTGAAACTTGGATGGAAATATGACCATAGATTAAAACCATCTGTGGTAAAAATTATATCAATATTTCAAATGAAGTTAAAGGAACTTTTATGTTTATTGTTAAATGTGTGTCTATGTCCTAAGTTAGACACAGCAAGCAGAAGTACCCTCAGAAAATATGTGATAAAACACAGAAAAGATTTCTCAGCATATATAGGACAATGTAGTGCATGAAACTCCTCAGACACTACAGTCTAGATCCCTTTTGCAGAAAGCAAGAAAGAAGAATGACACTGACAAACTTTCCTTAGCAGCTGCATCCCACAGTACAATTATATTTTATACTTATTCATTCTACGGATTAAATTTGTTTTTGACAAAAATCAGGGCCATGAAGCTGAAAATTAACATTTTTTTCTTTATTATTATTTTTCAATTAAATTAGGATACACCCATCAGTAGCCCAGAACACTCTAGAGATATTGAAATGGAACCCAATAAAGGGGAAATAAACATGAGACAAGTAGTACCACCATCATGTAATAGGTAGTCAACAAAAAAAAATTAAAAGTACATTTTTCTAAATAGTAATGTCTTTGTTAAGTAGCATAACCAACAGACTGGATTTGCAATCTATCTTTAATATCAGTAGACCTAAGGTGGTTCAGAACAAATAGGCTCCCTGACTTTGAAGCTGAGTTTCTCTCAGAAACTACTATATAACAATCTATTTTTTTCTATATTTATTTTTCTATATATTTTCTATTCTGAACATAAGCCAGCAGTGTGCCCAGGTGGCCAAGAAGGTCAGTGGCCTCCTGGCTTGTATCAGGAACAGTGTAGGCAGCAGGACCAGGGAAGTGCTCATCCCTCTGTGCTCGGGGCTCATGAGGCCGCACCTCAAACACTGTGTTCAGTTTTGGGCCCCTCACTACAAGAAAGACATGGAGGTGCTGGAGCGTGTCCAGAGAAGGGCAACAGAGCTGGTGAAGGGGCTGGAGCACAGATTTTATGAGGAGCAGCTGAGGGAGCTGGGATTATTTAGTCTGGAGAAGAGAAGACTCAGGGCAGACCTTAACACTCCCTACAGCTACCTGAAAGGAGGTTATAGCGAGATGGGGGGTCAATCTCTTCGGCAGAATAACAACGAAAAATAGGACAAGAGGAAATGGTGTCAGATTGTGTCAGAGGAGGTTCAGGTTAGATATTAGGAAAAAGGTGAAGCCTTGGAACAGGCTGCCCAGGGAAGTGGTGGAGTCACCGTCTCTGGCAGCATTCAAGAATCACAGGCTACCTGAAAGGAGGTTATAGCGAGATGGGGGGTCAATCTCTTCGGCAGAATAACAACGAAAAATAGGACAAGAGGAAATGGTGTCAGATTGTGTCAGAGGAGGTTCAGGTTAGATATTAGGAAAAAGGTGAAGCCTTGGAACAGGCTGCCCAGGGAAGTGGTGGAGTCACCGTCTCTGGCAGCATTCAAGAATCACAGAATCACAGAATGCCTAAGGTTGGAAGGGACCTCTAGAGGTCATCTAGTCCAACCCCGCTGAACATGTAGATGAAGCACTCAGGGACGTGGTTTAGCAGGTATGGTGTTGAAGGACTTGCAGCAGGATTCAGTGATCTTAGAGGTCTTTTCTAATCATAATGATTCTATGATTCAACTTTTTTTTTTTTTTTACCAAAAAGCTTTGACTATTTTTTCAACTGCAATTGTTTATGATATTATCAAGCAGTGCTTCAAGGACAGATGTCCAATGTCATTTGAAACCTCACAGGTAAAAATCATGGTGCTATGGTGCTAATAGTATCTAGAAAAATACCTTTTTCCATTAATGGAGAGGGAGCAGGTCACCTCCAGAGGATGATTCATCTTTGCTTAGCTATAAATTTGTTTTAAAATATGATAAATTCCCCTTAGATACTACTTTTTTTCCCACAGAATGAAAAACAGCTACATATTGCATTATTGCAGTGTCACCCTATATAAGGAAAAACAGTCATCTAGCTTTAAGAGGACAGAAGTACGGATAAACTTATTGATTAAACAGAAGCATCAGAGTTGTCAGAGCCGGAACTTAAAAGTGTTTCTCACTCTATTGAACATAACTTTTATCTGAATGCAAACATATTTTTGTAGAATTTTTTTCTGCTGTTGTTCACTAAGAAACAGCTATACTGCCTGTCCCACAAGAAATACGCATTTGTTAATTATTCAAGGAAATTTCTTAGGAGGCAAAATGCAGGACAAGGAGAACTATTCATTTTCATCTTTTTAGGTACATATCAAATCCCTCAATTCAGATATTACAGTACCTGTCTATGTATCACTAAGTTACTGAAAAGGGGAAAAGAAACATGGAAAGACTTCTAACCAAAAAAAAAAAAAAAAAAAAGAAAAAAAAAAAAAAAAAAAAAAAAAAAAAAAAAAAAAAAANAGAAAAAAAGAAAGAAGAAAGAAAAAAAAAAGAAAAAGAAAAAAAAATCCTTCTTTCACACCACTTAGCACACTACTTCGGCTTTTTTTTTTCCCACTGCAGTTAAAACTGCAGTGTTTGTTTCTTATAGGAAATACAGAGGAAAGAGAGGAGGAAATAAACCCCAAATTCAAACTTTAGCATCATAATTCCAGAAATAAATCTACTCTGTATCAAGGAAGTATCAAGGAATTTACCCCAACATAATTTAAAGTAGGAAAAATGAAGGTAAACATTGAATTAAGGAAAAAGCATTTTTAATAAACTTGAATATATTGAAGCTTGTGAATTAAATATAATCATTGATTAAAAATGTAATATAGGTCAGGAAATATAATTAACCAGAGAGAATAAATTGATAGATAATATTTTTCCTTCACAAGATAATGTTTTCTTTTAATAATATATATTTACTACCACATACATTCTAAATAACAATAAGTTATCCTGATGTTGTTGGTTTAAAAATGTATAAGCAAAGCTGTAATATACTTCAATATTATTATATGATATAATGAATGATATATTGAATATAAATGTATATATTATATTTTAAATTACACTTTCTTTCATATCAGAATCCCAAATGAGTAGTTTTCATTAACTCTAGGGTTAGGGTATCTTAACTCTTTATATCTAAACTCTTTAGATCTACTCCGTGTTAAAAGTTCAGAAATGGAATTTTGAATTTTAGATATAATGCCCATCTCTATTCTATGAGAGTGTCCTGCTAGTCATTAGTATGACTCTGCAAACATTGAATGCACTGCTTTCCCTGAAATGTATGTATCTGTTAAAAAATACAGTGGCAGAATCATGTCCTTAACTGCTCTAGCACTCTTGTTGGGCAGCTGAAACTCTTATTTAATCTCTTCCTGAAAGCTAAATGGGACTTTGACTGCACATTATCTATCACCATACGACTAGATAGATGATGGCTTTAGACACACAAGGGAAATCCAAAAAAATCCAAAGAAGGTGTTGAAAGGAATATAGAAAAATTGAACTCTTCATGTTTCTAAGTCCCAGTCATCAGGGTACTCAGGGAGATATTGACAAAGACCTGTAGAAGATTGCTTCCCTATCCACCTTCTGTGACAAGGTATGAAGAGAGTTGTTTCCTCAAAGACAGTTCTAGGAATGAACTTATTGCCCTGTTTCCTCAAAGACACTTTCTTCCTCCATTAATCTATTTATCTGTTATCAAAGACTGTCATTGAAATTTATATCTTTATCTTTATATCTTATATCTTTATATCTTAAGTATAAATATAGTTATTTGTAAGTAATCAAATCCCAACAAGGTTGTTGGATTTTTTATCCTTACCAAAGTGAGCTTGATCACTCTTCAGGTCCCTCAAAAATAAATTCTGTCTATCTTAAATATAATGGGAGGTTATTCAAGCTTATGATATATTTACAATATATTATTTTTCCTGTAGTTACTTTTATATAAACATATAAATTGTCTTTATTTTGTAAATCCTTTTTCAAGTAACAGCCATTTCAAAATAGAAAATACGCTGATTCTGTAAATTCAACAAGCAATGAGGCTTGTCTTTATGCAGGGACAGAAAAATAAAAAATAAATAAATACATGATTAGGTCAGTTAAAGATCCTGAATATTCTTGTCAAGATAGTACTCTGAGGTCATAGATATCAGTGTTTGGTCAATAATTTAACAGTTTCAGAAACTCTTCTCTTTACTTATACCAAGGACACTATTAATAAAGGCTTTGAATGCACAAACAGTTGTGATGACAAATTAATCATCCATGAATGGTTTTTTTTTTTGACACTCTTGTATATTATTATGAATAACAGTATACAGTAGAGAACAGGGTGGGAGCAAGATGCCTAAATTTGAACATCTACAGATGTATTCACATAAGATTCATTTGCCTAGAAATATCTAATGATGTCTGAATTGTCCTTTTGTAGTGCATTCTCTCTATTCAGAAGATGTAGTTCGTGTGTTATAACTGTGTTATAACTGCCAGCCCCTTGTGGATGCTCAGGATATATTTTACAATAAATAAGATGATTAAAGAGTGCTAATTACACAAATTCAAGCAACTGAATGTCATCTTACTTGTCTATATACTTAATGCAGATGCAGTTCATAGCACAAGTAGAGTGACTGAAATCAACCTAATTCAAGCATTTAAGATGAGATTCAGCTACTTGCACATAAATTTTAGCTATCTTTTTAATAGCATAAAACTGCCCAAATGTTGCACAAGAAAAGCATTGCTTTTTTGTGTGGGTGTCATATCTCTTCACAATCAGTTTTGTGTGGACATTTTGTGGATTCTCAAATAATAAGAAGTCTTTGTATTGATAACTGAATACTGTCTTGGACATTTACACATTTACCCTAGTGGGAGCTATATCAACCATAGAAGATCTTTATATCAATGTACTAAGGCATAAGTTTTCATAATTACTGACTTATTGTCAAATGACAAATTGTCATTTGCTTTGAGGGCAAAGAAAATACCCAAATCTGTAATTCTGATCTTTGCAATTCTCACAATACTTATAGACATAATATGCACTATAGACAAAACTGAAGTGTGCAAACCCGTGTGTAGTTTGAGATGACTTATGAGATCCTGTATATCAGCATCTGTACGGGACCAGCAAATGACAGATTCGAGGAGGGTAGCTAGAGGCCAGACATGATACCTTAAGACATCTAAAATTGGACAACTGTTTTTAGACAATTGAATTTTCCATTACATAACCAATTATGAGAATAGTATTAAAGTCATGGAAACATAAATGACACAGTATTAACTAATATTGCAGTGATGTCAGATGAGAGACCTCACATTTAAGTCTTCCTGATTTTTTTTTTCAGTGTGCTACAAACAAAATAAATTATATTTTCTCTCCTTAAGCAACATTAGACTCAATGCTATTAGTTTTTGTACTCAAAAAATAGTAGCCTAAGTAATGGAGGTTTAATTTACAGTCCGAGATTCAAAAGAAACCTAAGCAAATATGGTCCTACTCCTCTCAAAAACATGGAATGAGTGTATTAACGATCTGTCTGCTAAACACATTGCTTAATAATGTTTACCAGCATTTATTGATTCTTGAAAGAGACTTGCTATTAAAGCTCCATTCCTGTACTGCCAAGATTAAGTTTATCCCGCACTAATGTTTTAGTTTGATCATTTAAATGTCTTGCAAGTTTGAGATTTACATTTTAATTCATTCTAGTTTGTGACAAAGCAGCTAAATCTTTATGAGACTGTTTACCTGAATGATTTAGCTGTAGTTTTAATAGGATTGTGCAAAGTGACAGCCCTATATAAAAATCTTTCCTGTTAGCAGTATTCTTCTAGAATTTAGTCTATCTTAGACCTAGTTACACAAACATTGAAAGCCGCTGCAGTGTGACAGCAAAGAAAAAACGTATTCAAAATATTCTAAGAGATACGGCTTCATGCTTCAGCTGGTGTAAATCAAAGAAGCCAGCTAAAAACCTGGCCCTGCATTTTCTTTTCAATAGGCATGAACATCAACATTGTTTTTATTTTCTTAGGAAATTCTATATTATAATAAAGTAGTTAGGTATATTTAGCCAATCAATTTGCTGGGTAAATGGAACAGCCTTAATGCTGTAATTGTACAATTAGAGTCATTTGGTCTGTGTAGAACTAGTCACTTTTAGATTAGCAGATTGATAAGGATACAGAAAGAAGGCCAAAACATTCTTTTAAACTGAAACTTTATTTCATTATTGTGTAATTGGGTTAGATTTTATTTTGTTATTCCATGTTTCAGTGGGTATGATAAATATGAGGTGCCCTGCGGGTGATGCTTGTGCTATAGTTTGCTTTATTGAAAGTTTATCTGGGATAATGCTACTGTCCTAAGATCTAGATTTGGAGCACACAATATTTGGAAAGGCCCAATATCTCAGTAGTCATGGAATTAAAGATTTTTTTCTTTACATATATAAAATTGGCCCTTTTACTACCCTGGCATGTAATATAGGTTTTGATGCATTTTTATTGCTGACTCCTGAAAAAATGCAAGTGAATTTAAATTAGTACTGTATTAGGGTTTGTACTCCTTCCTGTAACTTTTCTGTTCTCAAAAGAAGTAGACACTAAACTAGAAAAAAGGAAAGGAATGGATAGTTTAGAAAAAAAATACAAGATCTTCAACACTATTTTCATTTCCATCAGCAATTCTCCTCTAGATACTAGGATTCCACTGAAAACATCAGTAATTTGTAGTACATCAATGAAAAATGAGTTTCACCTTCCTACTTTATTTATTGTTGCACCTGTCTCAGGTGTATGTGTAGTACAGGAAGACTATGTCTTTACTAGTTTATTAAACAATTCTTGGGTACTAGAATACAATTATCCATAGTATAAAATAGTTTGAACAGTACAGGAAATGCCTTTGGCATGGGCCCACTGTCATACTACAGAACAATTCCTGGACATAACAAGGATATAACCTGGAGCAAGTACTATTCTGGATAAACAGTTTGAATCTGGCCATGCTTTTTGGAGAGTAACAGATTTTAATAGGTCAGACCTGTTTTATGCTGGTTGGTACAAAATCTCAGAATTATCCCAGGCATGTTTTGTTTGATTAAATGTATTTGAAATATTTCTTCCTAAATTGTTCATGCATTTTTATTAGTTTTATTTTTTACTGTCTGTTGATTACTAATTCTTTGTTATATTGTATCTGATCCAGTTTTAATAGATTTCTTTATGGCAAGAACTTTCTTGCCAGATTATCCCATCCTTTCTATGAAAGATAAATTTATTGTGGACTAAGAAGAAGAGGATAGTAGAATATAGTACTATACATTAAAAGATACTTTTATCTTTGTAAATAAAAGTGGAGGTAAAGACCTTAAATAGAGACTTTAAAAGTTCAATGAAAATAAATTTGTAAAATCTTTTTCACTAATAACTCTTATTGCATCAAAGTGATATCACATTTACACAAATAAAAACAAAAAAAAAAAATATATAATGTTTGTTCATTAAATTAAAGATGCAAGCACTGTAAATCTTAGCATTCATAAACACAAATCAAAAACACAAACACGCACACAGAGACACATGCACATATGCATTTTTTTCTGCCTTACAGAACCAAGTGGAGCCATAAATAGTTTTGAAACTCTTTTACTCTCTACCTTTTGACAAGTAAAGGCAATATAAAGCATAAAAATGAAACCAAAACAAAACAGATAAAATACATGAGGTGGTACTTATTCAGTTCACTGTAATTCCACTAATATTAGGATTCATTTTATCTCAAAAAAACTCAGAAGGGTTGTTTTTCTTTTTTTTGTTTTGTTTTGTTTTCCTACAAAAGGAGAATTCCTTCACTCTGAACATTTTTACATATGAGTAGAACCAAGTATGAGCCTACAGTAAGTAAAGTTGTGATGCAGCAAGTTAATTTCTGTGCTCTATAGGTCCAGTAAGTTGGTGAAGATGATGTTCTTTCAAATTCTGACAGCATACATATCAGCAGACTGATCAGTCCGGGAGAAAGTAAGTGTAACTGAACCTAGAAGACATAAATACATGGATCTCTGTCACTAGTCCTGATAAGTGACAAAAAAGAAAATGTATATATGTATTTTTTTCTTTAACCCACTTGTTACTGTGGCTAAGTATGAAAACAAGTCTGAGAACCTCAGATGAAATCTGAGGCACCAAGCCACTGACAGGAGTTGGAAATCTGGTGAAGTCAGTGAAGGAAGGAAGTTCTCTAGCACACATTTTCACTTCTGCTAACATATCCTGTCTAAGCTCTAGTTAACATCGTTGGCTTACATTAAGGAACAAAGCTAATAATAATGGGATATTTATCTCCAAAAGAACAAAAAGTAATAGAGAAATGAAAGCATAGGGAAATCCTCTTTAAGTGAAAGACAGAAGTGGGCAATTTATTGGGTTTTTGCTCACCTTAAGGAAGCTATGGAGATAGCACAAGTAACTTAATAGATTTGATGGAGACAGCGATAAGGATATCGTAATAAAGATATAATATAGAATATCAATATAAGGATATACATATTTTTACATTAAATATGATAAGGAAAAGAAAATATGTAATTCCAACATGTGCAGGCAAAGATGGTTATAAACCATCAGAACTGAAACTCTTTATGTGAAGGAAGCATTTGGTTTAGAATTATTCTTTTTTTGAGGGGGGATAGGAGATTTGAAATCATTGTTCATATCTCAACATGTTTGCTCTGTGTCTCCTGGGTACACTGTTGAATGGAAAATATTTGCTGTATCAGATTTTTCAAAGGTCAATAACTCCCAGTGTGTTCTTCCTTTGGGAATTACAGATATTCGTTCTGATGCTGCATTTTTTCCTTGCACAGCCTTGCTTAAAGTAACATAAAAAGTCCATTTATTTATTATTTTTACGTATCATCTATTTTGAAGCAAAATTATCATGATGAAGAAAGGAAAACATTTAAATGCTATATTTCAGATCCAATTAATGCATACCACTTTCTTACTGGAACTATTAAGACCGTTACATCTGCAGTTTAGTTCAAGAAATATTTATATGATATTTGGCCTTTAGTTATTAATATGGGCTCATATTCAGTTGTCAAAGAAATGTTTTCTTTTGTCTTCAAAGGAAATAACACTGTTGTCAAGGACCTCCACAGTTTCTAATGCTGATGTGGCTAATTCCCCGTGGAGTTAATTAACACAAATACACGTTTTGACTAAGCTTGAAAACTGTGCTCAAATGCTCAGCAGGTTCCCTGGGCTATATCTTCAAGCCCCAGTGTACTTAGCTTGTCAATACTCAGGTGACACAGCCTGGTTTATAAAAGGAGAAAACTCAAAAGACTTTTCACCCACCTATCTGTCAGAGATATACAAGGTTACAATCCCAGTCTCCATTTATCACTTTTGAAATACATTCAATGCGTATGTCCTTTCTTTCTTTCTTTCTTTCTCTTAATTTGGTCATGAAATAGACTCTCACATAAAATGTGCCTTTTTTTTCCACTTGAGAACCAGACTGTTCTCAGATTGTTGTGCTTTTTTCACACTCTGAGCTGAGCACGAATAACTGATTGTGCAGTGAGTGTTTGTCCATACAACTGGATCATTGTGTTTCTCAGGGAGAAGCATCAAGGTAGGAAGGCCTGAACAATTAGGACATCTTTGGAACAACAACTCTTTGTTAGAGCTGGAGTAAACATCAGACTATTCTATGATTTAATGACTGCAAATTAAGATTCCTGTTTGAGATAGTATCATCTGTAAATCTAATGTTGAAATAATCAACTAGGAAGAGAGACACTGCAAATGAAAAAGGATATGGTCAAAACGTTGTTTCGGTCATTATTTCTTCTCCCATCCAGTTCAGTCCAATCATCTATGTGCTTTTTAGAACTGTGTCTACTCTGAATTTTCTATCAGTGCACAACACTCAGTTGCTTGAATGTTAATGGAAAGAATAAATATGAGAATGACGCATGGATAGAGAAAATCACCTCTAATTTTAACCAAAGATAGGTGAAATTTTGCACAGCAGAAGAAATCTAAATAACTAATAAGCATGAAGATGAAAGAATTTTGCTTCAGCCAAAGAGAAAATCTAAAAAAATCCAATATGCTTCCCAAAGGATATTAGTGATACTTCAGAATTAGAACAACAATAATAATGAATATCAAGATGCATTTTATGCTGTGAAACATATACAAAAAGATCAATGAATACAGATTGAAATTCTTTAACTGCACTGTGCTTCAGAGTAGTAGTAGTAGTATACTACATTTTGACTAGTAATAGTATAAAAGTATAAATAATATACTGCTGAACTAATATTATAGAATTATATACTTATACAATGATCTACATAGTTACTATATAGTCTATATAGTATATACTAGTATAGTACACTAGTATATGGGCAGTTATATTATTACTAGCATGCAAGGTATACTGTTAGTGTAATCTGAAGATAGTTTGTGTGAAACTATCTAAAGCCTATGCACAGTAGGATGGTATTCAAAACACTTCTCATATGTTAACTAGAAAAGAAGATACTAAATGTTTTTACTGAAAGAAATGCCAATGCAGGTTTGCATGGTGTTCAAAGAGAATTATACTACTTTCTTTTAATTTAATTTAGGCTCAGGGAATAAGAGACTGAAAAATACAGCAGCGATACACAAAACCCCAGAATAGTTGAAGTTGGATGGCACCTCTAGAGATCATCTAGTCCAATCATCTAGCTCCAGCAGGGTCACCTAGAGCACATGGCAGAGCGTCACATGCAGGTGCATTTGGTCATCTCCAAAGAAGGAGACTCCACAGTCTCTCTGAGGAGCCTATTTCAGTGCTCACTGGAGGGGAGGGAGAAAGAAAAACTGTGTAACATCAGCAAAATGAAGCTAAATATTTTTTGGCCAGGAAAGCCATTTCCTTTAAAGTTCATTAGTAGCATTAATAGATAAGCAAAGGAGGAAACATCAAATGGCAGGCAATGAGTGCTAATGCAAGTCAGGCAGTACATAGAGCAGATCTGTGAAGAAAGAATACTCAGCATGCATTCTGCACGCATTTCAGGGAGGGAGCTTTCTTTAGGATTAGCTCTAGTCTGAATGCCCATTAATCGCTGTAGGCTTCTGAGTGTGCTTCTGGTGTGCATCTTTGAAGTAGATTCATCTGAAAGGGATCCAGTATTTCAGCGCCTTTCCATAATGACAACAGAAGACCAGAAAAAGTAGGATCAAGTGGGAGATTTGTTTCTCAGATGAACTCCTAAGCCAAATTAAACCACTAATACAGACAGTCCCTGCAACAAATAGAGGGTAGCTCCTCCATAAAGGGAATATGTCAGAACGCTGACTTTGTTCTCTTTGTAAAATATTCAGGAGTGCCTATAAATAATCAGGACTACCTTGGATGTCTTTGTGCAATCAGAGCAGAGCTTTGAGGAGTGGTTTCCTCTCCCATATTTGACACAAAATAAAGTGTTAAAGTTCTCTGTATGCAATGAAACATCTTGTTGAATAATCAGAGTCCAGTTTACTATAGGGAAGTAGAAGACCAATCTTTATCTATAAGTGTACAAGAACCAGAGCATTCATGTTAGGATTGTTCTAAATAAAATTTCCTAAATGAGATTGAGTGACTTATTCTTCTGAGAACATCTGAATCAAAACCAAGAAATACTTAAAATATGGAAGAAAAATCAAGAAATCCAAAATTTATTTATTCTCAAACTGAAAACAGAAGTCAATCCAAATAGGTCCAAATTTAGGAATGCTTTTCATTTGCAAGACCACTGACACAGGAACTTGATTTACAATGTGCTTAAATGTTACTAATCCCACCAGAACATATATGTAACTACAGCTTTAAAACATAATATTGCAAAGTTCCCGGGCAGGTAAAATCACTTCAGTACTCACCAGTTGGTATAGAAACTAACAAACAGAAGCTCCAGAATTTAGGTCCCTACAACTGAATAATTCAGAATTTGAAACTGATACCAAGATTCTGTCTTGACCCTAAGCCTTATGTGCCCATTCTGATCCAAACCTACTGACCAAAGAATCTGTATGCACTGAGGTCATTCCAAGATCAGAATATTATCTGTTTAGTCATTCATGCAGTAGATGTCACTTGGTATCAGAACCATAGGGATTCATCTCATTTCATCTCATTCAAATAGCAGAAGGTTAGTTATTCCAGTATAAGCTAGTCCCCAAGTGCTCCTTCTACAGTCAACAAAGATAAAAAGATACTTTCATGGAGTGGATTGTCAGTTCCTCAGACAGGTGTCTAAGATGATTAAGGTGAAATGCCTTCCAGAGGTGCTATTTTTCTCCATTAACTGAAAAGGGAGCATACACATGCCAGCTTTGACTGAAGCAACAGAAGTTAAGAAATAAAAATTGAGAGGAATTCTCCATATTTTGAATTCAGGTCTGTGTTTCCTTGATGTCTGTTAGTCTGAATCGATATATGTGATCTAGGTAGTTCCTACCTTTCACAGAAGTCCACCTACAGTCTCTGCTTTTGGGTCCCTTTTCACCCCACACAGCTCTATTTTCTGTAAGACAGTACCTATTCTTAATTCTGTTTTTTACCTGCTCTTCTCTTCTTTCCCTCACTTCCCTTCTGCTGCGGAAAAAGGGGTTGAAGAATATCATGTTCTAATATTCTGTTGTGCTTCTTTGAGCTATTGTTTATATACGACTAGTTTAATCATGCACAACATTCACCCTTCATTACACGGAGCATTGTTAGTTGTAGATGCCTCTGAGCACAATAATACCTAATTTGCATTAATCTCCCTTTGCTCAATTCTCTTTTATAGTGATACAAACATATGCCACAAATTACTCCCCATTTTTAAACTACAATAAACGGATCAGCTACACCGCCATTTTAAACAGCACTTAATTTACTAAGTTCTTCTAAAGTAACTAAAAATGTTATAACATTTTCATTTACGGAAGAATATACAGAACAAAAATGTCTCAAAACTGGCGACAAAACAGTGTATGAATAATGATGCAAGCAGGTAACTGAGCATTCCAGTCCACAAATAAATAATTATATAATAATCCTGAGGTTTTGAATTTTTTATCCTCATACTTTTCTGATTTCTTGCAGGTACTGTTTTGCAGGTGCAAATCAGACAACTTTATTTTTCTATGGACCCTTCAAGAAGACTTTAGTTAATATAGCTAGCATCTTATATAGCTACCACTAAAAGTGCTATTCATTCTGTTTTTCTGTTTAAATTTTCCAATATATTCTACACTTCTGTCATCCCTTCCAACGTTTTCAGGTGGTTTTGTTCAGAGGTGATTTCAGTCCTCTTGTTAATTTGAAGAAACGCTGATTCACTTCTTTGTAATAGTGTAGGATTCATAAAACTCGTGCAAAAAAGGACCCATCCTACTCAGTGCCTGTCTCTCTCAGAGGGAATGTAAATCCAGTTTATGAAGGAACCTAACCAACAGTGGTTTGGTTATTCAGATTGAGGAAATTAGGCACTTTTCTGCCGCCCTATCTTGTCTCTATCATCAAGTGATGGGAGTTAACATCTCCCCTCAGCACTGAGACAGGCCTAGGAATAGGGACCAGCACAAAGGATCTTGTTCAATGGGAGTGTCATGACCATTAGGCTAAATGATCATGTCCCATCTGTATCTTGCTCTTTTTTCAAAATGCAATGTGCTCTCGCTACCTGCAAACACTGTGCAATTCGTTTACGGGTCTTTGCTAAAGACCTGTCTAACAGAAAAGATGTATCCAGAATATCATGGAGTGGCTCTGCTTAAAGAGGATGAGGATTAACACAAGGGTAAGTTGCACCCACATACTTTCTGGACAAGTTTTCTAATGACCATTTAAAAGCGGAGCTGGCACTCAATTTTTGTTTCTCCCAGCTATGTTTTCAATTTGTTCTCTGTTCAGTTGCTGGATAGGAAAATACATGGTAGGAAAAAAATGAAGTTTTTGGATGGAATGGTGTTTCTGCATAGTCTTATTTAAAACATCTGGGATATGGATTGATTTGGGATAACCTTATGTTATATTTTTATTAGCTCTCAAGAACTGTGCAGTGTTTAACAGCATGCCTACACTATGCAGTTATCTTTAAACTAATGCCAAACTACCTCTCTCCAGAAATGAAAGCAATATAGTTATTCAGTACTGACGTTGGAACCCCAACTCACTGGCTATGTATGGTATTTCGTTGTCACAGAAACAACTTAGAAAACCAAAACTTTATTTGAAAAATGTACTCATTCCCCTAGTAAATGTCCCAAACATTCTACCTAAACATCCTTATAAAAAAAGCTGAATTTGATACCTTAATAGGAAAGATGCAAACCACAGTGGCAGGTTTAACATGAGCAGTTGCTAAAAAGGTGAAGGGCATTTTTCTATATATTATCCTCTCCTTCCTGTCCTGTATTTGGTTTTCAAGGAGAATTTCATCCATGAAAACTGTCAGAATTCCAAACTGGAACAGCTTTCAGAGAAGATTAACCTTCTCCATGGCACAGCAATTTTCCCTCCTGAGGAAAGCCATATTATTTTAGTCTAGAGAAGGTGTCTATTACTTTAGAATTTAAGAACCCACATGTTTCTTCTTGGAGAGAGAAGCAATTACTTTAACTGCCATGCTCAGCATGAAAATGTTTGGGAAAAAAAAGTACCTCTCTTAATCATATTTTGACATCTATATTTAAAATGAGACTAAATATAGAAAAAAAAATTAAAATCTAAGTTAAAAGTATGTGCCTCAAATACGTATTATGAAAAGGTAAAGTACAGTGTACATATTATTAATATTTTTCGTTGTGAAAATCCATTTTCATGCATTATTCTACATCAATACTTCAAAATAATATTTTCACTAAAAAAACCTGTTTTGACAAAATACTTTGCTCATATACTGGTTAGTATATATGCAAATATACTTTGGGCATATAAAATAAACATAGACAATTTTTTACTATTCCTTAACAACTGTCAATTAGAAAGTGGGCAGTTTTTGCAGTTACAAGAGGGAAATTCTCAGTGATTTTCCACATCTGACAAAAAGCATTCATCCTGTAATCTTAATATCCGTGTGCAAGGAATTTCATTACTGCAAGGCACTTTCTATTATCAGGTAATATATCTTAAATTATTTTTCCTTTTGCTTCTTCTATCACTTAAAGTAAATGAAAATACTGAGGCCAAGGAGGACTTGAATTTCTCCTACACCCTCTCATTTCCCATAAAAATAAAGGATAGCAACACTAAATCAGAGACTGTACTGACTGTACAGATAAATTGTACAGGTTCAAATAGGTTATTCAAAGCATTACCTTTGGTGTGGACAGTAGACTTAGAAAATGGATGACATACAGAGCATCTAACACAGGCACTCTTCCCCAGGACAAGCCTCAAATCCACATCCTTCTGTTAGAGCATTTAGCTATAATTTTAAAGACTGGTGCAGCACCAGACAAGCACAGCTCTTTCTCTGGAATCAACAGCCACTGTACACTGTTACAGCACTAGTGAGGTGAGAGTCTATGGGTGAGATACTTAATACATCACAATATATCTTAATGCACAGTCGTCTGTCTATGTGCGACCTTTCTAAGTGGCCTAGAAATAAATCTATTGTTCAATTAATTAGTTACCATTTTGGTTTTTTTTTCTTCCCTTTTCATGCCAAGGAGAAAGGACAGTAGGATACACAGATTAGTGCAGGGTCATCAGGAAGGCAATTTTTGGTGACACCCCTGTAGCAAGGAGATGCTTCTTTCACCATTTCTGGGTCATTCTGGTGAAATTTCCTTGTCAGTCTGTGCCCACAGCTGTTTTCCACAGTCATGATTGCTGTAAAAAGACAGGATAATCTAAATCGGTATTATATTTTGAGATGAATCACTTAATTAAAGAGTATGGAAAAGAGGACAGGGGATTGCTAATGACTTGAATATTGGGTTCTACGCTGTATCTTGCTGGAGCCTGTGAGTGAATTAGTAGTGTAATTCAGTCTCTAAGTGATTAATTCAGGAATATTCATGAGCTGTAAATTCACCAGGAATATTAGAGTAAAAATAAAATACACATTTTAATTATCATCAAGTAATTATCATCTTACATAATATAAACTTTATTTTGAAATAAACATAAAAAGGACTATTGAAAAACATTTATTTTAGGATCCTCCCCATTCATACTACTATTTAAAGGAAGTAACAGGGAGATTGAATCAGTAGGAAAGACACAAATGTCATGCTTGCAATTTATTTTAGTACTATTGAAAAAAAAAGGCGTCTGAAAACAAAATCTACAGAGACAAGCAGAGGCTTGATGTGTATCAGGGATGAATAAATTGGCCAGCCAGTTAAGGAAGAGTTTGTAAAACACATTTGTCAGGTAATCCACTATAAATAGCTTCATTGGGCTTTCTAAGAACCTTTTAAACCTATGTTCTACTTTCTCTACCTTGTTTCTGTGGTGCTAAAGAAAAACTTGTATGACAACAAGATAGTACAACAGCAAAACGAGAATGCAATGCAGTGTGTTGTCATCTCTCGCTGTCCGGTTTGACATCATTTTGGAAATGGAAGTGTTTGTCCTGCGGATAAAAACAGCAAAGTACAACTTTAAAATAAATGTTAGAAGAGTTCAAAACCTCAGATCTCAAGGTGATGTAGAAACACAGAGAAAACCTCCTTTCCTCCTTAATAACTAATGACACATTAGTGACTTGAATTAAATATTGCCTTCCCTAATCAGGTATTCAGTAGATATTTAATCTAATAGGAACATGCTTGTTGTTGTGTTTGCAACTCACATCACAATTTGGTTCCGTGCTTTCCATGACATAAGTGATAGCACATTTTGATGAAATACTGCTGCATTTCAATCCAAAATGCCTTGCAAATACAGGGGCTGAAGCTTCTCTGACTAGCAAGGTTGTGCTGTGGAATTAGACTTAACTGCTGGAATTAGATGCAGAAAGCTACAGTTGCGGATACTTTAACTACATTCTCTCTTGCTATATTCAGCAGAGCACATAAACATAAGCTCATTTTTGCTTTTAAAATAAATGGATAAGGACCATGCTAAGTTTGTCTGGAATTAGGAACTGCTCCATGTTTGGAAAGTAAATTAGGATTAAAAAGAGAGAGAGAGAGAGAGAGGGAGAAAGAGAGAGGGAGAGAGAGAGAGAGAAACTTCTTATCTGCCTGAGTAAATCCACAAGCAAATTACTTACAAGGATTCAGCTCGTGTCCTAATCCTGCCTTTGCCTATATCACTGTTTCACCTTGAGCAACTCACATGATCTTTCTGCCTATGCAGTGGGAATAATCTAGTCTAATCACCTGCTGCACAGAGTATTGTTTGGCATCTTTATTTAACGTCACTGCCGTGCTCTCAAAATACAGAGAGCTATAAAACTGCTAAATAGTTTTATTACTGTTGTGTTCCCCACAAGTGGCTGAGCTCCCATAAAGAATGATCACGGAAGTTATATGAGTCAGAGAGGTGCCATCAGTACTGTCTCCTATGAATACAGGTTGCCAATTTGTTTGTATTTTTATTTCGACCTGTTTCTTGGCTGTAGATTTACAATAGCAAAGCTTAGTCTATCCATCAGATGGAATGCTTTTATTCCTGGATTTCATCTGAGGAAAAGAAAATAAAGAAACGGTGGTATTTTTCTGTCTAATCAGAATGTAGAAACTCTGAATTACAGTATTTATAATGAAGATAAATCTGCATTTTCACAAGGAAAAGGAAAAAGCAGAACCTCTGACAGCACTTAGTCTCCTTTCTCTACATTTGTGCTCTCCTATTGAAAAAAAAAGAAAAGACATCATATTGACAGAGCTATTAAAAGCAGTCTATTCAGAGAAATTCAGGTTATAGAATGATAGCTTAGAAAAATGATTGTCAGCTACAATATTAATGAAACAAATTCAGAATTTCAAATCTCCCTGCCTGGCAGTCGCTTTATAAAAAATTCAGCTGTTGGCTGAGTTCAGACGTGATCTTGATCCTCCCAGGGCTCTTACCCTGCAGGTTAACAAGGCTGCGAGCAGGATGACCTGATTCAGCAAAGCGTTTTGCCAGGTCTGCAGGGTAGTGGAGGTGATAGATCACATATGGCTGGAACATCCCCTAACCCCACTTGCTCAGAGTATATTGATAACAACATCAGAGCCTTACAAATTAGACATGGAAAAAAATATTGAATCATGCTGCCCATCTCCCTGACAATTCACGAGCAATTATTTCTGTAGATTCGTGGTGAGTTATTCAGTTTTGTTTCAGATGTTTAGAGAGATGGAAATGTTCCACTGATCCCCATTTAACACAGTCACTTACAACACTGCTAAGAAGTTTTACTTTTTCTCTCCAGATGTTTAGCCTAGCTTTCTTCTTTTATTAATATATTTTATTATTGCCCCTTTTATAAACCTGTGAGATGAAGCAATCTAAATTGGGCTTTCTAGATATTTTTAAATACTTAGAAGGTAGCCATAATAAATATAACTCATTTTTCAAACAACATGAGAAATGGATAAGGAATTTGACATAAAGTAAATCACATACCTATGTCAATTTATAATATGTAAGATAAAATTATATATAAAAATAAGTATATATATAAATCAAATACATCACCTTTATTCATACTTTCTCCATATACCTATACGAAACTGTATGAAAGCAAGATGTTTATTTAATTTTTTTTTGTGGATTTCCTGTACAGATACAGTCTTTAAATCGATACAGCATAAGCATGCTTTTTTATTATACTTGTACTTGCTTATACTTCATCTTGAATACTCTAGAGTTTAATTTATGAACTTATATATATATTTTTAGCATCCTCTTATGTAAAATGATTGTATAAATGCATAAAAACAGAATAAATAAATTCTATAATTCAAGAATAATTACCATGCAGGCATAATTATCCCTTCAGTCACTTTAAACTGTTTGCATCTTTTCTTTAAGCACTCTCCTGTCTGTCTATTAATATCTCCTTTGCAATGCTCTGCTCAGAATCATATGTAATTTTCTAGAGACAGTCACACTTCGATCATATTCCAAAGTGCTTTTATCTTCCTGCCACAAGACCTGATGCTTTTTTGCATGAGTGCCTTAAAGATGAGTTTGTTTCTACATGTCACATGAATTTGGAAAATGTGTGTAAATGCCTTTCCTCACACCTTCACTTTTTAAGAATTGCTGCTGTCCAATTTCCTGTTTCTGTTCCAATGCTACGATACTTTTTCCCTCTTCATTCACCGGGCATTTTTGAAATCTGAATATTGTATTAATCACTTTTATAACAATTCACTCTTTTTATAAAATTGCTTCTGAGGGCCACAGTCAAGATCAGTGCCCTGCAGTGTCAGGCACTAAGCAAACACAGAGGTATTTTCTGATCCTGTTTCTAAGATAATTAAGTCTTCTTGTATTACTTCCCTGTCCTCCAAACATCTCTTTAGTATTATCTGTGAATGTAATTAATGCTATTTACTTCTCATTTGGGTTAGTGAAGATATTAATCCCTGGCTTAATACAGATCCCTGCAGCACTATGCTATACACCTCTTCCCATCTGGATATATTGCTGACATTATCCTTTGTTTATGCTCTTTCATCCTCTTTCAGTCTTTCAATGAGGCAGTGTTTCTCTCAAAACCAATTTTAATTAATGTTTACAAAGATTTTAACACGTATTACAATCCAAATATATTGCAGCCATTGTTTTTCATGTCCCCATTTTTCTTTGTAGTTCTAGTTAGAAAAAGAATCAAATTTGTCTTCTATCCTTTTGTTCTTTCTGAACCTATTCTGCCAATTGCTACCAGGTGCATTAGCCTCTAGATATGTGTGGTCTTTTCTTTTACTACGAGCTTTATCAATTGAGGGAGAATAAGGACAAGACAAAGCACGATGGTGAGTGGGGTGGCCGCAGTCTAGCAGAGCAATGAAATGCACGTCCATCTTCAAATGCAGACATAATTGACAACAGTCTGTCACTGTTGTCAATAGACATATTTAAACGTTTGAAAGTAGTATCTGCCATCTCAAGGTCACTGTGCTGAATATGTAGAAGATCATGTACTAATCTCTCATATTTCCTTTCGTAATTAAAAATAGTTTCACACTAACCCTTCAAAGCCTCCCTTATTCTTCATGGTATCCAAAGCAGTGATATAAGTATGAGGTAACATACTACCATAGAATAGGATGCAAAATATCATATTTGCTGAATTCTATACTTTTTGTTTCCCCCATCATTCTCAATTTTTCTTTTCATCAGATTGGAATATGCTTTAATCTTATATTCCTACCACCTATTTCTGAAGCTACTTTATAAGTATTGTTTATTTATTCACTGAAAAAGAATTTAGTATCTCAGTCACTTTTGAAACATCATTAATTTCACACCCTCCTCAGGACATACTTGATTTCTTCAGTAGCGAATACAATTTTGCTTTGCACCCAGCAGCATAATGGTTCCTGTTGACAAATGTTAATTATTTGTGTGGGTTTTCTGTTCCCAACATTTTTGGCTCTGAACTTATAATCAAAGCAAAAAGTGTGGGGGAAGAGGGAGGAGGAAACTTTTCCCCAAATAGTAGAACAGCTTTATTTGTGAATGTCATGGGAAGCTAGAGGGAGAAAAGCAAGCAAGCAAGTAAATGCATTAGCCTAAGGGAAAGGATTTCTAAGGATGCGCTCTTACATCCAGCTGGGACTGGTCTCTTCTTTAACTCAACAGATTAAAAAAAAAATGCCCCCACCCCCTCAAATGGTACAATAGAATTTTAGCACTGAGAGGGAATCTCTCCCTACCACAATGGGAACACAGCTTAACAAGCCTTAAATCAGACTATCTAATCAACTGAAATCCAATGAAAAATAGCTGCTGTTATGCCTTAGAAGCAGAGTGTGGATGAGGAGATTAGCTGGGGTGAGATTAATCACTTCAGAAAAGAGAACTTTAACTACTTTTTAATAACACCCAGTTCAATGTGGTTGAGAGCAAGGAGGCTCAGATAAAGCCTTCTAAAGGCAAGAGCCATCAAAGCAGTTTGCAAATGTTTAGCTGCTCATATGCAGTAGTGGGCAGAACTCATTTTCATCTATTTTTTAAGGTGCTTTCTTAATATCTCTCTATAAGGTTCACATCAGGCAGAAAGAGAAAGCAAAACTCAATAGTTCTTTTTTTTTGTTATTAATGGTTGTCATTTTGATTCAAAAAAGAAGAAACACTATAGTTTAATGGGTAAATGCAAATGACCTCAACATTGCAGTTTTGTACTTCAAAGAGGAGTAAATTTGTTTTGAAGTTTATTTGGTAGATGAATTGCAGGCAGAGATAAGCATAAAGTTTTGAAATCCCAAAGGCTCTGATAATGCTTCAGAAAGGGGGAAAATCAAGTAATGCCATGCTTATGATCAAATATAATGAAAAATAAGTCTAATAAACAGCCTTTCAAATATCAGTCTAAAAGGTGAGCTAAAGAGGTTTCTGGAATATAACATCAGTTTGGAATTTACAAGGCTTGTTATCTGATTTTCTTTCCTTCCTTTTTTTTGAATGAATCCTACTTCCCCTCCTAAAAAAAAATCTTTTACAATAACCCACCCACCAGACATAGCTTTTACAATCAAACTCTTTATATGTGGGCAAAATTAATAGCTGTGATGATAGAAAGCTTTTTTCCACCCCTCTCTCTTGATAGACAGAAGCAGGGTAGTAACTCTGAAAAGATAATTTAAATAACAATTGAGACATTGTACAGGAATGACATTTCATATGGACTGTTTTATTATCATATACTATGCTCCTACAAGCTATAGGACAAAAAGAGAAGACAAGATTACCTTTCTTATGCTATAAAAAATATATCCCAAAATGCCTCTGATTAAAAAACATGAAAGGAGTGATTTTACTTTTGAACTACCCAGATATCTTGTCAGTATTAAACACAGATGCATGCACATTTTTAAACACTATATTGTCATTAATGGTTTCTCAGTGATTGTTGTAACTGTGAGATACTGATGACCAGGTAAATTTGTCATAGTTTGCATATAGCAAAGCCCTGTATGTTTTCACTCTCGCTTGTTGATATATAGTGTCCTGCAAACCTCCCAGCCGAGGCAGAGTTGTCAGTGTTTGCTTGTAGTTCTGCAGTCGATGTCCATTCAAAGAGGTATACCTTGTGTGACTTTGCTTTTTAACATCAGACATATATAACAAGACACAGTTCATTGTGTGTTTGCTTCAGAAAGACCGCCATGCTGTCAACATGACAAAATCAAGTACAAGACAAGCCAGGACATTGTAAAAATCATTTACCCTCTACTGCATGTAAAGTTGGCTTAAAGCAAGGAATACAAGTTTTGACAAGGCATTTAAATACTCACAACTAGCCACTTTCTGAAATAAACCAAGTTGAAAAGGCTTTGCTCTAAAGCCCTAGCTGAGTAGAAAAATAATAGGGCAGAGTCCAGCAGCTACTGTTGCCTTTCTTGCACTAGCAAAAAAATGCAGAGAGTCAGCTGTGAGAGCATATGGAGTCACCTAGAGCAACTTCTTGCTCAGCCTTCATAGAGAGAGCAGTAAAGAAGGAGGCTGCTGCAGTGTGGTGGGAACAAGAAAGCAGCTCCAGATGAGATCCAGATGATATCAAATTGCTACTCAAGCTTTCTCAAAACCATTGCACGAATCCCAAAAAAACATTTTCTGAGGACTTTTAAATGTGGCGCATGCTCCCTATCCTCTGGTAGCAAAGTAGCCAACTAATCATAATGTCATCACAGGGACAGCATAAATCTATATGTGAAGTACTAGTTAAGATGATAGACATATTCTCAGCTATCTGTTACACTAGAGATGTGAACTGGGACAAGTAATGCCATCTTGTAGTGTCTTTTTTTTTGTTTTGTTTTAATCTAGTAGAACTATTCAACACAATTAATTAAGATCTGGATTCATCCGACTTAATTTGGGGTATTCAAGCTACTTATGGTACAAAGTTTAACTTACTTTGGCAGCTGATGGAGAGAATCCTAAATGGATAGAAACAGACATTTTAGAGAACCATTCTGACTTTATAATCAGAACTTAGATCAACCGAACCACATTTTGGAAAGACAGTCTCTCTCTCTCTCCACTGATGACAGAAGGAGACTGGAGATTAAATACCCAACTTTGGCAACTGAACCAGTTGCCTAAATTTAGACTGGATGAATCTGGATCACCATGCCCGCACATGGGTTATAGATTCCAAGTTGAAGGGCCTTTAGATAAATAAATGAATACATTGAATATGACTAATGTGTTGATGATGAATGTGTTAAATAAAGCTGAGTTTATAAGCCATCTGCCCTTCAGAATATGTTCTGAGATCAAGTCACTGGTCTTTTTATAAAAATATACTCTATCTTGTACAGTCTTTTTTTTCAGTTGATATTTCTGTACAGAACAGCTTTCAGAATATTTTTCAAAGCCCTGCATAAGCACTGGATGTCTCTAATTACAGACATATTGAATAGTACAAATTAAAGTCCCATACAGAACACTGAAAATTCCACTTTAATGTTGCATTTTTCTCTAAGCTACTGCAAGTATACAAAAATAAATGCATTTGCATCTCATCTGCTAACTACAGAAGGATACCTCATTTTAAATTAATTCTACAGTGCATACACAGAGGTTCAAACGGATCTTTGGTATTGTTATCCCACTTCAAATACCCAGAGGAGAAACAAGTGGCCTGCTTCAGAGTAAATTTGTGACATTATTGGTGACCCACACCTAAATAATAAAGCAGAATGAAAAAAAGGAAGCAGAACTATAAACTGCAGCTTGGTATATAGACATGATTTAACCAAGAGGGTATGCATCGGTGGGAGGCATGCTAGTCTCTAAACATATGACCTCAGTATCATTCAAGTCTATGGAAGGATCTAGGTCCACATTTTTATTAAAATAATTTAATTTAAATTTAATTTAAATAATAAATTTAAAAAGTTGATTCCTGTTGATTTCTATGTAAGATAGATACAGTTTTTCTATCAGCAAAGAGGCCCCAATGCATACTGATTACTCTAGAACAAATTATAAATTGAAATAATCATAGAAGGAAGTACTTTATCAATAAGAAAACAAAAATTATTCAAGTACATTTCTACCTGTGTCATTTGGATTACATTATAAATCTCACAAAGAGAATGTCAGCAGAGTTAACAGCGTTTTGGTTCATTTCCTTGACAGGCTGGGGCAAGAGGAGTCATGAATGTCATACTTGTTTCCCTTTTTCTAGACCATTCAGAGAAAGCTCAGTGAAAATGTATCCGCAGCTATGTAATTTATACATTTGATTATCAGTCATTTACTAGTTGACGTTTAAAGCCTGCTATCATTTTTTTTACGGTGAGGGAGAAGACAGCTCCAGTTCTCAGCTCAGGGATTTACCCCCCACCTAATGCACCATGGGAGAATCGATGTGTGTTAGACTAAGGTTCTTCTAATTTCTTTATCCTCTTCCTTTGTATCTTGCTGTGCACAGTGAAACTGCTCCTGTCTCTCATTTTACACCTTACTGAGTTGTAGTAGGAAAGTCACTGCCAGACTGTCTCCTTTTGTCAAACGTTCTTAGGCCGTTTCTTGTTTATATCGAGTCAGCACTTACACACGGGTCATTTTGCCACAGCTAACACTTCTTAGTATTTCTCCACAGGATACTGCAGAGTCTAAACACTAAACACTGAGCTTATCACAGGGATTTCAAAATAGTCTGTATAAACTGAACCTATTCGGTAGAAATAGCTGTTTCTGTGCAGTCTGGAAATGAGAGTTTGAGTACAGTCAATGCAAGTAACAATATAAACTTGGTTTCTCTTGTTCCCTTATGGAACTTTCATAGACAGAGGATCGATAGCACAAACACACTCCAGCTGAGAAATCTCTTTAAAGTGTGGGCAAAGACTGTATATTGTAAACTAACATGTCCATTAGGCACCCAAGTGGGATGACAATTCACTTTCACTAGTTATTAATTACATGCAGAATCAGCAACATTGTCTTTCCAGAACGACTTTTCCTCCCACCTGATTTAAAAAAAAACAAGAAGACAAAAAAGAAACAGCATTATCATGCAAACATTCCTTTTGTTCTTTCATTTTCCGAAGATGATGAGAATGACTTAAATAATTTGCTTCCACTGGAAGAGTCACACATCTTTTCTATGAAACATTCACGAATTCACCAGTAAAGAAATTTCTTCTGCAGATGCTAGCCATCCTTACTAGTACTCTATGTCTCCATTTACATCAGTGCATTAAATGTGCTCAGGATTGTTCTTTGATAGTCATACTAACTGACATGGCACTTTCCACATCCACCTTGTTATACTCCGCTTCCCAGATTGCTTGTTGGCAATGGTTTCTGTACCATCTGAATTCCTTGGTTGTGTCCAAGTATTGCTTGGGAGAGTACTAATTGGTTTAGGCCAAAACATTTTTATTGACCATTATGTCTTTTTAGTGATGCACCTTCTCAAATTCCAGGACCTGGGAAAGTTTATTGGCATTGCCTAAGTTAATGTTTTAGGCAGAAAATAAGTTCTTCAGGTTTTGCTCATCACATTTACAAGCACTTGGAAAATTTTAGTATATCCAAAGGCAAAAGGCTGCAAAAAAAATGTGGTATCTAATACTCATCACTCAGCAGGATTCATAAGATAAGGAGCTTCAATGTTTTCAGGTGTTAAATTTATAGAAAACAAACACACAGAAGACTATAAAATGCATTGAAGCTACATGTGGTTGAAAATATGTGGAGAAAATTAAAGGTAGCATTATGGTATCCTGCTTTTATATTCTTTAGTTTCATCTATTTATGATTATTCCTGAATGAAACATATAGGGCCATGCACTGCTTTTGTTTTTGACATTCTTGTGTTATGATTCTGTGGGAAAAGTAACATAACATGTATAACAGGACAAGGGTGACATGGAGCCCATCTTATCATCAGATACTGATAGAACTATAGAGAATTTCTATGGAAATGGAGGAGCAGAGTATATGAACACTTTCTTTGATTTCATTGAATCAGTGTCTAGCAAAGACAGACACATACCTGTCTATCAATTTTGGCACTCAAATCCACAGGGAAAGAGAAAAGAAAAAGAGCTCTAAACGTTTTTAGAACAGCTTGTTCACATCACACAATGTAGCTACTTATTTTACTATTATACATATTTGAGTGTGTGTATACATATATATATCTATAAAACTTATCACTTAATTCTGGATATGGATCAGTATCAGGCTGCCTTAGTCTCTCTCAAGAGTAATAATCATTAGACTGAAATAATTTTCTCTTTCTTATCCAAACAATAGTAAAAAAAAAAAAAAAGCAAAAGAAAAGAAAGAGTAGAGCATAACCCACTCCAAAATAAATATTCTACAGTCCAGTCATCATGGTATTCTCGAGAGTGGTAGTTTTAAATCTCTCTTCTAAAAATAAGTAGAGAGTGGAAGCGGAAAATAAAAAAAAAGTGCACAGGACATTAGGTATTACACCACTACAGAATCCACACTGTATTTTCAGAAATGGACTGTCTGGTTACTTGCCTCTTCCAAAATAAGATTCAATTTTATGATTTTCATATTTGTCCTTCTCATTCTAGGCTGGAGTTAAGGTCGTCACCCTCCATGAGGCATGAATTTGGGGTCTTCTTCACGTACAAGCTGTCTGCCGTTCATCAGCCTCCTGTTTTCTATGAATCTAATTTCCCAGGTATATGGTTACTTATGCATAGTACTTACAAACCAAACACATAACTGCAGACGTAAACTCTACTAGACAGCAAACAGCAAGTTTGTGGCCCTGATTTTAGCAATGTCTACATTTCCCTTGGAAACTTCGCCTTAAAATCCCCTGATGTACCTTTTGCTTTTCTATTGATCCAACACTGCAAAATTTAATTGGAAGCACAATTCAATTAAAAGAAAATATTGCTTCTGGAAAGTAATGAACATCTGCATGAATCTTTAAAAAATGATTTTAAATATTTCCAGTATCATTAACATTTGTGTGTGAATTGGGGCATAACATATGAAAGGTCAAATCTTTGGAGGAATTTTAAAAGCCATTCACTATCTATCTCAGATACACATATTCCTTCATAGGAAAATGAAACCTACCCCTGCAAAATCTACAGTCATACAGTTAGGCTTTTGGATTTACTTTTGAAAAAGTCAAAGGAGTAATCTGGATATTGCACAATCAACCCATCTATATAAAATGTGTGAATGTAAAATAATCACAAACTTCCTGTATTTTAACCTCATGATTGCGTAATTTCTTTTACTATTTTATTTTATTTTATTTTATTTTATTTTATTTTATTTTATTTTATTTTTATTTGATTGGAATGCATCAGTGTGCAGTACTATGCTTTTTAGTGCTAAAAACTAATAGACTACTGTTTTTGAAGAAAATAATCCTTTATTTCCTCAGGTAGATGTGACATGAATATCATGACCTTCTCCGCTTTGACTTGCCCATCATCCTCAAAAACAATCATGTTTTGACTATCAAAAGAGTAATGAAACAGTCTGAATATCTTGTTAAAAAGAAACACACTACCTGCACTTTTGTATGAGAAAGGAAAAAATTATTTACTTGCAAGAAACCCCAAATCTAAATCTAGTTTAGACTTTTGTGCTTAGAATCATAGAACCGTTAAGGTTGAAAGGGGCCTCTACAGATGACCTAGCCCAACTCCCCTGCACACGCAGGGTCACCTAGAGCACGTGGCACAGGGCTGCATCCAAGCGGGTCTTGAAGATCTCCTGAGAAGGAGACTTTACAGCCCCAACAGGGCAACCTGTTCCAGTGCTCTGTCACTCTCACTGTTAAGAAATTTTTCCTTAAGTTCCTGTGGAAATCCTGGTGCTTCAGTTTGCAGGCGTTTCCTCTTGTCCTATCGCTGGCCACCACTGCAAAGAGAGTGGTCCCATCCTCTTCGCACCTTCTCCTACTGTAGTTATATACACTGATTAAATCCCCTCTCAGCCTTCTCTTCTCCAGGCTGAACAAGCCCAGCTCCCTCAGACTCTCCTCATAGGGCAGATGTTCCAGGCCCCTGATCATCCTAGTCGCCCTGTTCTGGACTCTCTCCAGCAGCTCCACATCCCTCTTGTACTGGGGAGCCCAGAACTGGACACAGGACTCCAGATGTGTCCTCACCAGGGCTGAGTAGAGGGGCAGGATCACCTCCCTCGACCTGCTGGAGATGCTCCTCTTAATGCACCCCAGGACCCCATTGGCCTTCTTGGCCACAAGGGCACATTGCTGCCTCATGGTCAACCTGTCGTCCACCATGACGCCCAGGTCCTTCTCTGCAGAGCTGCTCTCCAGCAGGTCGGTCCCCAGCCTGTCCTGGTGTCTGGGGTTATTTCTCCCCAGGTGCAGGACCGTGCACTTGGCCTTGTTGAATTTCATGAGGTTTTTGACTGCCCAGTTGTCTAGTCTGTCCAGGTCCCTCTGGATGGCAGCGCAGCTCTCTGGGGTGTCAGCTACTCCTCCCAGTTTTGTATCATCTGCAAACTTGCTGACAGAGCACTCTGTGCCTTCATCCAGATCATTGATAAATAAATTGAACAGGACTGGACTAAGGACTGACCCCTGGGGGACACCGCTAGCTATAGGCCTCCAACTAGACTCTGTGCCACTGGTGAATCCATGCTGGCTACTTCTGAGCACATCCTTGTCCTAGACATGCTTATAGACAACAGCCAGGATGAATTGTTTTCCAGGGATGGAGGTGAGGCAAACTGGCCTGTAGTTGCCTGGGTCCTCCTTCTTACCATTTTTAAAGACTGATGGGATACTGGCTTTCTTTCAGTCTTCTGGTACGTCCCCAGTTCTCCAGCACCTTTCAAAGATGATGGAGAGTGGCTTAGCAATAACATCTAATAGCTCATGCAGCACTCTTGAATACATCCCATCAGGGCCCATGGATTTTTGTGTATTGGGTTTCCCTAGCTGTTCTCTGACCCAATCTTCCTCTACCCAGGGCAAGTGTTCCTCTCTCCAGGAATCTTCTCTTGTCTCTAGGGTCTGAGATTCCAGAGGGCTGCCCTTGGTAAACACCCAAGTAACTCTGCTTTTTCTGTGTCTTTCATAACCAGGACACCCACTCTGTTCAAAATGAGACGCACATTTCCCCCGATTTTCCTTTGGCTGTTAATATATTTGAAGAAGTTCTTTTTGTCATCTTTAACATTCCCTGCTAGATTTAATTCCAGATGCGCCTTAGCCCTTGTGGTATCCCTGCATTCTCTGACAACATTCCTATATTCCTCCCAAGGGATCTGTCCTTTTTCTTCCTACTTTCTGTATACTGCGTTCTTCTGTTTGAGTTTTGCCATGAGATTGTTGCTCATCCATGCAGGCCTCCTGCCCACCCTGCCTGACTTCTTACTCATCAGGATGCACCAATCTTGAGCTTGGAGGAAGTACTGCTTGAATACTAACCTGCTCTCTTGGGCCCCGCTTCCTTCTAGACCCCCTAGGCCATGGGATTCTTCCAAGCAGATCTCTGAAGAGGCGAAAGTTGGCCCTCCTTATCTTTTAAATTTTGACATAAAAAAATTACAAATACAGAGATGTAAAACAAATATAGCTAACTGTACTCAAAGCCCCTCTAATCTGTTCATCAGTTGGAGTTAGATTTAATTTGCCATTTTTACAATAATTTGGTAACATTTTCAAGTACTTCTTGCTTTTGACACTGAAACAGCATGGAGTTGATTTATTGTGTTTTCAGATTTGTACTTTAATGTAAACACATTAGTATTTTCACAGCATGCTTGGAATAAATGGAGTAGATTCTGCTTCTCTTACACCTATAAAAAATCCATTGACTTTGCTGAGCAAGAAAGAGAAAATTTGACTGAATTGCTGGAGCAAACCAGGAAGAGTCAGGATGAAAGACAAAAAAAAACTTTTGTGCATTCTAGAAGGTGAAGAAAGACCAATTTCTTCACATAGCAGTAAAAAAAATGGAATAATCCAGCAGTCACAACAGGTTCTGTGTCTGACAGCTTTTATCTGTTATAGCTTTTATTACAGCTGGATTTACCAGCTTTCATGGTTATAGAAAATAGATTCATACGTATAGATAGCCCAATACAATGCAAATGTGTTGTGGATCACATCTTTCACACAAACAAATCCCTAAACATTCTCACAGGGGTAGGCAATATAATTACAAAATTAAATAATAAAAAATAGAAGGAGGAGAAGAAAAGTAAGAGTGATAGGTAAGGGATAAAATGATTCTTTTCTTTGCGTGGAGAGTCTGGATTATAACATCCCTATGAATTATAGCTTTCATTGGCAAAAAACGCTCCTGCTGCTGCTGAAGGATTTTATCCATCTGTGTAGCTTGACTCCTTTATGCAGTTGCACTCAGCAATAGAAGCATCTTAAGACTCTTGCACCTTTATTCTCCAGGCAGGGTGGTTAAGGTCTGAAAGGCAAAAGCATTAGGGTGAGTTTAGCGAGAAGTCACATTTTGTATCTAATTCTATGTTCTGTTAGCTGTGAAATGCCATTGAAGTCAATGTGTTACACAGATGTATCTGGCAGGAGATTTTGCCTTTTACTTCTAAAAAAATCTGTTAACAATGTCAGAGAGCAGAAACCAATCTGAAATCTGTTTAAATTCTCTCATCTTCTGTTCTTTTAGCTTACTTCAAAATATGTCAAAAGCTATTTTTTCTGGGTCTTATCCAGCTTCTACTGAAACATATGAAGAATTCATTTTTCTGCCAGTGATAGCTGGGTACAAAATGAAGTCTTGTGCAGTGATAAACTGACCAATGGGAATTTTTGTTTGAGTGTATTTTCAGCTTTTGGTCTCTTTGCCAAGGATATCATAGGATTTTAATCTTTAGAGTACCAATCCTAAAAATTTATCCATTTCAACTGGACCAGCAGGAGCCGGCCTAAGCTTAGATACATGAAATGCTTCATTTTCAGTAATCTCTTTTCTCTAATTGCAAGTTCCCTGCTACTGCACTGTCGGATCTAAATAACAAAATAATTGGCACACAAAATAAGTGTGAAGTTATAGGCATATAGATTCAGAGTAAGAAAAATATTCCTTCTCAAAAGAAATGCACATGCATTTTACCTAATAGAATTTAATAATTTATTTAAGCATCTTCATAAAAGTATGGGCATGAGAGATTTCCTGCATCATAATAAAGTTTCTGCATGTGGGTCTAGCAGCAAGATTATATAGACACACAATCAGTCACTTAAGTGCAATATATCAGTTGTAATTAAACCATTTTTTTACCATCTGTAAAGGAATAGGTGGCCATTTACAGGCAAATGTGTGATTTGTGGGTGCAGTTACTGAAATTTCACATGCATATTAGATTGAAATTAATCCCTTAAATATGTATACATATGAATTTGGGAAAACCAGACCCCCCCATGCTTTAAAATATGATATCAAGTATACAAAGTGTGACTGAGTCCATAGCAAGGTAGGAATTTTAATTTGGGGATTTCCCCAGTTGTGTACTTAATGTTATGCTAACGTTATGCTATTAATAGCTAAGAAGATTCGTTGCTTCTCTTTTGAATGGGTTTATTGCAAACGAAAAAGCTCTTTTGTTCCATAGGAAATTGTTCAGCCCATGCAGAATGAGAGTATGCTGGCTCTTTACACTTTGGATGCTAAAAATCCACAGGCAGAATATATTGCTGTAAAAGGCAAGCCAGCTACATTCACTTCACAAGTACTGCTCTCTTCACTATCTGTGACTTTGTCTCTTTATTTAATGAATCACTGCACCAGATATTTACATAACGCCATGTATATCTATATGGAGCTAAATGTTAGCATTCTTTCTAAAAAGATCAGTTTTGAACAGCAAGAATATAATCTCCTATCCTGAGGCACCCTTCCAGCAGCAATTGTTGAGGTGATATAAATAAATCACAACAGCATTCTAAAATGAAATAAATAGAAAAAAAACTCTTATATCTCCTTCTCACAGAAAGGTGACTTTGAGCAGGAAAATGCTATGTTGCTTTGAACAAGGTCTCTGTTTATCTACTGAGCCAAGAAGGGTGGAGAAGTATTCAGGAACTACTATTGATTTTAACCATCATTTAGACCAAAGAACAGATTTTAAGTGACCTTCCACTGTGATAACTATACCTATAATCTCAAAAAAGAACTTTGTCTAAGGAAGGTAAGGTCTTAGGTACAAAATAAGATAAACAACAATTTAAGGAAGAAAACTCAAAAATCTTAGTTTAAATCAGTGGCTAGCAATAACATGCCAGTTAATAGATAGATCAAAAAGAACTCAGCTGAATCAGCCTTTTTCAGACTGTTTTGATGCTTTGATAAATTTAGAGTAATCGTGAGGAGGCCAAGACAATCAGACAAAGTCTTGACTTTGATCTGGTTTCAAACACCATTTCCACTCAATTTAGCATTTGCCTTTTCTTTCATTCAAGACTTTAATGAAATTTGTATTGTATTTTTTAGTTTCAATGGCGAAACATTGACAAACTGTGGAATTACCTGTACGAAACCAAAACTTTAGTCTAGCCAATAAAAAAAACACAACAGAAAAGCTGCAGTCTGATTCTGCCCATCAAAATTTGACTTTAGCACTAAAATATCTGTATTCGTTCTTAAATACTGTATTTTGGGAACTTTTACTTGAGTTCTCACTGACTCTGAAAGTCCTCCCTTGGAATAGCCAATGACAGGGGTTCTTACTGACTTACTATTCCCAAGGTGAACAGTCAAAATACTCTTTGATAAGAGGGAAAAGTGAAAAAGAACCACATCCTCTCTAGCTGTGACTTGGTAAAAAGAAAAAAAAAAGTCACAGATCTGAAATAGCAGGTGAAAGCCCCATGCTGTGACTCAAAATCTACCTAAACATCTGCCGAGAAGTTGGCATCTTCAAGACAGATTGGAAGGAGGAATTGAAAAGGTATATCCTTTTCTCTTAGCTTTCTGTGGGGTCTAGTTTTGGTGCCACATACATTCAGCAAATTGCCTGCAGCAGATTTCTTTCTCTGAGCCCCTCAAAGCCCCTGAAAACCAGTTATGAAGAACTCTGGAGAGCATCTGCTCCTTCAGAGCATCTGGAGAACCAGATTTCCAGCTGTGGATTCCTCTGTGCAAGGTAGCTGCTGCTATATAATTTCTGAGTGCTCCCATGATCCAGCAAGCTGGGAGTGTATATATTTGCAAATGTATATTTCTATTATTTCTTATTAAAATGTATTCTGGTAAACTAAACATACACATTTAGAGATTAAAAAAACTGCAATTTACTGTTGTTTATTTCATCAAGGTGTGACAGAGGCATCAGAGAAATGGACACTTGTGATACTTATAAGGAAGAAAGAAATAATTTCAAACAACAAAAAATGGCTTTATTTTTGTTTTTAAGGGGAGTTGTTTATTTTTTCAGTCTCCATGACAACAGCAGGACTTAGTCTATCACCCCTGTCTGTGTAGGAGGAAAGTGTGTTTCACCCATGCCTTCATTTTGAATCATTATTTTGCGCTAGTCATATTTTTTCCTAGAAACATTGAACTTTATTCTGATCTTGCTTCCACTATCTTTAAACTGATGTAACCCATATCTAGGAAAGTGGTTCAGCCTGATTCACAGCCATGAAAAACAGATCAGAAATAAGACCACGTTGTAAATGAGTTTTTGATATACTCCTCATCAATCAAAACTTATTTGAAGATGCTTCCATCTAAGCTTTCCATCCCATACAGGATGCTGTTCTTCCATGACATCCCCATGGAGCCCTGAAATTCACATCAGGAAGGATCTGAAGATCATTTTACCAAAATGATAATTCACAGAATCATAGAGTGCCTAAGGTTGGAGGAGACCTCTAGAGGTCATCTAGTCCAACCTCCCTGCACACACAGGGCCACCTAGAGCACGTGACACAGGGCTACATCCAAGAGGGTCTTGAAGATCTCCAGAGAAGGAGACTCCACAACCTCTCTGGGCAGCCTGTTCCAGTGCTCTGTCACCCTCACTTTCAAAAAAAATTTCCTTAAGTTCCTGTGGAACTTTTGGTGCTTCAGTTTGTGGCCATTTCCTCTTGTTCTGTCAGTGGCCACCACTGAAAAGAGGTCGGCCCCATCCTCCTCACAAGTACCCTTGAGGTACTTGTACACACTATCAGGTCCCCTCTCAGCCTTCTCTTCTCCAGGCTGAACAGACCCAGCTCCCTCAGCCTCTCCTCATAGGGCAGATGTTCCAGGCCCCTGATCATCCTCATGGCCCTGCGCTGGACTCTCTCCAGCAGCTCCCCCTCCCCCTTGTACTGGGGGGCCCAGAACTGGACACAGGACTCCAGTTGTGGCGTCACCAGGGCTGAGTAGAGGGGCAGGATCTCCCCCCTCCAACTGCTGGAGATGCTCCTCTTAATGCCCCCCAGGATGCCATTGGCCTTCTTGGCCACAAGGGCACCCTGCTGCCTCATGGTCAACCTGCCGTCCACCATGACGCCCAGGTCTCTCTCTGCAGAGCTGCTCTCCAGTAGGTCGGTCCCCAGCCTGTCCTGGTGCCTGGGGTTATTTCTCCCCAGGTGCAGGACCGTGCACTGGGCCTTGTTGAAGTTCATGAGGTTTCTCTCTGCCCAGTTGTCTAGTCTGTCCAGGTCCCTCTGGATGGCAGCACAGCCCTCTGGGGTTATAACGAAAAGGGAGAAAAGAAAGCAGCAGACGCATCTGATAAACCAAACCAGCAAAATATGGATAGAGACATTATTTCCACAGCAAGGTCTCTATCCACCTGAGTTGATGAGGGAAGCACCAGCTACTGAGAGAAGATTTGGTGATATTTTCCATATTCCCAGGCTTTTCTTGCGCAAGAAGTATGTGTAACACTTGCTTGAAAACTCAGCCATCTAGCTAGAGAGTTTGCTGTGTTAGTAAACATCAAAATTATTCCTGATATCATTTTGTCCTGTGAACATCTTATCAGATCTGTCAAATGACTATTGACAAAGGAAGCCTGTATCTAGTCTTAATAGAAATTCATCATGAGTTTACAGATGGGAGGTATTCATTTCTACACTTAAAAATGTACACACAGTTTTCATAAATAGGGATGAAATTCATTAAGTTATTTCTTTGTGCCATTTGTATTTTTAGTAGCCTTTTTAGATATTTTTAGTAGCCTTCCCGTTTCTCTTTTCCAGATATCTGACTTAATATGGTCAGTATAGAAGAATGGTGAGTGGGTCCATTATATGACTAAGAAATATTCCTTTGAGTAGCTACTGCATGGAAATATACATTGAAGACAGTGTATACAGTATAGTATATATATATATACAGTGTATACAGACAGTGCATTTAGAAATAATAGTGTGATCCCAGAGATAAAGACGTTCTATTGAATGACTTAATTCTGGACATGAAAGTGAAAAACTACCCTAACTGATCAGTATTGAAGTCATTGCACGTTTTTAAGTTAGGACTTATCAAGCTGAGAGAGGGGTCTGCAGTCATCTGCCCTAGGAATTTCATTAGTAATTTGAATGGTTCCTGCTAATTTGAAGGAAAATGTAACCCTGCAGCATCAAAAGAAATTTAAAGGACATGAAGTCCTTATTCTCTGGTGTACGAAGCAAGTAGCACATGGCTGTTCGTAAAATTAGAATTCCTAGATGACTGTTTACCTTTCAGACTTTATCTATCTTCCTACTACAAATTAGTTCTCGATTAACAGAGAGATTAAACAAAACAAAGCAAGACACCTCTTAACTACAAAGCAATTTTTTGTCACAGAGTGGTATAGCACAAGGATCACAAGTATAATCTTTAAACATACCTCCAAGTCTTCGTAATTTAAATATAGTCCTTAAATATATAGCGACTCAACACTCGCTTGTTTCTGCAGTTTACTATGTCGTATATTTTTCTTAAAACAGTTTTAGGTAGTAAAATCTTTTTATTCCCAAAGAGTCCCAGTTTTCATTTATGGAAAAGTACATTCCTAGTCACTATGACTATAAAATATTCTGAGAACAAACATAATTCTGTATTCTCTAGTAGCTGAAAGTATGGAGCAATTATGCAGTATTATATATTAAATCTCATAAGTTAAAATGACAGTATCCTAACTTGTAATTTTGGGATGCATAGTACTGAGAGAATTTTCTTCTAAGGCCTCGAATGACGCAGTGATTGAATCTTTTATTCATAATATTCCTGGTATTATATGAAATGTTTCACCTCATAACAGAACACTATTGTAAGGAATGCAAACTTCTTGACACTTTAGCTTTAGCAGATTAGTAATTAATAGGCTTGATGCTATACCCAATGCCTTGCAAAGGGAAAATCTCGTTACTCTCAATGAGAGCATGATCTGACTCAGAGTGATCTGAAATTTCTGTGAAAGTAAAGGCTATTTCTTTCTTTTGGCTACTTTTGGACACAAATAAGGTTGATTGTAATGGAACTTATTACATCCTTGCTGGAAGTAGAATTGGATCCCAGCTGAAAAGATTGCCCTCTTCTTTCACTGCAGATTGAAAAAGAGCTACATTTTCATAATAGTGTCCGGGTAGGCGCACAAATCTCATTACCCAATAATAGGATTTGTCTACATACCTCCTGCTCAGTCTTTTGGAAATGTACATGTCCCTCAGCATGGGTGATTTTTTTCTCCTTGTTCCCATTTACATCTGTCCACATGAACACAATAGATCATATTCTATATAATTGTTTTAGACAAACAAAAGTAGTTAAGTATATATTCAAGAAGGAGGAGCAGATATTCTTAAAGGGCAAAATCAGCTTTGGAAGGTAAACTGTCACTGTTGTTATAATGATTATGCCAGAAAAGGCAGAAGGATAAAGTAATGTTCAAATATGGCTTGCAGGGCAGATAATTTTACAATATATCCTATGCAATGGTGAAGTTGACTCTTGGAAAGTTTAGATCCCAGGACTTTAAATTTATGATATGAACAACATTATTTTTTTCTGAACTAGCTCTGTATCTCACTTCTTTCCAAGCAGAAATGTAAAAGAACTGATATCCACTTTATTCTTTACTGTCTTATGATTTCCAGAACTAGTTCTGTAGTTTGAGTAAACCTGTTGGTTTGAATACACACGTTCCATAAACAAGCTGAGTTAAGATTTTTATTATTTTTATTCTGAAATTAAAAGAGCAAGTTTTTGAAAAGCCCTTACTCAGAGGACTGAAAAAGGAAAAACAAACAAACTAGCAAACAAAAGGTATAGTCATAAATTGTAGGAAGTAATATGGAATGGAGGAACAAATAAACTGAATAGCAAAATACATCCTGTTCTTTCCTGTACTCTGTGACACCCTTCAGAAAGGCTCATCATATAACACATGCATAAAGAAAAGCTCGAAATTTTGACTGTGTCTTTTCTGTTTCTTCCCTTTCTATATCTCTCACCAGTCTCTTTCTTCATTATTTTTTTCCTTCTTTCGCTGTGCAAAAGCAGTTGTTTAGTTCATATAAAGAACCTCTTCCCAATAAATATTTATATTGAATTTATCTTCAGCTAAAATAATCTTCCAAAATCTCCCTGTCTTGCTTGTTGAAAAGTATCAATAAGATCTGAGGTCATTTTTTGGGGTATGCTATTTTGTTCTCTGTGCATGTGTTAACACACCTGATGCTGAAGGCTAAATTTCCACTTTTTTTCCCAAATAGGAGCAAGTGTCCTAAGTCTTGTTGCTATGCAGTTTAGCCATAGCAACAAACACAAAAGCCAATGTGTTGTTATTTCTATTTTCCCTTCCAGATAGTTTGCCTGGTAAAAACGACATGCTAGATATCATTCTGTCAAAATAAGTGCAGTATTTCCTATGAGAGAGATGTCACACATTTCATCTTTTGAAAGATTATATTGTGCAAAAATGCTAAGCAAGAAGGTGGAGAGGTCATAGTCAAACTACCATCATCTTTTCGATGCACAGGTAAGGAAGTTAAAAACAGCTTACTTTAAAAGGGGAAGTCAATTTATTTAGTTATATTTTCATTGAATATAAAAATGCCATGATATATTTTGTTCTTCACTAACATAATGGTACTCCAGTTTTACATTCCTAGACAAAGGGTGTGGGGTGAATATGCTGTCTTGGACAAGCAAAGAGATTTAAAGGGATTTATGCTTTATGTGACACATCTTTGTTTCATAATAGTTTTTCTCTGTCCTTCTCAGATTGTTTTTGCTTACAGTATGCATTGCACCAAGCTTAAACAAACCTTAAAAAAATTATGGGACAGCGTGTTGCAAAAATGCATAAAGGATTTGG
Organism: Crypturellus undulatus; assembly: GCA_013389825.1. NCBI lineage: Eukaryota > Metazoa > Chordata > Aves > Tinamiformes > Tinamidae > Crypturellus > Crypturellus undulatus. The sequence goes on from VWPW01011473.1 coordinate 667,218, forward strand.
AGGTTAAGTGAAGAGCAGAAGGTAAGATAGGTAGTACTTTCAAGAGTTTATTTTCCCAAGATTTTCTATGTGATCCTCAGCAAGTCGTGCAAAGATAATTTTCAATGTAATATAAAAACTTGACTTCCTAACTTGTTCTCACTTTAAATGGGACTTAAACACCTGACTGTCACTTCGGCCTTGGAAAATATTAACTGGCTAGACACTTTTTTCCCACTTGTAAAATGAGGAAAGGATAATGAAACTATCTCAAGGGTGCACAGTAATATGAATTTCTTGATATCCATAGCTACTTTTTAGATTTTATATGCAATAAGGTCAAAAATCTTAAAGGCTACTATAAATTGTGATTTACTGATTTAATTCTGCTAACTTAGAACAAATGAGTATTTGGTGAACAGGATGTAACTATGTAAACAATTTTAAAAACCTGTTTCAAAATTCCTAAGAAGGAAAATATTTACGCAGGCAACATTTTAAAATAAATTAGGAACATCACTTTATGTCCTTTATTTATAATAGACTCAGACCTTAAGTTCATCCAGCATTTAAGTTCATCCATGCTTAAGTGACAAAAATATCCATTCCACCAATGATATGGTATAACAATCCATAGCAAATACAAGCTCATTACAAGTACAAAGGAAAAATCTCCTGATTCACTTCATTTCAAGTAACTTTGGTAGGGCGCATTCTGCCTTTTGAAGAACTGGGAGCATAATCCCAGGATTTTGACCATTTCTGCAGAGCATCTATGGGAGATGCTAAGATGGGAGTGACAAACTGCAGAGGATGGAAAGAAGTATTAGTTCAATGACTGGAGAGAAAGGCAGAAATGGTTTTGTGTTATTGTTTTATTGTTTTTGTTTGTTTGTTTGTTTTGGCAAAATTGTGGAGTCTGGCTTCTACCTAAGCTTTCTCTTGATAAATACCTAAATAAATAAATAAATATTTTTATCTTGATAAACATTGAAACATCATTGGTCTCTTGTTGCCAGCATAGACACCAGCAAGCATTTATTTTAAGACTATAATTTATAGGTATCCAGAAAAAAAATGTAAATGTAAATTTCTGGAAAGGGAAGAAAGCTATCCATTGACTAATTCTAAGAGTCTAGATAAAAAATTGGCCACAGTAGATAGATGTGCTGTGTTTTTCATTTATGCAGTCACATGTAATGAAAGCTGTGCCAAACCCCTCCCATCCATCAAATGAGATTAAAACTTTGAAACTCAGTAAGGGAAATGATTCATCTACCCTCTCAGCTACAACATTATGGGGAAAACCCTAAGTGCAAAGCCTGCTCACTGGGAGTCTTTCTTTTCAGTTCACCTCAGAGTGACACAGATAGACTTGCCTTCCTTCCCCAGGCTGCTCCTCTTTACAAAAGAGGCTCTGTGCATCATAGAGCAGCATGTACTGCAGGCAGACGTGGAAATTTCTCAACTCTCCTAAACTGGGTGGAAATACATCACAAAATTGCTGTTTGCCTTCTATGTTTCTTGCTTTCTCCTCAGGGAATATTCACCTCCAAGGAATGGGTATGTTTGAGAGCTGCAAGAACTGCTCATTTTACTCACTGTTTTAAGTTAACCCTTCTGATATCATTAAAAAAATATAGAAGGCATGTTTGGATTGCTTCAGAGATTTGGAGGTTTCATGCAGAGTTAACATTGAACATACCCTATTTTCAAAATGTGCTGCAGCTTTGCCCTGTTAAACCAAGAAAGCTATGGCATCTTTTCATCAATTTTCAATGTATCTTAGAAAGATGTAGCATTGCCCTAAGAATCCTTTCATTTAATGGTCAAAAAAGTAAATCATTTCTAAATGAGATAGTCATCCAAGGCTTTGCTTATAATTAGTAGAGGGAAACAGGCATCTCCTGAGAGCAGTTCATCTCTTCTCAAGGTGTCAACGATAAGTGATATGAACTCTCCTCTTAGAGATGCATATGTCTCTCCATTGACTATAAAGAGAACTGAAGTTCCCTTTAGAGCAAATTAAAACTTACAGTTCAAATGGAAATTATTTGTAGTTAGACATCTATAATTAAAAAAAGGTGAGTGCTGCAATTTGTTACCTTTTTTTTTTTTTATTATTTCCTGTTGCAGTAGGGCTTCCTCAAAATAAATACTTGCTCTGTCTTGGTACAAGCTGAAGCACCAGAGTTCTTGGAGCAGCAGGCAGGTCCTGCATGTGCTGCCTGCTTTACTGATGCCAAGGACTTGGAAAAGCAAGCAGGCTGTCATTGCCAGCTGCAAACGGAGGAGGGTGTTTGAGCAGTATGAGCAATAGGCTGTGACTGAAAATTCTTTTGACGAAGACTTCACCTTCATTTCTGGTCCTATTCTGGGAGCAAGCCTAGCTTTCCAAAGCTCTTGTTACTTTTCCATTTTAGTTGTATTCCTTTTCTTTTTTTCTTTTTTAGTTCTCTTAAATTTTTAAGTTATTGCCCAAAATCTGGATTTTATTAAGTGGAAAATTACTGTGAAACATGAATGTTAAAAAGGGCTGAGTCTTTTTCCATGTCAGGGTATGTTTGATTCAGGGACTCAGGAACAGCCCAGGAACTTTTTCCTCTTACACAGGAAAAAGAGGCCAACAGAAAATTGTCACAGAATGGATTCACACTTGTAATCTGTAGCAAGATTATATCTACCTTGTATTCCTGAGGCTGCAAAAAAGAAGTGGAAATAGAGCTGAAAATCTGGCTTTAATGTAAGAATCTACTCTTATTACAAAGTAAGTTGATTCTTCACTTTTCTGTTTCTTTATTCGTTTCTTTTGTTCTACATTTTATTCTTCTATTTAACTCTGGATCATTTATTTCTTTAGTAATTTTCCACATCTGCTGTTGCCAAGCTCTTTTCTTAACCTCCACTATCTCAGCAGTTCTTCCTTACATGGCTGTTTTCTTCTGTTACTTTCCCTCTTTTCCCTTACACCAGATTATTTCTTTGGCTCAATATTTCTTCCTTCCCTATATTTTGTTTTCTCCTGTTTCACATGTGCCTTCAAGCTCTTTATCTGACTCCATCAGCTCCATCTTTTTTCACTAATTGACATATATGTATATCCTCATTTCTCTTTTTTTTTCTTTCTTTTTCTTTCTTCTATATATTGGCAATACCTCTAGTTTACTAAAATGAAAAACAGAAACTGCAACAATAAAAACTCCCCATGTTTTTTACACTGTAAATTCTTAAAAAATTAAATTAAAATTAAATCTAATCTGTGTATACAAAGAGGAGGAATAAAAAAAGCTGAAAAAATGTACATCTGACCTGTAAACATCAACTATATATTTTTAAAGATCTTAAGTTGTATCCCAAAATGTTTTGGTACAGTTTAGTGTACAAAGCTAATTTAGTGGGTGTTTTTTTGGGCTAAGTATTGTTATGTGATGTGAAAGTGGTTGTAAAGGTGGAGACTGTTTCTAAGGAGAAGGAGTTGGTTGACTCACTAATCTTCAGTGATAAAAATGCGACAATCATAAGTATTAAATATTTTCAAATAAGTAAATAGACAAATTCAGCAGCCTCTAATGACATTAAATATCATTTAAATTTATAAAACAGGAAGGTTTCAAGGGTCAAAAAAGTTTTGGTCACAGTATTGACTCCTGAGGGACATCACTAGTGATGATCCTCCAGCTGGATTCCATGTTGCTGATCACAACCTTGACCTTGACAGTTTAGTCATTTTTTTTTTTAATCTACCTGACTAAAAAGTAGTCCACATTCCATCAGCCTGTTTGTGAAGATGTTATAGAAGACATCATCAAAAGCCTTACTAAAGCCAGCATCCATTGGTCTCCCCTGATCCTCCCAGCAATCATCTCATTGTAGAAGACTATCAGGTTGGCTAAGCAAAATTTTACTTTCAGATTTCTTAATGCTGGATGTGGATGCTAAATATTTCCAAAACTTCTTGTTCTTTATATGTTTGTAAATGGTTCTTAGGACTATATGTTCCATCAACTTCTCAGGAGCTGAGGTGAGACTGAGGTTTGTAGTTCCCTGGATCCTCCATCTTGCCCTTCTTAAAGATAGGCGTAACATTTGATTTCTTCCAATCCCCAGGTGCCCCTACTGATTGACCTCTCAAAGACAGTCAAGATAGTTTTTTGGCAAAGATACTTTTACGGCAAAGATACTTTTACCCCTTTTTTTGTCAGGTGGATCCCATCTCTATCAAGCAGTTTTCAGTCCTTGCAGGGGGTTTGTTCCAGAAATCAGAACCTGTGGTTGACACCAGCTTGCACACCCCATTGTTGACCCACATGATATACTTGTTCTTCCTCTACCCTCACTGGAAGAATTGAGGAGAATACCAGTTGGACCCAACACCCTTGGGTGTCACCCCCAGAGTCATGTAGTCACAATTAATTTCCATGACTCCACTGGCAGTATCATTGGTGCTTACGTGGAAGAACAGCAGTGAGTAACAGCCTGAGGACAAGTCTTGGCAGCCTCTCCACAACATCCCAAGCATGAGCCCCTGACAAGCAGCAAACCTCCCTGTGGAGCAGATGAAGGAAATGTTGGAAGATGAAGGCCTCTGCAGCAGTGAATCTTTTCCTACTAACACATTCAACTTCCTCTGGGTGCTCCTATGTAGCTGAGGCTCAGCTGGCACCAGTGCTCCATCTAACAATGCTCCTCAACATCTATAATGACAGTGAACCTAATCTGAAGTGTCAAGTACTCTAGATGAGCAGGAGTTTTTCTCCTGGCACCAGAAGTCACCAGCTTCCAGCCTTTTCCACCACAGTAGTTCTCACTTCCAGAACTGGTAGGCATCAATTCTATTTGAGCAGTGCTACAGTTGGATATCTGGGCTCCTGAAGCTACAGAATCTCACAGAAGATTCAGACAACCTCTTTCTTATCATCTCTCATACTACACAGTCTTCTGACCTCCACCTGTGGCTCCTTGACTTAGCAGCACAGCTCCTTGATTACTGCACAGAGGCTCAAGAAACCATCCATGCTAATGTAAGAGAGAAATCCCAGGCGCTCCCTGAAGTCTGAGACAGGCAGAGGTGCATCCTCCTCCTCCTGAAGCTCTGTCAGTGTTGAAGCCTCTGATGTTGCAGCAACAGTTGCTCCAATAGCTGTTGGGAAGAGCACCCTGTGGCATGTCACAACCACAGCTGAGGATGTATATCAGGCAACATTTGTATATGGGGCAATATAATGAAAAGAGAAAGAGAAAACATTTAAAAAGAGCAACAGTAAAGGTACATAAACTTAAAATTTGTGTTTTTACTCATATAAGCATTCAATTTCTTAGTTATTGGTAATTCCTGATTTATACCATATAATGTCTCAAAAATCTTTGTCTCTCTTATTATATAAATTCCCTTCTTCAGTATTGAGAAAACTTTGCTTGCGCTTTATCACTCAGCCTGCTAACAGTAAATAAAAATGTGGTCAATTTTATTTGAGTGTAAGATTAGGTAAACTCTTCATCACCCACATAACATGGGGATAAACTCCCTCTTTCCTTTTATATCACTGATCACACAGTTCCTTTATTGTCTTCGTTTTTTTTTTTTTTTCATCATCACTCGTTTTTGTTATTATAAATTCACTGCAGTTCCTTTTAGCAGCCTTTGGTCTAACAACCCTTCTCACATAGTGAGATAATACAAATATATTAGTAAAAAGGAAAGAAAAATAGTAAGACTACCATTTTTCTCTCCACCTCCCCCACCTCATATTTGTTGTAACATTCTATATGCATTGAAAAAGTCTCAGAACATGAAGTTATCACTTTTAGTTACTCATAATCCTACTATTGACTTGTGTGATGTAGTATATATGAAAAAAAGTTGCTCTATTTTTTTCACACGGTAACGAAAAAAAAAAGCACACAAAGACAGACTCAGAAGGATGTGACTGCATCCTTCCACCGTTGAGACCTAGAAGCATTTGCATATGATGCAAAAAGCTGGTTTATATATTTTTCTTTGCTGTAAAGATGAGAAAAAGACCTGATGAACAGATTGTCCCATAAATGCAAGTCACATTTGGACATGTTTTTGATACTGTCCAAATAAAATCCCAAACTTACTCCTTGGCCTTTTCAAAGATTGTGTTTGATACAAATACCCTTTTGAAATATTGTCAGAAGCTCCTGCTTGACACGAAACCTGGAGGCTATCTGTGGAAACTGAACAAAACAGGAGACGAAGAGAGGGAGAGAGACAGCAAGAGGGAGAAAGATTTTTGCCAAACAGATGGGACTGGCAGTTATCCTGAAAGAGCTCGGTTGTAGCTTTGCCCAATACTAAAGATTTTTAAATGAATTCCTAAGGCATCAAACACAAAAGCTCCAGTTCTTATTGCCCCTTGCCACTTTTAAGGATATATAAAAAAAATCCTTCTTGATTTCTTTTGAATATTTTCCTATGACATACACTTCTTTGCTGTAACAGTTGCAATAAGAGAGTTAAATCCTAAAATACTGTATGTAGAGTTACAGTCCTGCAAGGAGTCTGTGAAGAAAGTATTCCTGAAACCTCATAGAGGTACATTAGCCTGAAAGATTTTCTTTGAAGAATGAGAAATTTAGGTTCATAAAAGTCTTTCATATGAAATGCAATTCATGTACTAAGTCCAAGACCATGATGTCTTACTTTCTTGAGTCCCTGCATGCCTAACTCCCCATTTGTAAAGAGAATTCTGTTTTTGCGTGTATCTGTAACTGCTATTGCTTTGACAGCACAGAGTATCTCTTCTGTTTTTAGACTAGGTATTTATTTCACTCCTAAGAGAATACTTTTGAGGTGTATTTATACTATCACGATACATCATTAGAATAGATAGCTATATGGTAGATAAACAGACAGGCAGATGGATGAATGAATGACAGAAGTAAAGGAAGGATCATTAAACTACCAGAAGGCAGAAATCAAAACAATTTCCTTCCAGTCAGTTAAATCTCTTCTGAAAAGAGATCTATGTACTTACTCCTGTGTAAAAGGCTCCAAATCAAACAATCATTGAACAAAATAATACATAAATGGGTCTTCCTTTATTGAATATATGAACAGACTGTCTTTGGAGCAGCACTGAGAAGTGAGACCCTCCTTCTTGTATAGGATAGAAAGTAACATGTTTATGCCCTGTAGCCACCCAAATGAAAAGCTTATTTCAAGTTCAGCAAATGCAGAAATTTCGTCCAAGATCTACTCCTTTCCATGAGAAACATGCTACAGGCCCATTTCCCCTATTTTCTCTAATGCAAGAGCTCTTCCTTACTTTTTTACTCACTCGTCTTCTGCCAGGGGTCGAGCAACTTCTGTAGGAGAAGGTAGGAGAAGGGAGTGTGCTGGAATTATTTACAGGTTGAATCTCACAAGGCACTGGCTTCTGCTTTCCCAGTTTGACTGGTGCATAGAGCTGTGTTTTGCAAACTTTTTTTTTTTTTTTTTTAGTGAATGTAGTTAATGCCTGTGACAATGCTCTAGATTTCACATTTCAGGGTTAGATGCAACGAATTCGAGGGATCATCAGTGGTCATGTATAATAACTTATTAGAGCAAAGTGATTTGACACATATAGTGGATTCTGGACAACATCAACCAATCTACAGGTGTATGTCACAACCTGGGAAAACCTTAAATGTAACTACTGTAACTTGTCATATAGTCATTTGACTTCCATATGCTTATACCAGTATTCATTAAGCTATTAAATATATGCGTGTATGAACATCTAAGCAGCATGAACTTTTTCCACTCAGTTTCTTTTATAGCTCCTGACTTATGTATTAAGCACAACTTTTGTGCTTTTTGAAAAGACACTTACTTTTAAACAATAAAATTTACGTATAAGATAGCGTCATCTTACCTTTTGGAGTGCTGCAAGGACTTTTTTTTTTTAGTTAACACAGATACAGTGCTAAGAAAATGACAAGCCATTTGTCAGCATTAACGGGCACCTCTGATGACAACTTGATAAAACTCATGGAGTTTTTCCTCATATTCCCAAGATCTCCAAGCACTTCACAAGCTGATGTGGAACCTGTTTATATGAGAAATACTTTTGTATGCAGAAGTTTTGCTTAGGTTCCAATCTAAAGCTCATTAAAGTCAATAATAGTATTTCCAGGTACTTGTTCTTAGGCTTTGACTATGCTCCATAAATAATGTTTAATTAGAAATAAGGCTTTCAGCTGCATTTTATATTCATTCAGTCTGGAATATCACTATCTGCCACTTCTGCACCTCTGTTGAAAAAGACATAGGAGGGAGAAAAAACAGCTTGGTAAGAAAGATGAAATCTCAGACATATGTCAGTATTTCCAAGCTGACTATGAAGTGGTGGTCAGAATGCTTCCCATTAATAATATAAACATGTGACATGGGAAGACAGTAGTCCTCTCCTGAGTCTTCTACTTCCTTCTCTATTTACTTCATATTCACTATGCATGGCAAGATACAATGCTTTAGGGATAACACTTAAGTACATTTGAAGACTGAGAAAAATAGCACCTCCTCATATTGTGTAATGTCAGGTGAGAGGTGTATGTTGGAAGAGAGAATTAGACTTACTAACTTTTCATCTTGCTGCAACAGCCATTAGACTCAAATCAATTAAGAAAAAATCAGGTCTATATTAAGAGACAGAAATGTAAGTAGAACTTGATGATTTCTCAAGAAGTTCTCTATGCTGAGGACATTTAGTGTTTTAAAACACTCTGCTTGAACTCAGTGAAGAAAGATAAGGTCAACTTTACAGATAAATATACCAAAGGTTGTTAATAATATCAAAAGTGGAATTCTTACAGATATTACTTCTTTGATATTTGAGATGATTATTCTATCTAGCTATCAGTTAGTCTCTGATCATTTATTTCTCTAGTAACATCTTCCTCTAATGAACATTTAATTTCTTCATGTTTTCCATCTTCTTATCTTCTCCAGTTTATGCCTAAACATAAGTTATGGTAATACGATGGATATAAGAGAAGTTGTCTACCTCAAGCTCTACCCTTTTACCTCTGCACTATTAATATGAAATGCAGATAGGCAAATAAACACATAAGAAACACAGAGAAAGGGGTACTGTACACCCACATGCATTCATCAACTCAGCTATAGGAAACATATATTAAGTAGGAGTATCCATCAAAAAGCTGCAAAACAGCAAAGTAAAAATAGACTTAAAGATACTGTTTTAAATAGCTCCTGCATGCAGGGCACGCTTCATAAACTGCAGATAGACTTCCTGAATAAAATATGAGACATGTAGCTTCATGACTATCTCCACTAGCGAAAAAAAAAAAAAAAAAAAGGAAGAATCTGAAGAAAATTTATAAATAGGCCATACACTATCTGCAAAGGGATAAACAAAATAGCCAGCAGTGACAGTATTTGCTTTTCATGTGTGCAAATACAAGGCATAACAAATGTCAGCTCCTCATTTGCAAATTAAGATGTAAAGGAAATGTCTGTGACAGTACATGCAACAGTTCATATTTGAAGTTTGGCACAGTGAACTGACAGCCACAGAGGAACTGCAGTCGCCTAATCCTTTCTTTCTGCCTTCCAGCTACTGGCGAGAAGGTTGGAATTTAATAAATATGTGATGAGGAAAGACTGTGAAAGGCTGGCATATCTTCTCCTCTGCAAGAACTCATCTTTAGAGATAATTAACTAGGTGACAATATACAATGTGCCATTAACAAGAGCATTCAAATCATTTCTGGACTTAAGTACAATTTTAAGCCGCTTATCAGATTTTCATTTCTGAATCTATTCAGCTGTCAGGCTTACATCCTGGCTCTTTATTGAAGCTCACATGGGAATCCAAACCTTCTAATTTTCTATACAGATTCATTTCAGAATCAATTAGAGTTGGTGGCAGCCTTGTCCCTGTATGCTAAGGGGATTAACTGGGCACTTGCCGTGCTGAAGGTACCTTTGAATGTACATTCAACCCTTTATCGAGAAGAGCTTTTTTTTTTTTTTTTTTTTTCCAGAGGATTCTGAAGCAATTGAAGCACTGAAACCAACAGATGGCAGATAATCACTGGAACATTCTCCTGTTTTGTTAGGAAAAGGAAAATTATATTTCACACTCTTTCCTAGTAAAAGTTGTACAGGGTTGCAAAAGAAAAAAAAAGAGAAGGGAAGAGAAGGAAAAAAGGGAAAGGAGCGGAAGGGAAATGGAAGGAAAAAGGGAAAAAGAGGGGAAGAGGATAAAAGGAGAAAAAAGAGAAAGGGAACGAGAAAGGGAAAGAGAAAGGGGAAAGGGAATGAGAAAGGGGAAAGGGAAATAGAAAGAGAAAGGGAAAGGGGATGGGGAAATGGAAAAGACAGGAGAGGAGAGGAGAGGAGAGGAGAGGAGAGGAGAGGAGAGGAGAGGAGTGGCGAGGAAAGGCAAGGTAACCCTAATAAAGACAATTAATGTCAAGTGAATTGATCTTCTCACTC
>VWPW01011473.1:678003-720008 GCA_013389825.1 Crypturellus undulatus
GAAAAAGGGAAAAAGAGGGGAAGAGGGTAAAAGGAGAAAAAAGAGAAAGGGAACGAGAAAGGGAAAGAGAAAGGGGAAAGGGAATGAGAAAGGGGAAAGGGAAATAGAAAGAGAAAGGGGAAGAGGATGGGGAAATGGAAAAGACAGGGAAGGAGAGGAGTGGAGAGGAGAGGAGAGGAGAGGAGAGGAGAGGAATGTCAAGGGATTCTTCTAACAGTCTCCCAGTCTCATAACAATAGACAGTCTCTCTAACATCCACAAGAGCTTTCAAGTGCTCTTCTTTTATTCTTTTATTCTCAATAAGTCCTTCATGACTGAGTTTTTCCATTTGACCTTTGGCCATTCTTCCTCCCACATATTATTAATCTCTCTATTACAAGTCCTGGCAATTTCAGGTTGCTATCCTCAAACATATTGCTTTTATCTTCAAGTAAACACTTCAGAGCATAAAACCACTTTGAATAGTTGTCCACTCTTTTCTGTTTCCAGGCAGTCGAGTCCTTATTGAGTGAACTAAGTTGCTGAGAAAAAAATCAGTAGATTTTGTATTGGAGTCTTTCTGCATAAAGCAACATTTTTGAATGAGAATTAGGCTCCACAAAATTAGAAAGTTGTTTTTAATCCTTTCTCAAAGCCTCAAAGATTCTTATTTAAGAGAGAGTGATCTATGCTATGCCAGACCAAAATTATTCTTTAACAAGCATCTAAAATTTGCACTCAGTTTTCTGAGTATCACACTGAAAGCTGACAACATCATAAACAAATAAACAGCAGAAAAAATATACAATTTATAACTGAGGTAATTTTACCAGCTCTTATTTGAACAACATAGAAAAATGCTTTAAGGAAATACAACACCTTTATGATAATATATAATGATAATATAGCACAACATTCCTGCAAGATCCCTTGTCTAACTTGTGCATGGTAACTGCATTTGAATTTTTGAGTGGGCTCAGGCACCCAAGCTACCGACCTGAATCATAAAATACTTCAGAACAAGATTATTAACATTTCATAATCTTTTAGACATTAATGTTCCCATCATTATTATTATAATTTGAGCTCTTTTGTGATGAAAATTAAACACATATCTAGACTCTTTATTTACTCATGTTACTGATAGCCCCCTAACTTGTGTAATGTGCTCTTATTTTCTAAAAATACTGAATTTTTACAAGGTGTTTTGACCTCTAGGTACCACCAGGTTATATGACAGAGGGATGAACCCTAATTCTCCTGCTCTAATTAAGAATAGAACATTCCCATAGAGAAACTCCTCTTTCAGGATTCATTCAGAAAATAAACTAGACAATAGTTTCTTTAGTGTGATATTTTCAATTTTAAGATTGTTCTGATCTCTACTGCTAAATATCCATACCCTGACCTTTTATTTTTTCACTCTTCCTCAGTCTTTTTATGAGTCTCACACATTTCAGGCAAAGAACAGAGAGGTCACTATATTTAAGTACTTTTTATTTCTGAATCAAAAAGTAGGAAGTAGACTACATAGCTTGCTCACATATATTCTGTTTTTGTTAAAAAATCCTATGAGGTTATTTAATTCTCTTTTCCCTAACTGTTGAAGGAAAAATAGCTTGAACTGTCTTATTTAGTATTGTTACTCAAAAGCTCTCTTCAATTTTCAGCTGGAATCCATAGGCTCCACATATTTTCAAGGCTGTCAGAATTCTGAGCTAATAATATTTCTGTTCAGTTCAAATGAGAATGGATTTGAACGTGTGATTTTGGGATATTGTTTTCTGAATAAAAAAAAAAAAACGAAGATCATAAAATTCATGCATTATTCATATAATAAAACATGATTATTAATGCAATAAGGATAAATCACACATACACACACACACAGCTGTATGTCTGTATATCATGTGTAAGATAAAACAGAAATTATTGCATTCACAAAGTAATGATTTTGAATAGTTTTGATATTCAGAGATTTAGGCATACGTATATAAATAAATATATACATATATAAATTATACTTTGAATGTTGCTTTCCAGTGAAAGATAAGGACATCTTATTCTTAACATATGTTTGTACAATATTCAATTTTAAATAATATGACAGTATGTTGAAATTAATACATTTTACAGAGCAGCATTTTCAGCATTGTGTCACACAGAAATGTGAAACAAAAACAGTCACATATTTATATGTGAGTAAGCTCCAACTTGTATAAAGAAGCATGAGTCTCTTAATTTGAGAAAAGAACTGTTTTATGTTCACTAAGGAACAGATCTATTATGTTCATTAAAGGTGACAGAGTAACAACCCTTGAGGCTGAAGATATCTATTATCAAAAACATCTAACGAAGTAGGGCAACCACAAAACGCTAGCTCAGCAACCCAATAATGTATTCTGCCTTTGTGTGTATATTTATGTATAGACTACATATACAAAAGAAAAACCTGATAAGGATTCTGGTTTCAGTAAGATAGAACACATATGCTCACATTTAACATGCACAGGTGTTAAAAACAAAACAAAAACTCCTTGAAGGTGTTTTCTTTTTCAGTGACATGGTGTTACTCCCTCTGTTAAGTCAGTGGTAATTTTGCCAATAACTTCAAATGAAACTCAGACTCCACCTCAATCTAGTGAATAAAGGTTATTCTTTATACTCCTCTCTCATAAAATTTTACCTTTACATTTACTTCAGATAAATAATACTAGATCATATTAGATCATGACTAAAGAATATATTTGAAATCATATTTGAAAATATGTCAATTTAGAAAATAAATTGAAGACCTAGGAACCAGTTACATAATTTCTATTGGTATTCAACCAAGAAACCGCAAACAACTTGGATAAAGAAATTTGTCAAGGATAGATTTAGAGGAGTTGCAAGCACTGATGAGGACTCAGAAATAGGAGAAAACAGGAAATTAGCAACATGGGCAGAAAAAAATCTGAGATTCAGCTTGAAAAAATGCAAGCTAAAGCATCTGCAAATAGATAAACTAAACCCCACAAATATTCAAAGGGAGGCAAAAACCTGGAATTGTGGACAGCAATTAGAGATTAGTTTCTAGTGTGAAATATTGTGGCAAGAAAATAAAAAGTTAATGCAATTTTGGGATGCATATTCATTACAAAGCAAAGATGTAATGGTACTTTTCTTTCTAAGATACTGGTATAATTTCACCTGGAGTATTTCATTCAGCTCTGAATATCACATTTCCATAAAGATATCGATAAATTGGAAGGATTTCAGTGAGCTGTACCAAGGAGACAAAAAAGCATCATTGGGCTAAAGTGAATGATTTATGATGAATGATTCAAGGTACTAAATAGAGGCTTGGGCATCTAAAATGGCATTTTCTCTGAGATGATAAAATGTCACCAAATGGCATTCACCTTACATGAAAATGTGCTCTTCTCCCGAAAAACTTCTTTTTACTATGGTCAGGTCCATATATGTGAAACCTTGTTGAAGCAGCAATTAGAACAGCAGATATAGTTCAAAGAAAAGTCAATGTGTGTACAACAGAGAAGCCCATGATGTTAGCGTAACAAATTCATTTGTGGAAAGTAAGGAAGAGATTCAGTAAGCTATGTGGAAGGATCTGTTTTAGGGGGAATTTTGATACAACAACCAAAAGAAGAAACATACATGATTTTGCTTTAGAAGTACTGAAAAGAATAGTTACACAGAATTACCTATGTTTTCTCTCAGATGTTCTGGGTTAGACAGAAGAAATAGGAAAAATAATAATAATATCTTTAGGAGTCCCGTGAGTGCTTCACTGGAGACACTATGACTCTTAATGATATCCTATGATCTTATTAGAATGATTATTATCTTTATTGTTGATTAAGATGCATTGCAAAGCAAACCAGATTGTCCTGTACTGATTTTGCTACTGCATGCTATTTTATTGTTTGAACAGTATTTTCAGAGCAATATCACAGTTATCTCACTTCTTCTCAGTTAAAAAGAGAATAAAGCCCATAAGCAATTCATCTGATTCTCATATTGTGAGGGCAAAAGTTCATATTGTGTTTTTTGACCTCCAATATGAAATAGTTCACAGCTTTCATCTGATGATTCATTTCCCTGCCACTATAACATATTTTATACCAATATCTAGTTTTGACACAAGCATTTCAAATGATTAATCTATCTCATCTGTTGTGTTTTGAAGGGGGAAGCAAATTTAGTACGAGATGAATCCCCTTGTGGTCCAGCCAATCCTTAGAGGTTAGAGGGTCTAGGGGCGGCTGGACTCATCTCTTAATAGGGACACCAAATATTGTAGAAACTAGAGACTCAGCTCCGGCAGTACTGGATTCACAAATAGTAGGTCCAATCTCCTTCAAAACCAATAGTCAAGTTCATGAATAGTATGATTTATTCAAATGCAACATATACAAAGCAGGTTTGGGATGTCTATGCAGGAAATTGTCTGCTATAATGTAGAATTCTTAGCTAGCTTTTTATGTACAAATGCTCAAGAATCACTTACCTAAGAAGATAGAAGAGGTCTCTCAACCTCGAAAAGTTACCTCAAGCAGTGTCCTGGCCTGACAGAAGGAAAGGGTTTCAGCCCGTTGACTGATCCCAGAAGATACCATGCAGTCTTCCTTCTAACTTCTTGCCTCTTTAGTTCACCTTTTATTTTTTTTTACATTCAGATGGAGTTAGAGTGACTCTAGTCATACATACTTTTGTTACTGATTTGTTTAAAAGTCTCTCGAGTCAATGCTCAGTAAGGAGTGGTCATGGAATGGAGGCAGGTAACTTTTAGAATGCAGGTGTGTGTTGGTGTTATTATGAGATTAGAATGAGGAAAAGTTTAAGCAAAGTCCATCCAAAAGAACTAATTTGCCACCACTGTTGACCTAGCACCAGACATCTTATTGTACTACGTGGCTTATCAGCTGCATGGTAGCACCAGGTCACCGCCTTTGCAGGGAGTACAACAGAGTTTGTCTGTGCTGTCACCATTCCACTGCACCCTTTGTTTACTCTTATTAACATGTGCCAGGTGGGCAGATTGTGTTGCCTAGGGAATTGTGGAGGAGTAGATTCTGTACATACCAACCCCTGGAAGTGGTGACTGTCTCTCACCCCAAGCAAGCCTCTCTAATGCCATAACTTCTGTTAAACCATAGTTTTTCTCCAATTTCCCCTTGCTCGAGCATTTTTCCCACACCATCCCTTAATACTTTTTTCTTCAATTTATAATCATGATCGTTAAAAACTGCATTTTATTTACACTTTGAGTATATTCAGTTTCAACTTTTTACTGTTTGGAGACATGAAAGTACCCTACTAAATTAAATTAATTCCCATTTATTTTTCCTTTCTTTGAGTTAAATGATTTATGGCGAGGAAAATAAAAAGCATTAATGAGCTCTGTTTCAATACTGCCAGTTAAGGATTTGTTTGAGTAGATTTTTGTTTTCCATTTTATTATATCCATTTTCATTATTGTCAACCAAGTATGACAAAAGAATATTGAAAATTGTGTTAATCCAAAAGGTTGCCATGCAGCTAATGTACCTGCATGTATCTGCTTAAGTAGGCAGTTGGATACACTTACAGATTTTTTTTTTCTGCTAATTGTTATGGAAGAGGCAGCTTGCATGTTGTCTAACTGTTTTTCTTCCTCTGTAAGAGAAATAATGAATTTTGCTACAAGGACTTTTCCAGTATAGATTCGTGGAACCATAGGAAACCCTCAGCATGAGATTTAACCTGCAGCTTGGAAAAGCAGAACTTTCCAACCCTGGCCTCTGTCTACATCAGCAATAAGCTGATCTAACTATTTAGTAAGGATTTGCTGCAAGACAAGAACATGGAACCAAGCAAATAGTCATTAACAACATTATTTGTCTCGTACAACATGATGTCAAATTTCAAATATTAAAACTGTCATCTTTTAATTAAGAGTTTCATGATGGTTTGGGGTATGGGGAGAAATCATATTTTGGGGGGGTTATTTCTGCTTTTTGGTTGTTAACAGCTGTATTTCTGATCACATTACATGGCTAAAGCCTAGATCAGCAGTTTACAATGTTGCATTCTGCAATGTTACATTGCTCTGAATTGGGCACTTTTATACCCTGATTCAAATTGTCCTGTAGGATAGGTAGATGTATATTATAAGAAAATTATCTAATAATCAGGAACTACAGCTGGTCAAATTAAAGGTGTATTTTCACTAAAAGACTGAGGAAGAATGTATGGGCTGCTTTTTTTTCTGCTTTTTAAAAGAGTTATTTTGAGATAGAAAGACACAAAAAATCTTTTTATTAGGGGAATATATTTTAGACTTTTTTTTCCTGTCTTTTATAAACAACTACAGTTTAGCAAACCAAGAGATTTTTCTTTGAGAATTTTAAATGTTGTTATAAGTAAACAGCAAAACATTTATTAGGTAGAATAGCTCTAGAAATGAAGTGTTAAGAATTAATTTGCCTCAAACTAAGATACAAATCTTCAATTCTGTAAAGTCTTTCTTTTTTTTTTATTGTTTTATTATTGCTTATCCTTCAAATATATTCTTTTTGCCTATAATCACAGAATCACAGAATGGTTGAGCCTGGAAGGGACCTCTAGGAACATCTAGCCCAAGCCCCCTGCCCCAGCAGGGACACCCAGAGCACGTGGCACAGGGTGGCATCCAGGCGGGTTTGGAAGATCTCCAGAGAAGGAGACTCCACAGCCTCTCAGGGCAGCCTGTTCCAGGGCTCTGTTACCCTCACAGGAAAGAAGTTCTTCCTCACATGGAGATGGAACTTCCTGT
This sequence comes from Crypturellus undulatus, assembly GCA_013389825.1. NCBI lineage: Eukaryota > Metazoa > Chordata > Aves > Tinamiformes > Tinamidae > Crypturellus > Crypturellus undulatus. The sequence goes on from VWPW01011473.1 coordinate 684,782, forward strand.
GTTTCATCTTCATGGAGAAGAGCCTGGCCCCATCCTCCCTACCATCTCTCCTCAGATACTCGAACATATCGATCAAATCTCCTCTCAGCCTTCTCTTCTCCAGGCTAAAGCGGTCCAGCTCACTTAGCCTTTCCTCATATGACAAATGCTCCAGCCCCTTAATCATCTTCGTGGCTCTGCCCTGGACCTTCTCTAGAAGCTTCACGTCCCTCTTGTACTGGGGAGCCCAGACCTGCCCCCAGTACTCCAGGTACGGCCTCACCAGAGCTGAGTAGAACGGGAGGATCCCCTCCCTCAACCTACTGGTTACACTCCGCCTGATGCAGGCCAGGATCTCATGGGACTTCTTGGCCATGAGGGCACATTGCTGACTCATGGTTAACCTGTTGTCAACCAGGACTCCCAAATCACTCTCCACAGAGCTGCCTTCCAGCAGGTCAACCCCTAATCTGTCCTGGTGCCTGGGGTTATTCTTCCCCAGGTGCAGGACCCTGCACTTGTCCTTGNTAGGTCAACCCCTAATCCGTGCAGGTGCCGGGGGTTATTCTTCCCCAGGTGCAGGACCCTGCACTTGTCCTTGTTGAACCTCCTAAGGTTCCTCTCTGCCCAGTTCTCCATCCTGTCTAGGTCTCTCTGAATGGCAGCACAGCCCTTGGAAGTGTCAGCCACTCCACCCAGTTTGGTGTCATCTGCAAACTTGCTGAGGGTGCACTCTGGGCCCTTGTCCAAGTCACTTATGAACAAGTTGAAGAGCACCGGGCCCAGTGCGGGAAACCACTGACCACAGACCTCCAACCAGACTTGGCCCGATTTATCAGAACCCTCTGGGCTCTGCCATCCAGCCAGTTCTCAATCCACTTCACTGTCCACTCATCCAGTCCACACTTCCTGGGCTTTCCTATGAGGATATTATGGGAGACTGTGTTGAAAGCCTTGCTGAAGTCAAGGTAGACAACATCCACAGCTCTCCCATCATCCATCCAGCTGGTCACCTCATCATAGAAGTCTATCAGGTTCCTCAAACATGACTTCCTCTTGGTGAATCCATACTGACTACTCCTGATCACCTTCTTCTCCTTGACATACCTAGAGATGGTCTCTAGAATGAGCTGATCCATCATCTTTCCAGGGACAGAGATGAGGGTGACTGGCCTGTAGTTTCCCAGCTCCTCTCCCTTGCCTTTTTTGAAGACTGGAGTGACATTGGCTTTCTTCCAGTCCTCCGGTACCTCCCCTGCTCTCCATGACCTCCCAAAGATGATGGAGAGCGGCTGAGTTATTACCCCTTCCGGTTCCCTCAGCACTCCTGGGTGCATCCCATCCCGGCCCATAGACTTATGGGTGTCTAGTTTGCCTAAATAATCCCTAACCCAATCCTCCTCAACCAACAGAAAGTCCTCCTCTCTCTTGGTTCTCTCTCTTGTCTCCAGGCTCAGTACATGGAGACTGGCCTTAGCAGTAAAGACCAAAGCAAAGAAGGCCTTTAGTAACTGTTTTCTCAGCATTCTCCGTCACCAAGGCACCCTCCCCATTCAGCAGCAGACAAACATTTTCCCTAGTCTTCCTCTTGCTGCTGATGTATTTGTAGAAGCCCTTCCTGTTGTCCCTGACATCTCTTGCTAACTCTAATTCCCAACGGGCCTTGGCCTTCCTTGTTACTTCCTTGCATTCTCAGGCAATGTTCCTATATTTTTCCCATGTGGTCTGGCACTTCTTCCACTTTATGTGCATGTTTTTTTTCTCATTGAGTTTACCCAACAGCTCCCTGCCCATCCATGCAGGTCTTCTGCCTGTCTTGCTCAACTTCTTTCGTATAAGAATGTACCAATCCTGACCTTGGAGAAAGTGGTGCTTGAATAGTAGTCAACTCCTCTGGACCCCTTTTCCTTCTACGACCCTTGCCCAAGGGGATTCCTCCAAGAAGCTCCCTGAAGATGTCAAAGTTAGCTCTCTTAAAGTCCAAGGTTACAATCCTCCTTCTTGTCCAGCTTCCTCCTTGCAGGATCGTGAATTCCATCATCTCCTTATCAGTGCAGTCAAGACTGCCCGAAACCTTCACGTTTGCCACTAGACCATCTCCGTTTCTTAGCATTAGATCTAGCAGCACCCCTCTACTTGTTGTCTCATCAGCCACCTGCATCAAGAAGTTATCTGCAGTGTTCTGCAGGAACCTCCTAGACTTTCTGCTCTTAGCTATCTGATTATCCCAGCAGACATTAGGGTGGTTGAAGTCCCCCATAAGGACCAGGGCCTCAAATCATGAGACTTGCAGCTGCCTGTAGAAGGCCTCATCCATTCCTGGTCAGGAGGTCTGTAGTAACAGTAACAGTGTCACTCTATTGTCCTGCCCTTTAATCCTCACCCACAGGCTCTCAACCCGTGCTTCATCCTCCCCTGTGTGGAGCTCCATACATTCCAGCTGCTCTCTCACACCAAGAGCAATACTTTCCTCCTTGTTGAGAAAATGTTTCCAGACTTCCAAAATGTATGTAACCTTTTTGCAATTTGATCCTTTTTAGTAGTTGTCTTCTAAAATAAGTTTTGAGAGAAAACTTAAGCACCTCTGATTTTTTAGAAATATTTAACTATTGATATAAAATTGACACTTTGAACTACTTAAACTTATTTCTTTGAGAATACAAACCTAGAGATTCAAAAACTTTAAGGTTGAATTAAAATTTGGAATAGATCTCTCCAGTATGGTTGCAAAGCACTACAAGAAAGTTTTATTATCCTAAATATAAAACTAGAAACTCTAACCAATTAAAATAAAAAAGAACAATTAAGAGGATAAAATAACTAACTCTCACAACTATCATATTTCAAGATTAACCAAAATGCTAGATTAACTACAGCAGCTGAAAAAAACAGTGTAGTTTTAAGAGCCTTCTGGAAATATAATTAAATGCAATTAAAAAATAGTAGTAATAATAAAAGAAATTGTACAGTTCTATACTGGTCATGTCTGAGATTCCCCTTGCTGGTGAATATTGGATTTTCAGGAATTTGCCTCATAGCATATTGCTGGGAGCTAATAGGAACAGAGTGCCAGCACAGTAAGCCTGGTTATGTGACTTGCTCTCCAGACTCACAGTAAGACTAGAGAGCCTCTCTTAGGGACATTGTGACCCTACTTACTTAAAGTTCTTCAGCACTGACTTTGTTGTTAAAAAACATGCAGATTGTTGCAACTGTCTGACTTCTGGTACCCTTTCTTCTGTCTACATTAACTTGGCAACACTAGTAAGGATCATGCTTGGTGACGGTTTGATAAAACTCCTTATTAAAAGATTTGCCTCTCTTCAAGCACACAAGTATCTTTCTTTCCACATTGACAAAAATGTAAAATTCACCTGATAAAAGAGATGGCGCAATTTGTGAGAGAAAATATTCGTGGTACAAACAAAGGAAAAAATAACGTAGTACTTCACAGAAGGGAATTCCTTGACCCTGTTACTCTTTTCCTGATTTTTGCTTTCCTTCATATTTAGAAAACTGCTTGTCTAAACAGAAAATGCACGAGGTTGCTACTAATATCAGTATTTTATTCATCAATAGCATATCTATCCTCTGTATCAACTGGCTCTGGATGTCCCTTACAAGTCTCTTCTGTGGATTTTATATTTTTTCTGAAGTCTGAAAATGTGCCATAAATGCAACAGCTCCATCTCATATAGCCTAAGACTACTTCAAGAAGCAACAGAAAAGGGGAGAAAAATAACTCCATAGCATTTGGTCTTCAATACTTCAGTAATAGATTAGATGTAATTAGATATCTTCATCATTCTGGCATGTTTTTAGGAAAATGATACTTCATACTTCTTCATACTCATCATGTCTACTTTATTTCAGGCAGGAGTATAGGGCCTGGTCTTCAGTCTCATATTTCACAGAATCACAGAATCATCATCACAGACCTTTAAGATCATCAAGTCCACATGCAAACCCTTCAACACCATGCCTGTTAAACCATGTCCCTACATACCTCATTACATGTTTCTTGAACACTGCCACTGACTGTGACTCCACCACTTCCCTGGGCAGCCTGTTCCAAAGCTTCACCACTCTTTCCTTGTAAAAAGTTTTGCTAATATCCATTCTGAACTTCCTTTGGCACAATTGGAGGTCATTTCCTCTTTTCCTATTGGTACTTACTCTGGAGAAGAAATTGACTCCCACATTACCACAACCTCCTTTCAGGTAGTTGTAGGGAGTGTTAAGGTCTCCCCTGAGTCTTCTCTTCTCCAGACTAAATAACCCCAGCTCCCTCAGCTGCTCCTCATAAAATCTGTGCTCCAGCCCCTTCACCAGCTCTGTTGCCCTTCTCTGGACACGCTCCAGCATCTCCATGTCTTTCTTGCAGTGAGGGACCCTCACTGAAACTGAACACAGGATTCGAGGTGCGGCTTCACGAGCGCGGAGCAAAGGGGGATGAGCACTTCTCTGGTCCTGCTGCCTACTCTGTTCCTGACACCAGCAACTGGCCACTGGCCACTGACCTTCTTGGCCACCTGGGCATGCTGCTGGCTCATGTTCACCCGGCCGTTGACCAGCACCCCCAGGTCCTTTTCTGCCACACAGCTCTCCAGCCACTCTGCCCCAAGCCTGGAGCCCTGCATGGGGTTGTTGTGACCGAAGTGCAAGGCCCAGCACTTGGTCTTATTGAACCTGGTTGGTCTCAGCCCATTGATCCAGCCTGTTCAGATCCCTCTGTAGAGCTTTCCTACTTTCAAGCAGATATGCGCTTCCTCCCTTGGAACATATTATCTGCAAACTTGCTGAAGGTGCACTCAATCCCCTCATCCTGTTCATAGATAAAGATATTGAAGAGGACTGGCCCCAACACTGATCCCTGGGGAACACTGCTCGTGACCAGTCACTTGCTGGATTTAACTCCATTCACCACCTCTCTCTGGGCCCATTTATATATGGCAAGAAATTTTCATGACTTTCCTCTGCTTTCTACATGCAATCATGATTCAGCGGCAGAGATATATTAATGTAATCACAGAAACTGGACATTTGTTGATACACTGTGAACAAAGTTTTGTAATTAGGTTAATTGGTTTACTCTGTAGTTATTGACTGGGCAAGGAAATGTTGATAGAGAATTTATATTACAGAACTTGTTTTTCTCCCTTAAGTCTGGATAGATCTGTTCTTAATTCTGTACGTAACTTACATTCCTTGATCAGGAACCAAAAATTATACAGTAGACTTCTAGATTAATTGACAATACTGCGATTGCTTTGAGTGTATGATCTCTTGTCTCTTCATTTATTGTAGCCAGAAATAATAAATGTAGCCTTTAATATCCCTTTAATTTTGGAAGCCTTGAAAGATGTTCTTGATGTCAGTGGAAATGCCTGACAGATCTTTATTGATTGCATTTTATTCATACTCTTAAATTAATTCCTACTGGAGTTCCTCCCAACAGGTCCCAGGACTTCTTCGCAAGGACAGACATTCTGTATTCTAAAAAGGCAACAATTTTCCACTTTTTTTTTTAAACTTTGACTATAGCTTCATATTTCAAACTATTTATAATAGTTGTTCAATAACAGCATTGCTACTTAAATAAAAGTGCTACCCATGGCTTTAGCAGAATCACTTTTCAGCTGAAATTAGCAGCTGCATCACTTATCACAGCAAGAAATCCATTTTACTAAAAATAATAGAAAGGGGCACGCTGTATGCCAACTTTGTATAACGGTTCATTTGAAACAAGTGAATTCAAAATATCTGTGAAGGAGTCTTGTGCTAATTATATTTTCTGTTTTCCTGTAATTCATTTTCTAAAAGATAGAAAATATATGTAACACTTAACTGGCATTTCTGACAATTTCCGATTCTTTTTATAGACTTTTAATGAATAAAAGTGATGGAAATTAAATCCAGTATTTCAACATGAACTTAATTCTTTAAAATTCAGACTTAAAAATTGATTGGTACATGTATATTTTTAATCTCAGGTATTAGATGTTCATTTTTAATCTCAGAGATCATTTATAATTTTCTAACTTCAGAATATTTTGTCTCAAGAAATACTTAGAGTAAGAAGTCAGGTCCTTGATCAATAGAAATGGGTCAGTGGTGCTTAATTTCAATGAAAGATTTGTTCAACTGAAACTAATGCTTTCAATGATAATGTTCTTCTGATAGTCTTCATGATAAATTTCACAAAATTTTCAACATTTTAATGATATTTATATAATTATATATTCTGTATTTCATACTTTCCCTTGGAAACCTGGAATATAGGCTTGTTTGATCACTTTTCTGATCAAAACTGAGTGAAGATTGAGAAAAACGCCACAAATCTGAACTAGTTTGTTTGACTCTATATTTTTGCTATTTAAAAACAAATTCTTTAGCACCTCTATGCTTTTATTCCTTTTTTTTTCTTGTTGTTTTAGTTGTTAGAATGATCAGGACAGTAACTATCAAAATGTAAACTTTGAAAAATCCTCTCAGATTGCTAGTCTGTGAATTGAAGAGCTAATCTCACTGGGTAAGTGCATGTCTGCCTTGTAGGTAGACCAACCACAAACAAGAGAACAAAAGCAAACACATGCTTCATTACTGTAGTTTATTCATGTTTATTTGTTATTTCTTATTATGCTGAGGTATAAAAAAAAATTGTGTTAATTCAATCAAATTGCAAAAACAACACCATGTGAATTAAGCAAGCTTTTACACAGCATGAATAGCATAGAGTCTAACTCACTGGGATAACATTCAGCAACCTAAATTACATGACCATCCTCCAAATTCCTGCCTAAACACTACACACTTGCCAACTTCTGCATAAAACTGAGGTGAAAGACCTACAGGTAGCGGCCAATTTAAATACAGAAACACATTTCTTTCTGTCAGCATGGCTGAATGAGCAGCATTTTGCAGGAAAAAGAAATAAGATCAGATCCTGAATCATTGTGTGATAACAGATGCACACCCAAGGGAACAGAGAGAACTAAGACATCCCAGATTACCTGACCGGTGGTTGCCTGTGCATGAGTTTCTGCAGAAATTTCCCACTCCTGCTAAAATAGTGCTTTCATGTCTGCTCTCATCTGATCTTTGTGGTATGGTCCACCTAATCCTGTAGCCTTTGGTGTAATTGTTCTGCTTCAACCCTGCCTCCTATTTGAATGTTTTTTGTAGTATTTTGTAATACATTCATCAAAAGAACGAAGGCAGGGTATAGGCAGAATTGAAGTGAAACACTTCAACCCAAGAAAATCATTTATGAGTAGCTAGCTAATTCTGAAAATTTGGGATCAGATTTCTTACACCTAACCTCAGACAGCTGGCTGCAGTATATAAGTTAGGAGCTAAGACTTCTACTATCTTAAAGTAGCAGAAACTCTGTTTAGATGCGTCTGTGTCTCTTTATGGGATTCAAAGAAAGAATATAAGTTGACGATTTCCTAACTCAGGTGCAAGAGTAGCATAAGCTGAGTGAGATGACTTCAGAGACTCTTGTTTAAGCCTATTCAGAACTCAGAAAACAGAAGTTTTCTCGCCTGTGTTTCTTCATGACTCTGTTCTGATAGGTAAGTATAAAACTCATGTAACGTAGACCGAACAAATGTATGGCAACTATTTTGTCTGAAAGTTAAGAGCATTAATTTTTTTTTTTATAGCATACAGGAAGTGTGAGGGGAAAACAAACAAAAAAACAAACAAACCCAACAAAAATAAAACCCTTACCACTTCAGTCCTGGGGACTGCTCTTCTAAAGGATCTTATTTCTCTTCCAGACTATATAGGGACACCAGATGCCTAATATCAGCTCAGCCTGGAGAACTTAACACTGAGGTATTGCATGGTCCCTACTGAGTGTAGTTCCATCTACATCTAAATATGCTTAGTTTTCCCTCTAGGCTTTAATTAACCTAGATGTCTCCTACTTTACTGATAAAGGACCGCTAAAAAGGCTATACTGCTTCATTAAATTACTATTCTATTATGTTACCATTGTGGAGGTTTATTTTATAGTGCATTTAGGAAGAATGCATTATCAGACCATTTACAAACTCTGTAGATTTTGTCTTGTTTTACTTCTAATCCTACTCTCATTTGCTGTTTTCAGCAAAGTATAGAGATGCATACTGCCTGAAAAATGAACTCCGTGCCTATTTTACATTTTTATGCTATTATTCAATAATCTCTTAATTCCGCTTAAGGTCACAGTTATGCTTTTTTATTACTTGTGATGAAGTTTTTTGTTTTACATTCATGTTATTTTGTCATATCTTATAAATATGATTAACAAAAAACTCCTAATTGTAGAATACAAGCTTTTTATTCTTGTCATTGCTGCTATATAAAGAATTCTAAGTATTTGAAAGCCTACTATACAAACTAAATATAGTGTTCTCTGTTCTCACAAGACTTCAGATTTAGTTAAAAAAGAAACAAAACCAGATGCTGCAAGAGATAATGGGCCAGAATATTCACCTAACCCTTCTAATGCTACTGAGCTAAGGGAGAAGATTTCTTTTAACAAAATTTAGCTTCTCAAGAAAAAAAAAATAGTTTTGAGGTTTTTTTTTTTCCCTTATTCACAGTCCACATTAAAGATTAAGCTAAGTGAGAATAGAGGAGCTACTCTAGTTGACCATAGTTGAACAGGGCATTGGACTAGATGATCTCCAGAGATTCCTTCCAGAACTAGAACAGAGATTTAAAATTTCTTGATTACAATTTCTATTCATATTTTTATTTTTCTTGACAACTTTCCTCCAGTTGCCTTCATAACTTAGTTCCCAAGATTTGATTGGTGTTAAAGCAAGCACTGCTTCTGCACTATACCAGTCATATTTCTTTATGCAACACTAACCTCCAAATTTGCTCTCCTCTGGAACAATTCTGGCTATTGAAAGAAAGCTACTGCAGTCATTGAAAAAATCTTTCCTCCACATACCTCTAGCAGTAGAAAGACTTTTGCCAGGATAATCTGATGTGGCCAGATAACTTTGTTATTAAGGATGTATAACCTTGCATTGGGAGTCATAATTGCCAAAAACCTCTGTGCTTTCTAATCCTGGTGAAACTTGAGTGTGTCTACCTTAAATACTAAAAACATCTTCAAGATATAAGTAGAAAATGAGAAAATGTTAAGTTGTTGAAAACTGCTGTCCAAAAGAACAGACCACATAAAAAAAAATCTAAACAAGTTTGGTTTTGCTACTTTTAATGCTTTGCATATTATTTCTTCTTTCTACACTACTATACATTGATATGTCCTCTGTTTAAGCAATAACTAAACACAGTAGTCCTACCTGTCCTCATTTTTACCTTTTTTTTCCCACTCAAATATCTTCTAAAACACTACATTTACCATGCCTTCTCAAACATGTCTTCTCCTTCTATCTTCTTTCACTGAAAATAAAAAGAAAACGACTAAAGGTTAAATAACAATCCAATCTGAACTAAATTTTTCTATATCTTGTCATCTCTGTGATGATCTTTTCCAGTAAAGCCTGGAGATTTATGTCTAAAGTAATTGCAATTTATGAAAAAAATAATGTTTTGGGGGCATTTTAGGTAATAAATTTATTTCTCTTCTTCCAGTGAATGCAAAAGATTGTTTACCTAGAAACTAACAGAACAGCAACTCCAAATCATTTTCATTATCAGAATACAATACATTTTAAAAAAACTATTTAGACTTTTCTCCTCTTTTTAGCACTTTTTAGAAAAAGTAGATATTATTCTTCAACTTTGTCTCAGGACAAGCAATACAAGATGTTGATGGAGATCAACATCTGTAGCTGTTAAAATTTTAGAGAATGCTAAACACTTCTAGCTCCCTTTGCCCTCCCCTCTTCTCTTTATAATTAAACTCATTTTAATACAATGATTTAAGAGTTTTGTACAGAACAGATAGAGTTGGAAATCAAGGGAACAGTACATACATTCTATATTTAGAGGTAAAAGAAAATATAAATATAAACTCCCCTAAACTAATCAGTGTGCAACATGTCAATCCCAATTGTAAACAGTATCCCTGAGGTATGTGTTATTGTGTATTTATAACAACATATATTGAATTAAACATGGTCAGTATTCAGAAGATTAATAAAATGTCAGATCTTATTTATTTATTTCTGAAGTCAGCAAAGGAGAAATAGGATTAACTTTTTAGACTCTGCCTCTTATAAGTGAACATTTGTGTAAACATGACTTGATAATTTGTGCTGCTGCACAAACTACAAGAGTAGTTTTGGATACAGAAACCTGAAAGACTGACATCAAGTTAGCATATAATGGAAGTTGTATATTACATACATAATACGGGCACATAATAGTGCCTGAATGGTTTGAGTAATAGTAAGAGGAAGAACTAGGCAACATTCATGGAGTAGTGAATGTTTCAAAACCTAAAAGAAAATTAAGAAGTAATAATGCTCAACACCTCACCAGACCAAGTCTGAAATCTTTTTAGTACACAACAGGTAAAGGTATGTTTAAACCGTCATTGGTGGATGCAGTACTCTTGAAGGTTTCTATTTTTTTCTGAATTCCGAACATGGAATAAAATTGTGACTAAACATCCAGATAATAAAAAGCAATCAATATACCTATCCATATTACAACCATTTAAATAATCAAATCATTTGCTGTTTTGCTAACCAGTAACTTGGTTTCAGAAGACTCGATTCAATGCAATAGAATTTACATTAATTTGTTTTGTGCCAAAGCAAATACTGTTCTAAAAGCTGGAAAGAATTCAAAAAAAAAAAAATCATACTGTTCTAACATCTTTCAATGTTTTCAAATTAATATTAAAGTGGGTGCCCATGTTTATATTTGCAGAATATTTTTAAGAAAAACAACAGTCACTGGATTTTGGTCAAGACAAATTGGTTAGAACCCCACAGATATTGACAGAAAGGTTTATGTAAACCCTTAAGAGGCTGGGTAAGCAGAATTTAAACAGACATCCATATACCATTTAAGATTTCTGCAAGAATAATCAGCTTCCTTACCATACCTTCACTCCCTGTTCAAAAATAAATAAATAAATGTGGGATTTAAGTGTTTGCCCAAGACCATGACAAATCTTGAGAAATTTTTAATTTAACTATTGTATTGAGAAATAATTCTTTTACTTATATTTTCCCCTGGTTAGTGAGGCTGCATAAATGAATTTCATTGGATGAGAGACCAGACTACCTCCATCAATAACAAGAAGACAGTAGTTAACTTACTGAGGCTTGTGGATGAAACTGGCACCTATTTTTGAAATGTTATGTAACCTCTGAATTGCACCAGAATACATGAAGACATTCAACAAGTCTAGCACAGTTGCCTGGAACTTAGCACTAAGGAAATTTGCTTCCAAATGCTGTTGAGAAATACCCAGAGATATTTAAAACCTTGAAAATAATGATTTCCAGGACATGGAAAGGATTGTTCCCTAGCAACATCTTTAAGATATTTGTAGCTATATGTAGAGCCCGCTCACTAGCAGATGATACTGAAACAGATGTATTGGAATATAAATCTAAATAAAAGGGATTAGATCATTTATTTTTGAGCATATTGCTAACACCATGTTATTTATGTAGAATCTTCACTTCAGACAAAATGCAAGGTCGTCTTTTTTCCTGGTCTACTTTGAAAAATTAAAAAAATAGTTTTGAAATAGAATGCATTAAAATTAATCCTAATTTTGAAAATGAATATATCTAAAGATAATTACTTGCCTTACTAATGGATTTCAGAAGTAACTGATTTTTTAGCCATGTGAATAAATTAAAATAGCCTTATCTTATTAATATGAAAATCCCTTCTCTGCTCTGTCTATCTGGTACATCGGTAATTAAGGATTTAGAGGCCCTTTCCCCAGTTCTCCTCAGCAAGGCAGGTAAAATCACAGAAAGTCCGTGACTACCTTTGAAAACTATGTAGATTATAGATATCAGTACCCAGTGTTCACTCATTTTGAAAGTTCTAGAAACATAAGTATAGATAAATTCAAAGCCACTGCTATTTCACAGTCTCCATTCACTGATAAATTAAAGCCAAGAAAGAACTTGTCCTCTGTTAATATGTGTATATAAGGGTAAAAGTAGACCTAAACCTAAGACCTGTCAGTATATAATCTTCCCTGTACATCTGTTAGGGAAGTTGAAAAGTGAGGTCATGTCTTATTCATTAAGATGTTAAAAATCAGGGACCAGATTCACAAGCAGCAATGCAATGCTTAAGTTTTAAGTGTCTGAGTGACTTAGGCACCAAGGTTTTCCTTATTATGCCTTAATTAAACCCTTATTGAGTTTAAACACTTAGCATTTGAAAATGAATAGGAAACCTTGAAAGAAGATAGTAGACAAATAACATAATAGCTTGCATTTATTTAAATAGGGATGAGAAATATAGGCAATAATTTTGAGATCCTATCTCTGAGGTAAAAGCAATTACATATGTCTGTAGGGAGCAAAAGGTACAATGGAAGGCAAAAAAAGATGACATGATGTTTCTCTTTCTACAATTTGGAGATAAATATGCTTAAAGTCTGATAAAATAAACATAAACTAAAAAAAAAAAAAACTTTTCCATTGAAAGAGGAGAGAAAAAAAGGTGAATGGCAGTTATAAAAAAATGCTAAAGTAAAAAAAGTAAATGCTAAATTCCAATGCTATCAGGATTTAGACACTTGTATAAAACCTTATATAAACTAGTGTAGCCCAGAAAAGGGCAAAGCACTGAGTCTGGGTGGAGCTCCCCGGTGAAGAGGGCCTCAGTTTTAACCCAGGGATGTGGTCACCAAGGCCACAGAACTGCAGTGTATCAGAGTATGGGCAGTGAAAATCCTAGAAGTATAGAAAGGCTAAGCCAGGACCCTGACATAGGCAATGATTGCTCTCACAGAGCCATTTTTCTATTTTCAAATTTCTAGGGATTAAAGAAGAAAATGCAGAAAATTCTTCAATTGAACTCTTCATTTCCATAGAAAATTTTAATTCAGTGAGATTCAGTTTCTTGAGAGAGCATAGAACAAAACCTCTATTCTCTTTCTCATCTGAAACATAACCCTGCTCAGAATGTTGTTAAAATTAACTCTGAACTGTCGTGAAGCCTAGCGGCTGTGTGCAAATGAAAGAACAAAATATGTTTTAAGATTTTATTTTTTTGTTGCCTAGATAGAATGTCCTTTCTAATACTTTTGCTGTTAGCAATTTTGTCACTATTACCACAAGCCTTATCCAAGGGAATGCATCAGGATGCTAAACAGCAAAAGATTCCCTATCTATGGCTGCCAGTTTCCCATGTGAATTTCTAAAGTACTGACAACTGCCCTGATGACCATCCAATTTTTGTGAAGCTGAAAATATTACAAGACAGTGGAAAAAGAAAAAAAAAGATCATAGAGTTCCACCTTAATAAACTGGTAAATTTTACAACTTCTTCTCATAGAAGTATATTTCGTCTAAGAATGACCTAGCTTTGGATGGCATATTTGTACTTCACATTCAGCTGAATATAGTTATTTATTATTTAATAAATAGATTTCAAAAAAATCTATATGCTGCATATAAAGAGGTGAGTTAGACTTATCAATATGTTAATCCCACATGGATTTATATTTTTGTACTTTTTTATTTTATAAATAGAATAGCCTGTTTTTTCTTAAGTGTTGTGGAGGTGATTTGTAGACAGAAAATAATAGAATTCCTCAACTTCTGATGTCTGATATAAATCAGCCTTCAAACTGCACATGCATTAGTATTCCTAAGGGAGCATTGTATTTTTAAGTAGATTATAAAAGGTTAATAAATATCATAAGCATGTTACAGGCTCAAGTACAGAATATTAAAGATAATTATCAGCATACAAGTAGAAGGTTTTACAGGTAACCTATTGATCTGTTGAACTCCATAACAATCTACAGAAACTGACTGACCACTCAGTAAGTCATAAATATATATCCTTTATTAGTGTTATATAGACATTAATAAAATTTATTTTATAGTAGAATGTGATTGATTCAAATGCATATTTGAAACTATTCCTCCAAAGCAGCTAGATTTAATTAGTGATTACTGTCACTACTTTTTATGACTCTGATTTATGAGCAAGACTCGCATATCATGAATAATATTATAGGCTCCTGTCCTTTTGCTCTACTTAATCATTTTCTCAGAAAATTCTTTGTTTTTTTTTCTTTTTCCTCTTTTCCTTTTCTCCTTTTTTTACTTTTACTTCTTTTTTTTTTCTTTTATTGTTTTCTTTTATTTTTTCTTCTTTCTTTTTTCTTCTTTCTTATTTTTTTCTTCTGCTGGAGGATGAGATATTTTTGAAACAGGTACAAATGCTAAGGTAGTATCAATGCAAACCATAAACTATACAGAATGTACCAGTGTACTGTTACTGTTTTGAGATTTCCTTAACACAACAAACTATTAGCAATATTTATGAGATAAAGTAGAATTCACAGCATTCTCCCTGAAACAAGAGTGGAAGATTGCTGAACAAGTGCAATTAGTAATCTATACAATTAGATTGAATTGGCATAACATATCTTTCTCTTATCTACTATTATTCTTTCATTCATATATAGAACTCTCAATAATTAGCGCATTTCCCCCATTCCCACTCTTTTTCATTGAAGATCAGAAAATAAGTTTCAGGTCAGGTTCATCTTGTTCATTGAGTCCATTGGTGGCCTAAATGTTTTCATCATTATCCTTTTAAGAAAAGCATGAAAAGAATTTTGAGAATTGTGTTCATTTTTTTATCTAGAGATGAGAAATACTTCAGGAAAAAAAAATAATAAAAACACAGACACACACACAGCAAGGTTTAATCTAGGTAAACATTTACCAATATTCTTCTATTCCTAGCCTAGAACTATGCACCAGCACTGTAAGTGAACAAGTTTATTGCCTCTAATATCATTCTAAGTGCTTACCTACAGTTTCTAATGATGTCTGCTGGACTTTACACTAGAGATCATATAACTGTTTTAAAATGATTTTCAGAGATTCAAGGGGTTTTTGATCTAAATGTATTTTATATTCATATTCATTATGCATATTTGACCTCTGCCTCTCCATTCTGGATCAAAACGGGCATAGGACTGTGGGTTTTTTTTTTTTTTTTTCTGTCAAAGTGAGTGCAGTGAGTTCACTGCATTAATGAGAAATTCAGCTATTGATCTGATCTCTGCTCCATTGTCATTGATTTCTTCTTTTTGTTTTGTCATTTGGACCTAGAACTGTCAATAACTTGTTGACTGAAGAATAGAAATCAATCATTTGTATTCTCCTTTGAGCTTGTGAAAAATTATTTTATCTTTCATATTCTGTGACATTTTACTATGAAATTCTGAGCCTGCACTGGGCCAATTTCCAGTTATTCTGAGTTCGAGAAGTTTGTGGTAATGAAAGATAATATTTGGCATAATTTATTTATTTGTTAATGATTCTTATCATTAATTCAGAAGAATTTGGTATTAAACATCTGTAAATCTGCTTATATAGTATATCCATTACAACAGATTAAAGTCATAGCTACTCTGAAACTTCATGATATAATATTTTATATCTGTATATCAATACCTGAATTGTATTACTGTGAGTTCTTTTAACATAAGGAAGGAGTAACCAGAAAAAAAAAGGCAGAATATAGAAACTATTCACAGGAACTTGTCAGCTGCAGATTTCAGTGAACTAGAGAAAGAAGGGCTCAAAATGGGAAAAATGACTTCAGAGACCTTTTTTATCTATAGATTTTTAAAAATAATCATTATTAGATTTAATTTTCTATTTGGATCACTAGTTGCATGTCTGCTTTAAGGAACTCTGAATTCTATGCTGGATGATCTCAGATTCTGAGACATTCTTAGGTCATTAGTTTTTCCAGCAACATTTTTCAGGTCACCAAATTCTCCATGCATCATTTTTTATGGTATATTTTACTTGATTCTTTTGTACATGGTCTTTCAATTGAGTCCTCTGGGCAAACTAACAAAGGAGAGTAAAGGCCAAAATATGTAAGCAGCTGTACAAACCATGCTGACAAAGAACATTAAGTGGCCTCAAGTACCCTCACCAGATACCTCGTGTCAAATACATATTTATCTGAATTGTAGCCTGCTAAAGGTACAGGACAGGAAGTGAGCTGTCTCCAGCTCACTTATGAGTTAGAGACTACAGAAAGAGAGCAGAAATAAATACCAGTATGTGTGAGAAAATGCCACTTCTCATAAAAGAATGCAAATGTCAAGAACCACAACCCAGATGGTAATTTTTTTGGAATGAGAATTGAACAATTAGTTAGAAGTGTTTGTGGCAGAGCTAGATCTCTCAGTCTTCCACTTCCACTGATATCAATTTGACTAGATGTCTCATACTGAGAATTTTATACACTTTCTGCATGCACAGGATATCATAGTTTCTTAATAAATGCTCTTCTCTAACAGCATCATGATACACCTTACCAAAGTATTTATGAGATTGTGCATACATTCAGAGGGCAGGTATGTGGAATTTTTGATGGCTCTATAGTTTTATCCCTTGTTAGAGAAGAGTACTATAGCAGGATACAGCAGAACAGTTCAGATATATTAACTCATTTACATGGCCATACTTTAGGTACTTTAAGATATCATAGCATATGATTAGTATGATAAAGTACTGCTACCTTAAGTATATAGTGAGTACTCCAGTGAAGATTTATAGCCTATGTACATTTTTTAAAGGTCAAAGTTTTCCAAGCTTAGCAGAGGAGGATCTTTGTATGAATAGCTGATTAGGATATTCATTAAGGATCTGGTTAAATACACAACGATTTTGCTCAGATCAAAAGCTGAATCAACCTTAAAATTTCCATAGATTTTGAGGAATTGTGAGTACACCTTTTTTCAAATTCTAGAAGTTTAATCGTTTTTTATACATACCTATTTTTTTCTGGATGTAACTCTATGCATTAAAAAAAATCAAAGCTTTTATATATATATGAAATGACAGTTACTTACCATCTATATCCATTTCTATTCACAGGAGTATCACTTCCATGCCACCACAGACACCCACATCTTTGAAAATGTATCTTTCTGAAGCAAGAGTAAGTTTTGAAAACTAAGGAAATTTCATCTGAATGAGGAAACACTCAGATGATCACTTTTCTTATTTATTCTCACAGTGGTATATAGCTGCGTATAGAAAACATAGGGAGTGTATAATAAAAGCAGGGAATGGGGGAGGAAACCCTGGAGGTAAGTTAGTGGCAAAAGAAAGATGATCTAATTAAAGGTTAGGTCTAATTAAAGTAACAAATATGTTTACTGCAGGTCTATGAAAATTATAACACAGCTCCAGTTCTTCATAGAATAATTCATTAAATACAGCAGTTTGGTCAAGAGAAGAAGTTCTATGTGAGGAGATAAACATGATCTATAACAGAGTTTAAGTATATTGTGATTTTGTGTTTTTGTGTCCAAACACAAACAGCAAAAACAATGATTATGTTTTTCACAGTTCATTTCTGGCTTTTGCCCTGAAGACCTTGTATAACAAGAAAATGTTATCCCAAGTGAAGTCTACAGTTACTGCTTCTCAGAGACCTAGTCGTATTTAATGACCTTTCTTGGTCTACTCCATAGAAACATTTCTACTTTCTTAAATAGATGAGCTATCCTTTAGAAATAAGTAAGTACTTTATTTTTAACATTTCTACATTAGCTTTGCATTCCAACCTACTTTGTTCCTTTAAATGGATTTCGAGAGATCTGATTATTGCAAAAGTACAAACTTAAACTAAAAAGCCTAGAGACTGCATGACCAACAATGACTGATTATATTTGTTTATTTTGATTAATTCAATTTCTTCACCTGCAAAAATATACATCCATAGGTGCACACACTTTTAAAATTATTTATCAAAACTACTTTGGTACATTGTCACAATTAAAGCATTTCCTGTTTTTTGGAGACACACTTCCAGTTTTACTCTCGCTTTGTAGTCTCCTCAATGGAAGAGAAGGGAAAAAATAATCATTAATGAATCATTGAGAGAAATGTGTATATGCTACTTATTGAATATTCCTGCTACTTGCTTGTGCGGAACGCAAATAAAGCCAGGGAAGCAAGCTATAGAGAGTCTAAACCATATTTTTTTCTCTTGCTTTTTGAAAAGAATTTTGCCTATTTCTTTGTATTCCAAAGAATACTTTTTCCAAATTTTGTGTACAACAGTTTCTGAAGCTTAGGCAACTACAAAGTAAAAATTACAAAGATTCTGATATGAAAAAGAAAAGTATTTAGATAAAATGTGAAATAATGACTTTTTTATGCTTAAATATCTTTAAAGATTGTTTATTTCAAAATATACCTCATTAGAACCTTACTTCATATTTCTGGCCTTCTCAGCCTCAAGGTTCTGATGTGGACTCCATTAAAATAAAGCCTTCTTAGAAATTCTCACTTAAAATCTGAAAAGACTGAAAATTGCAACGTCCACTCCAAATGTGATCTGAGAAAAGTTGACACTGATCTTAATTGTGAGAACCAGAGCCTCTTCTTGTGAAAAGAATAATTTAAATTAAATTAAATTCTAGTTTTAGTTTCTTTCACATCACAAGTTCCTGAACAACATGCAGATCAAAAAAATGTGATGTCAGAATGCACTCTTATAAACTTTTTGCTCTCTTCCAACTTCGTTACATCTAGGAAATAGAGAATACTAACTTCATCTAGAAAAAAAAAAGAATCATGAAACTCTTCTATCAAATGTAGAGATTAACTGAACATAAAACTCCAGATATTTAATCAGTTTTGTTGTATAAATATTATGCACCGTTTTCAAAGCAAAATCAGAAAAAAACAACCAGCTTTATGCCAGTCAGTTATAGACTGATTGACACAGAACTGTGTGTAAATTTTTATTTTATATATATGAATATATGAATAAATATGTGTGTGTATATATATACACACATATATTCACACATTAATGAAGAGATCATCATGCTTTAACTCCTCATTTTCATAATGAAAATACATAGCAATTCAAACATTTTCTCTGAAAGTAAGAGAATGTTGTAAGATCTTAATGGTATGAGCTATAAGCACTTTTTTTGCTGGAGGGAAGATTTGTTAGTTCACTTAAATTAGATTAACGCAAATGAAAATTATTGGAGGAGGAGGAACTCTAACACCAGCAGCCTGAATCTTGAGATTTTTAATTTTACCGCATCCTTTTAGCCTATGCAGCTAGGCCTGTGAGTCATCAAGTTAGTTCCCAAGGGGAAGGATTCAGCATTACTTTCATTATGAAACATGATGAATGCTTTCAAACTGCTTGTAAACTCTTCCCAATATGAATTAAAGCTTGAAGTGCACAAAACCCTACTTTGTGAGTTTTTAAGTCATTCTAAATAGATCTACTTTCCTGATCAATATCCTTCCATTTGTTGCTATACTCATGTGTCCTGTTAAGGATACGGGTATTTTTTTCCTATGCACTCTCCCTGATTTTGCAGCATGATGCGTGAAACAGATAAAGTGGGATGACATCATCCTTTGTTTGCTTTTGTAACTTCATGAAATTGTATTTCAGTTAAATAGATTTGGCATCATTTCTTAGGAAAGCCATTAATCATTCTGTGCCAGGAAAAAAAGATTTCAGAGAGAAATTTCCCTTAAGTGAAGTCAGTGGGAGTTGCTGTTATCAAAAATTTGTCAGTAGTCATCCAACAATTATGATTTTACATGACAATTCTTACAGTAAAAAAAAATATAATTATGAAAGCTAGTTTACCATGTTGAAGTAATGATTTGTGTAAGTATTAATTAGCTGAATGAATTTGGAGTGAAAAAAATTAATTTATCCCTACTAAATAGAAGTTTCCTTTTAAAATAAAAGTATTAAAAATCATTATTTTTGCTGTTTTATGTAGTATTCTCCCCAGTGAAACAACTGTTCTTCACTACCTCTACTTCTACTATTCTTTGGGACTCCGCATTCTTTGATCATTCTCATAATTCCTTATTATTGCCACTGATTATTCACAAATGCTATTTTAGCCCCTGCTGAAAAAAATGAGGTTATCTTTTATTATCTTGAATGGAATATGTCTTCACTTTCTCCTGTAACTGGTTGCATCTGGAATCCATTGGGAAATCCTTGCAGCAGGTCAGAAAAAGGCATGGGTCTATCCAGGAGACAGAGCTGGGGCCTGGTGCTTTCGTGAGGTCCTGTACCATGGGGCAGGGTGGCAGGAGTCCCAGGTGAGGCTGAGCAGCACCAGTATGGCCTCTTAGTGCTCGCAAGGCCCAGATACAAGATGTCTTCTGACACCTTGTACGCTGATTTTGCTAAAATTTTATCATGTTCCACACAGCTGGTCCTTGACACACCTCTCACTGCTCCTAAAATACCTTTGCTTGCATAGCGCCTCAGATTCCATACCACCTCACATTCCACACCACCTCCAATCCTCCCTGAATTATACTCAGTACTCTAATTGAAGCTATTTGGTCTTACCTAGTAATTTTCTAGACCTCATATACAGTAATAAGCCTCATAAATTATTTGTTAAGAAATGCAATACAAAATTCCTGTTCTACCTGCAGTATTTAATTTCCTCTCTTACAAGATTACCGTTAATAGTTAATTTCCAAAGAAACTTGGGTAGCCAAATTTACTGTAGATAATGCTGTCAGTAACAAGATAATTGTGTCAATGAACTTGTCATCAGAATTCAAACAAGTGTTAATTTTATCTTTACGGACCTTAAATACTACTGTGCTTTTCACTTGGAAAAGTTGCAGTCATTTTCATATTTTCCTTGTCTGCTGCAATAGCAAAAACTCTGCCCCAAAGTTGGTGTTAGGTGCACAGCATATTAATTTCATTTCAGACAATGCAACAGTTTTTCAAAATGCACATTAAAGAGCTCCAGTAAAACCCTTGCTATCTTAATCCCATATGGAAAAGAAATGAGCCCCCACAGCACACTCCTAAGGTGAAGCAAAATTGCACCTCACATAATTTTACCAGAGTTTCCCAAATCCTTTTATTACATCTCAGAGCAATCTCATGTTGCTGATTTACCAGCTATGTTTTGCTCTCTCCATGGCCGTAAGAGTAGCAGTAGTTAAATCTTTTGGTGAACAAATATATGAAAAATAATCATTAATCAGTAGCTTTAGGCTGATTTACATTGTATTAGAATCCAGCCATTAGCTTGTCATTTTTTAGGACATTTAATCTGCACGTATCCTATTAGTGAAGTAACATTTATTTGAAATGTAAACACGCTATTCCATATCTCCAATAAATTCTTCTATTTTTTTATCTTTATTTTATACATAAATGTACACACATGCATGTATGCCTACACATTCATGTGTTACAAATACCCTACAACAGAAACTGTCACTGCTTCAAGGCAAGTCTGTCAACTATGACACCAACTGATATGCGAGTGTTGCTTTTCTTTACGAATTTGATTCCTGGGTGCTCAGATACAGGCTGTAAAAATATTACTTTTCCATGAAAATGTCTGTAAATCCCCTTTTTCCACTATATAACCCTCACACCAAAACATAATTGCCAGTTTCTTTTACTTCAGCTTTAGCTTTCATTTTGCAGTTATCTCTATGTTTATTGATAATTAAGGAAGGAAAGAAGATAGCATTTATACAAAGCCAACATCTTATCCCAAAGTACTGACAGTGTATTAGTGCTTCTATTTTTTTTTTGTCAAAATGCTTCTATTTTCTATTATATATACAGAATATATACCTGTACTTCAGTAAAAGAGCAACTCCCAAATATCTGGAAGTTCACTACCTTTCAGACCAACATCTGTAAATTCTGTTATGTATTTTTTTTCATAAATACATATTCACAGTTCAAAATCCCAAATGTTTAGTCCTTTTTGCTACAGTTTATGAAGCATTCAAAAAAAAAATCACCTGCCACTTGCAACTTTATCATCATCATAAATGTAAAAATGATTCAGTTTTCATTATTACAGAATTGTATGAGAAGCCTGGCACATTTTCTGTAGAAACATTTTTGATGGCTTAGACATATGCAATCACATAGTTTCCATATATTCAATGGCAACTATCATTTTAATATATTCAGTAGCAACACGAAATGTTAACTGAGTAAAATAAAAAAAAGCTTTTCTCCCAAATCAGATAGCTGTTTTCATATTACTCACATTTACTGAAAAAAAGGCTCACTGTCATATGAAAGGAGCACATTCATTCCTGTGTATCGCGTAAAAACTGTTACACTGCATCCTACAGAGCCATTCAGCCCTGGGGTAAGGATCCTGATACCAAGAAGACAATTGTATACTGAGGCTCCTCAAGGTTGCAATTTACAGTGACTGATTTTCATCGTACATCAGCTCCTGGTCTGATTGCTTGGATCAGTGTTTTATATGAAGTGAGGTGAAAACAGAGAAGTAGGATACTGCAAGCAATACTGAGGACAGCAAGGCCTTTGATTTGGGATAGTAACACAAGAATAAGGTCCTGCTCAAGAAAAAGATGCTGCTTTGAAGCTATGAGCATGTATCGGATCCCAGCATAGACAGGCAGACAGATGCGGCGTTGATCTAATCTAAATGGAAGCACAAAAAGTCCTCCTACAACAAACAAGTGGCTATTATAGGATTACAGAGCTCATTTGTAGGATTTTATCTTCTCCCTTTCTAAATAAATAAATAAAACCCTAACTTCTAATTAGAAGGAACAACTGCTGTTGTCGTTGCATGGTTTGGCAAAGCATAGATTTTTCTGACATTGTAGATAACAAGGTATGATGCAGTGTAAATCTCTTCCGAGTATTCCCTTCAGTACCAGGCTTGAGTGGGAGCTTGGAGTCAGTTCCCTGCCATCTCGCAGACATAAAATGAATCAGAGCTCCTCTGGTACTGGGATGGAACTGCACAGCTCAGCTTCCCTCAGCTAAATTCCTTTTTGCTCCCGACAAAAGTCACCTCGCACATATCACATAGAATTGTCCACAGGCTGTATGGAAGAGCGCCAAAAATACTAGTTAGCTCCTCTTGCTAAATACTGATAAATATTAAAGGATGCCACTGCCCATGCCTGGATGCCTGGTTTTTATGCCTGTCTGGCTAACATAGGCACATTAACCACACACATAACTAGTATGGATGAAGCCAGTGGGAGTGAAGGTAGTTAAAACTGATGCTTCCTAAAGACCGTAGGCAAGTTGTACAGTGTTTGAAATAGTTTCTAGTGCATCTTGCACTGTTCTTCCCAACTACATGAATACTTTCATTTCTTTATTTATTTATCTACTTATTTATTTATTTATGTGAAAACTTCCCATGCTTCTTGTTGACTTACCTGGAAAAATAATTGTTGGAGGAGTTGGAGGGAAGAAAAGAACTGATTGAGTTATTCAAAGATGACAGTCTGAGCGGGGCAGCTCTCTGACTCTGCTACATAACCTCCCGAGACAGGTTACAGTAATACAATCTCTTTTTTGCTCTCAGATTCTCCTTTGTTCTCTCAGGCCCAATTTTTTTTCTCTATGAGGCATTTAATCTCTTACATCTTTTTCCTCATTCATGACCTGGTATGCAATTACAGTAACTATTCTTGCTTCCTCACATCAGCTATATCTTTTCAATATTCATCATTTTCAGAGAATATCACTTACTATAGACTTTCTTCAGATTTTTTAATCTTAAAAAGCTAATTAACATTCTCAGCAGCTGATAAGTTTAATATTTCTCACTGGTTTTTAGTGATTTCATAAGTCAGTTTTTATATGCAAATATAGTCTCCAGCTTGATTTTTAGAGTTAGTCAGAAACATATCCATTAAAAGCTTACAGTTACTTCTGAAATTTGCCGTAGGTAAAATGTTTGATTTACTGTAGTTGCATATCAAATGATTAGAATATCTACTTTTTAAAAAATATCTATTTTCAGTTCTTCATCTATCATCTTAAAACCTCTACACATGTCCACTTTTAAGAGAAGTATCTATTCTGACAAAAAAAAGCAAACCTATCACCGGACAATTCTTGCATTTTTTAAGTTAGTATTCATTGCCAGCTTTGAGCTAGATGATCTTGCACAATTCTTTGTGTATTAATTTATGTGCAGCAATTATTTTATATAAATAAAATTTATATAATTTTAAAGGCGGTGTTTTAGGCCGTAGGTTTTCAAGTACAAAAGTACAAAGACAAAGTACAAAAGCAGTTCAATCATCTCAGCTGTTTCTGTCTACAGCTGCTATTTTCGAAATAATTGGAATTCCAAATCATGGAAAGATTGATTTATTCTTGTTTTTTTAAAGGGAATGGGGATCACAATTCACATCTCCATTCACATTTCTGGAAATATGAAAAGGATTTTCAGATATTTTTGATTCTAAAGAGTCATTAAAAATATGTATTTTTTGTTCTTTTAAAATAATCTTAGAACAGAAACCACAAGCCTAGAGACTGCAACTAGATATCTTTGATTACAGTGTCATGACTTACTTTGTTCAGTGTCAGTACTTCATTCTCTGACATGCCTCTTCCCCATTAAATTTAATGCTCATTAATACAATGTGTTTCAGTTAAATGCATGAGGAAGGAAATAACTAAAGAAAGACTATTTTAAAGAATGAGATTAGTATTCTGATTTACATTAGATTGTTTTTTAAAACACAAAAACTATAAAGAAAACAGCACACACACACACACACAAAAAAAAAAACCCTAATACTATAATTTAATCCCTAGCTGAAGATTGTATTGAAACAGACAAAAAGAGATAGAGTTGACATGAAAAGTGAAAAATAGATTTTTCATACATTCATATATATTGATCATGTTTTGTAAACTTTGCTATTTATATTCTCACTGTTGTCTATAAACAGTTGGAACGCAATAAATTAATAAAATAAAAATTAATAAAAAAATAGGTAATAAAAAAGGAAAAAAATGGGTATCTGGTTTGTGTTTTTTTGCTTCAGAAATGGTAACTTTACAATGCAGCTGCTCATGAAGTAACACCACTTGCAATTTCCAAAGCATGGTTTGAGTCAAAGTAATATTGACTCATATTTACGTATTCTAATGTACTAAGTTAGGGAAGATAGGGAAAATATTTCCTGAATTGAGAGATCACATGAAAGTTTAAACACATGAAAACCGTATTTCTGTTAAGGTTTCCAGATGACTTCATTGAAAAATACATTTATCATAGAATTTGCACAGCTAATTAATGTTTTCTGAGGAAAATCTAAGTGATAGAGATCCCAATCGTCCCTTCAATAAGTCATTTTCTAATGACACTAATTCACTTGAATTAGTTCATTTGCTGAAAATAAAAAGCCTGGAAAAAAAAAATCTGTTGCTGAACAGTATTTTTGTTTGTTTCTGAATATAATATTAAAATATATTTAATTTAATTTAAAATGTTTTATTTGACAAAAATCAATATTTTTGAAACTTTTATGGAAAACCAATTTAATTTATATTTTGACTCGTAAGATTGCAAGTTGGGAAACTGATAGCCATCTCAAAACTGTTTGTGAAGAGATTAATGCTCTCCATTGCGGCAGTGAGACTTATGCTACTGTGCTCAAACCTGTGTCTCAGCAAAATATCTTAATCACCAATACAGTGTTTAGAGACAGCAGTTTGCTTCACAGTGTTTCTTGTAAATACTGTGACAGATTTGTGTAGGATTAGTAAAGTATAGACTACAAGCAAAGTGTTTTAATCCCATATTAGAAGATGAGTCGCTCGGCATGTGGGCAATTCCTGCAGCACATCATGTGCATCGTGTGTAGGTGCTTGCACAGAATAGAGCAGTGTTCTGTGTAAGGAGGTTTTATCATAGAGTGCTATATCCTAATATATCGACCTTCAAGGGAATGGAAGAGGCCTCATAATATCCATTCCCTGAACTGATGATAAAGATTTGAAATTTAATCTTTCCAATAATTCTTTAAACAGTGCACAGAGGTGATAGCATTCAGTGAGAAATGTCTTTCCTGTTGATGAGGTTCACTAACAAACATATCTGTGGCAGGGAAAGAAAAGGAATATACAGCCTAGAAAAAACCATTATCTGTGACCTAAACATCTGAATTATATTTCATGTGATGAAATGCTGTAACTCTTAGAAGAATATGTATTTCAGAATATCCTTCTGGGATGTTTCTCATGATGACTGAACTGTTTGACTTTTGAGTCCTGGAACAGAGGATTGACACATCTGGCTGTAAAAATTATTTTGTATTAATCAAAAGCAACATGAAAAAGTCTATTTTTTTTTTAAGAAACAAGTAACCAGGCACTGTTTGAGTAAATGTTGAAAGTTTGAATCGTAGAAAAAAGGTGTCTGCTACAAGCATTTTTTTTCATCAAGGAATACTATTAAGATCCTGTTAGAAGCCAACCTTGTATTACACACACTGCATCCATGTACAAGATTGGAATTGCACTAGTAGGTGTTGAGGGTAGGAGGAAGAGTCCCCAGTTTCTCTTCAGTAAATTGGGGTTTACACATCTGAAATGTTTTGCAAAACAAATTATATTTAACAGCAGATTTTTCTGAAGGTCCTTCATTAGTCATTGCAGTTTCACAACAACAAGTGGGATATCTAAAGCTTTAAAAATATTAACATCAAAAAATCCATAAAAAGTTATTACAAAAGTTCAAATGTTGATCTGATACTTTTCTAGGTCAGGGTCTCAACCAATGACTCAGAAGTTAGTACAATTATTTAATTTACTGAAATGTACTTGTGTACATTGATAAGCATAGAATCATTCAGGCTGCCAGGACGTCTAGAAGTCATTGAGTCTGTCCCTCTGTTTAAAGCAGAGATAAATTTGAAGTTAAAACAGGTGCAGAATTAAAATTCTGCAGCCACTGTTAGATTCCTGCTTCTGAATGGTGCTCTTGCTGAGAGCAGTGGCTATGGCTGAAGAAGTAAGAATTCAGAGCCAGGAGTGCTTAAAATCAAAATATTTAAAAGAAAAGTTACATTTTCATATGGCTTTGCTGTTACCGTATATTCTATTTTCAAAAAGTGTTTTTATTTTAGCTTTGATTTCTCTTTATAGCATTCTTGATGTGAAAACAGACTACAAAAAGAGCCTCCTCCACCCACTCCTATTTCTCGTCCCTTTAATGCAATGTATATCCATCCATATTAGCATTCTGGCTGTGTGATTCATCCCACCATGCGGCAGTAGTTGCTATGTTTTCAGACTTTCCCTCCAGCATTATTAATTCAAATTCACCCTGTTTAGTACTCATCCTCTTGGACAATAGGAAAGTACAGGCAAAGAAAATCTGCTAACTCAAAAGCCAAGTAAAGGACTTCCTGCAGTTTTTGTTGCATCTTCCAGAATCTAAGTTTTCTTTTTTAAAAAATTAAAGTTCTCCGAACATCATATTTCAGTAAAAACCTTCACAGTGTAAACTGATGTTACTGTCTTTCCTACAAGTGTTTAGAACAAAGCAATAGCTCTGATGATAGAATAAACTCACATTCATCTTAGTGCATTGTTAAATCTAACAATGTAATTACCTACATTGTTAACCAAAGAATTACTGATTGTGATAGCAGAACCAATAGGCTATGGCACTTATCCAGTGTGACTAACTGTATTTGCCACCTCTGGGACCCCATCCATTCAATTGTTTTTTTTTTTTTTAACACAATAGAAGCTTTGACTGCAGAGAGGCTGAACACTTTTTAAAAAGATCATTTTGATTAAAAAAAAGAGAGAAGAATTCCAAGTTTAGTCAGCTGAAAACTGCTGGAATATCATGGAAAGTTGCCCAAGACTGAACTTGTTCAGCATTTTGAATTTCTAACCATATCTTACACAGGTCTAGCACAGAAATACAGGGAAAAACAAACAAACAAAACATTATAAATGAAATATATAACATATATAGTATAGTACACAAAATATAAATGAATATGCCATAGAATTTCTTAAATGCTTAAGAAAAGGATTTGAGAGTTTCTGCTTACTTTCCTAGAATGTTTTTTATTCATCTAGTCCTTGCAAGGAACAGCTAAATGCCTTCTCCATCCATCATCTGTTGGTCATTAACACTGCACCTTTCCTGGCCATAAAATTTGCTCATGTAGCCAAAAATGTTCTTTTGGGTCAGGAAACATGTACAGATCTAGAGCAGAGAAAGTCAAAGAGTTGATTTGTGTACCTCTTACCACTTTGACCAGAGTTTGAAAGCTCAGTTTTAGGCAGTGACAACGCTGAAGAAAAAAGTAAATTGGGAACAATGAGTATTATAGGTGGGTAAAAAAAGGGTAAATCCTCCATCTGTTTGACTTATCAGATGATTGTACAATGTGGAGAAAAATTTAATGTAAATGAGGCAGCACTAGGAAGAACTTGTTCTGCTTAATTTTGAAGTTCAAGCCTCATCTTGCTGCACCAAGACAAAATTCTTGCAGAGGAACAGACTGTAGCAATGCCCCATCCTACTGTGTTACTGTGAGATCTTTATACTTCTCTCCTAATCTCCTGAGATTTTTCTAAAAATCTAAAAATAATCTAATCTAAAAATAATGACTTTTTTTTCTTCCTTGTTTCCCTCTGAGTCATTCTGTCAGAATTTTCCAAGTGATATACTTATCATTATTTCTTTAGAAATGGGAAGACACATCACATCAAAATTATAGCTAAAGCCAATTGAAATAGTGCATCACAACAAAAGAGTTGCAAAGCAAATGATAAAANTTTTTAGATCACAATTTTATGAACTTTCAATTGAGTCTCTTCTGAACAATAGCAATGTTATTAAACGAAATGTGCTTAGTGTAAAAAAAGCATAATTTTGTCACTAGTAAGGCTAAATGTGTGTTTCAACTGCCAAAGTTTGGAAATCAGAAGGATTTACAAGTGGGACTAAAAATAATGACTTTTTTTTCTTCCTTGTTTCCCTCTGAGTCATTCTGTCAGAATTTTCCAAGTGATACACTTATCATTATTTCTTTAGAAATGGGAAGACACATCACATCAAAATTATAGCTAAAGCCAATTGAAATAGTGCATCACAACAAAAGAGTTGCAAAGCAAATGATAAAATTATATCAGGTTAAGAAAGACATATTTGATGAGTGAGAGCTTAAAACGAAGCATTCTGTCCGGTCATAAGGTCTGGAGTTAAATCTTAGTAGAAAATATAGAAAAAGAAAGTGTCGGCACAGTGAGGCACTGGGACCCTTGCCCTAGGCTCTACAGGAATCAAGATGAATAAAAATTATGTTATTAATGTAGCAAGAAAAAATATATTGTTCTTAAAGAGCCATGGTTCCACTTGAAACTCCTGGAGAAGAGATATAAGCCTGAGGATGTTTAGTTCTGCCATTCAGAACAGGTCTTGTCTGTGCTGTAGTATTTAGAGTACTGCAGATATTCATGAACAAAAGATAAGTAAATTTCTTCCTTTCAGATAATAAAAATGGCCTACCAGGAAAGATGAGGCAACTTCTTGCTCTTCAAAGTCCCACATTAAACAATGAATCACTATCTCTGTTAAAAACATTGTCATTGTCTGTCCTTGTCTGTACCCAGAAATAGTTTTGATAGCACTGCTTGGTTAGTCCCTGTATGTCAGGGACTATATCAGCAATTTAACAACCTGATTGGTCAAGTATCACTGTAGGGAAGCCTTGCTTGGCGCTGCTTAATTCACCCATGCAAAAGTAGCACATATGCCTATTTATATAACCTGTTATGTCACTTTAAAATCTGAGATTTTTAATGGATGAACATGGAACTTGGAGGAGTTTTTACCTACAAGCTATCCATCCATCACTTATATATTAATTGCTGCTATGCAATGTAGCATTGTAAATAGCTAAGTGGCAAAATGCAGGCCTCCTGCTGGAATATTCAAATAGTCCAAGTCTACTTTCAGCTAGCTAAATATCTGGCAGTTCACAAAATACTTCATCTATCTAAACTAATGCAACAAAACAGTAGGTGGTAAATGTTAAAGTTTCAGATTCAGCTCACTAGTATAAAATCTTTTATACGGATGTTATATATTCTGTTTATAAATAAATAAAAGAAGAATCTAAATATATATAATATTTCAATGTAAAAGTATGCACTGTTAGAATTCCATCTGCCTGATGCTCATCATTTCAATTTTAGGTTTACATAAATTTTATTTTTAACTAAGTTGAAATAAGCAATGTTGGAAAAATGTAGCTAATGAAGTACTGCCAACCTAGTTAAAATGGCCCTGCTACTAACTCTCTCATTAAACTTTTAGTGCACATGGTCATGGAGTGATAAGAAGAAGAATTTCTAGCATTTTCCCTGGAATTTTACGCCTTATAGAAGGCAGTATTTCAGAGCCATATTCATCTATGCTATAACATATTAACAGCAACATACATTCAGTCTTGTTAGAGTTTTCTTCTGAGAAACTGGTTATATTAGCTTCTAGTAAAAATCAAAAAAAGAAGGTTTTAAGTGCTATTAAGTGCTATTGGGAATTGACAGTAAATATAAAAAATGGTAAGTATAAATAAACAGGAAGACTGTGAATTATCTTTTTTCTGTTTCTGTGTTTTTTTTTTTTTTGCAAAACTGCAGGCTTGTATTACACTAGAAATTAAGAAGCTTTCCATTTCCTATTGCTTTCATGTACTTGCTATCATTGACATAATCATCAGGTGTTCAGCTCATATAGACAAACACCCAGGTCAGGCACAGACTGCGCAGATGGCCCCAGTACTTTTCTAGGCCTATGACTTTCTGCTATACAACTGAACTATGTATTAGGATATGTTACCTTCCTTTTCTGTGTCTGCCTTACTATCTGTTTTTTCTTTGTCTTTGATACATAAAATTTGCAAGACTATCCTCAGTTATAAAATTAGTTTACATTGCTGTTATAATAAAATACAATCTGTCCATAAGCCACAAATTGCATTTGTATACCTAACTATATGCAAAATTCTGTTTATATATATAATATAAATCCTCAGCTATCTCCAAAGAGAAACAGATATTTATGTAGTAATATTAATCAATTCATATACTTACTATTCAAAGAGAACCCAAAAATGCCAACTACAAATTATATACAGTGGGGAAGCATGTACATTCCATTAATTTTTTGTCAGTTTTTGTTTGACTTGGTAAAAACATATTCGTTTTCATTATTTTCCTTTGTTTTGAGATGCTAGAAAATCTTATTTTATTTACAAGTATTCCTTTTCTGTAGTCTCTGTTGCATTCTTTATAGTTTATAGTCTTAAAAGACTCCTTTATTTCTTTAAAAAATCCAAAAGTTGTTTGAATAATTTTCCAGTAGCTTTGTACAGTTTGAGTTTATTCATTGCCACCTGGTTTAGGGAATTAAAAAATGAAATAAAATAAAATAAAATTGCCCAAGGCAACCCAAATGTATGTGCTGTACTATCGTTTATAGGGACAATGGTACAGCAAAATCAATAAATCATGCTCTCACAGTACTATTTTATGTTAGTGAATTGGTTTTTTTGTAATATTTAATTATATTCAAAGAACCTTTCCATGTTAGGAAGAAATATATTAAGCTATTTAATCAATAATATATTTCCTTTTGATGTTATCATAATTCCTTTGCTTTTATCAGGCTATGAAATGTTTGTGGTTAAACAAAGCTTGCCGAAAGTTTATTTGATTTATCATCTTTATGCAGGTGGCTTCAGAAAGCAAACTGAAGACTTTGGCTCTGATCCAGGCCAGCCTTTAACCACATGCTTAATTTTAAGCACAGAAGCCATGTCCTTAAAGTCATGTGCATGAAATTAAACACATTCTTTTCTCTCGTCTGCATTAAACTTTGCATTTGTGAGGGTGAGAACACAGCCCTATCCTGTTACTTTTGTTTTTCCTCTTCCTTTTTTTTTCTCTCCTCACTAAGGAAATCAAAATGCTGTTAGCTGTTATAGTATTAAATTCTACGGAGGGATGTAAAAGTTTCCAGATTCCAGTTCACACTGAGAACTAGGGAGACACCTGGAAACTTTATCTTTAGTTCTCTCCACATCAGCTTGCCACCATTTTTCAACAGCTAGTTTACACTGTAATGACACCAAGCGGGAGCCTAAGTCGCTGTCTCCCTGCTGATGAAGTAATCAACAGACACCTGTTTTCTGCTGGGAAAACTGCAGCAGTTGATGTGGTGGCTTCTTAACCTGCAAGATGGTGATAAACTCGCATGCTGTAAATATTTGAATTTGACAAACTTTCTCTTACTGTTTGCAAATTGAGCAGGAACAGCAGGACACCGGCACATGTATCTCTTTCAGTGATGACAGACTATAATGT
Organism: Crypturellus undulatus; assembly: GCA_013389825.1. NCBI lineage: Eukaryota > Metazoa > Chordata > Aves > Tinamiformes > Tinamidae > Crypturellus > Crypturellus undulatus. Next base: position 717,119 of record VWPW01011473.1, read on the forward strand.
TGCTGATAAAGAATTATAATCATGTCTGCTAAAGACACAGAAATCTCACGACCTCTTTCAGACAAATAGCTACAAACTTTATTAAAAGTTTTAAACTAAATTTTCATATACTTCCACAGCATAAAAACATTGGAGGTGAATATAAATATAAATTTATCAAGTCCAGGCAGCTATTGTATAGTGATAGCCCATAGGCCATAAGAATCCTAACAGAATTTATGGTTCTTTTAGGAATCTAGGAACAGGAACCTAGTCCCTGTGCCCACCACTATGCACAAGCTCGAGCTCATCACAGAGAAACAGATTTTTAGTTAAAAAAAATAGAAAAGAGAGAGAAGGTTGAAAAGCTGTCATGCCCAGAAAGAGAGAGATGTTGCCAATACTTAAACACTGAGGTGATCCCCAGCACATTGTGCAGTTAATACTTTTCAGGTGGTTTGCTCTATTTTTCTTTTTTTAAGAAGTGAAACTCTAATTTATCTTAACATCAATACAGACAAAAAAGATTTTACAACTCTGACTTCCCATCAGTCTGTCACTTATTTTGGTTCCTTAGGAATTATGCTCATGACTTCCTTTCCCTCTCCCACTCTTTCTTTTTTTTTTCCTCTCTGGATTTGCTATTATTTTCCCTCTGACACTAATTTAGCCAGATATGATACAAGTCTTTAATGTTTCTAACACTGAGTCCTAGAATAGGACTCCTTTTCCCTTAGAAAAGGAATGTCAGCTGCTGAGTACAGGCCAGTCTGCTCAGAACTCTGGACATGGCCTTGTCCTGAGCACTAGACACAAGACCGTTTCATGGTCTTGCGTTGTTCCAGTTACACTAAACAAGCTGGCATGACTCCTTAGTCTAAATAAAAAATATGTGCAGTCACAGTCAATAGCAATAGTATTATGAGCAAAAGAATATATAAAATAACTCTAAAGCTGTAAGGTCAAACACTGAAAAATAAGGCAGTATCAGATGCAGATTTCTTTCTCTTACATTTCTGATACTATTTTTCCATGGGCCACTGTCATGCACATTTAGATGTACAGTTAAATGAACTAACACAAGTTTTATTTCACCAAAATTGATCACTGTGTGATTCTGGCTAATATGTCTCACAGCATTCAAAAACAGAATTATTTAATGCTGGTATGACAACTATCGCTAGATGATCTGAATGTTTCATAAATAGTAATGGGAATGTTCATTGGATCTTAGTAAGAGGAAGGGAAGGCAATCTTGTAAAATAGAACGCACAGGGGTATACAGAAAGCCCAATTTGAAATAAGAATTAACACAGCATTAATGATTTTTCTATTTTCAGAGCACAGTTCTCATAGACAACAACTGCAGCTGTGAACACTAAGCAGTTTTGGAGATTACCTTCTCTGAGTTAAGCCCGCAGAAAAAAAGCAAGACATCATTAATGATCAGTCTTTTAAAAAGTTAGCTTTCAGTCACTATAACACTGCCAAAGATGCTTTGTGGAAGAGGTAGGAACATATTTTATTCACCAAGACAGTATGTATTCATCTTAACTATCAGATATTCCTCTCCCTTTTTATCATTTTCCAGTTTTCAAGAAAAGGAAGGGATGGGTTCATCCTCTAGCATTGAGAGCTTGCCCACCTACTCGCTGCAGGGAATGTAATAGAGCTAACACACCATGTACATTCCGATCAAAGCTCCCTTCTACCTTATTTGACCTGAACTCCTAGTCTGATCTGAACTGCTGGCAACTCATCTCAGTTCCATTTTCCTCACCTAAGTTTTGCTTCTCCTCTTCTCCTCCTCAAACTTGTCATTTCAATGCAAAGCTCCTGACTCCATTCCCACTCAGATCATTGAGTGGCTATCTGCAATCCCTTGCCTATCCTATGAGCACCTCTGCTTTCTGCTAGAGCATCTAACTTTCCCTGCTGTGAGGCTGGGATCAGAGCAGAGGAGAGGCCTGTATCCCCAGAGACTGAATGTCATAGGAAATCCTTGGCTTCAGGTTGGCCTTCGGAAACAAGTTTGTTTCTGAAGGTTAGTTACTTAAATCTAAGTAGTCCCTCCTCTCGTGTGCAAACTGTATCTTTTTCAAAAGCTTTTCACATTGCAGAATTAAGATGATTTTTTTTCAGAGGCTGAAAGAAGTGTAGTTCTGGTACAGATTCTACCTTCCTTCTCAGAGTCAAATACCAGATTTAAAGGCTTTCTAAATTTATGTCATGGAAGGTACTTTCCACATTCATGAAGGAACATTTTGCCTGAATTTTAGTAAGAATAAAAACTGGGAAATTCATCTGAGGTGTAGCAGATAGTCGATAATCTATAGATTTTAGATAAAAACAAGACAAAAATTGTCTTCAACAATAATACTTCCAATACTTCCAATGAGATTATTTTTTATTCTTCTTTTTCCTCCATTACAAATTATGGTAGTCCTATGCTAAGGATTCACAAGATACAGAAGAAACGGCAGAGGAAAAGATCATCTGTGAAGCTTTCGGGGTACAGATCACAATTAGTGTGAGGCTCCTGACTGCCAAATCAGAAACTTACGTCCAACATTAAGTGATTCTGAGTCACTGAATGTAATGCCATCTAACCTTGACTATGCCAACAAGCCCATTGCTATCCATGCTCCTAATCTGGTCAAGATGCTTAGAGCTCAGCCTCATGCATAAAATGTGTTAAGATTCTTCATCAGAGCTTTTCTGAGTGTCTCTTAAAGGGTTACACAATTTCTTCCAATACTATAATTTGAATGATGGGCATTACTGATTTTTCCTTTCCTTTCCTTTCCTTTCCTTTCCTTTCCTTTCCTTTCCTTTCCTTTCCTTTCCTTTCCTTTCCTTTCCTTTCCTTTCCTTTCCTTTCCTTTCCTTTCCTTTCCTTTCCTTTCCTTTC
>VWPW01011473.1:720179-969602 GCA_013389825.1 Crypturellus undulatus
TTTTTTTTTTTTTTTTTTTTTTTTTTTTTTCCAGTGAGGCTCAGGAAATGGATTTGGATCTGTAGATTTCGGATGTGGGTCCATGAACAATGTTCTGGATTTTGCTGTCTTGCAGGTTTAATTGTTTAATTCTTCCTGTGCTGACATATGTTATCTTCAGCCTTTCAGCACTTATGTCCTCATGTCAATCTAGTTTCTAATTCTTATTTTCTGCACTGTAATATCGATTTTTTTGGTCTTTCTTGGCATACACTGTCTTAATTTGATTATTAAATATCATATCAACAAACATCAAGCCAGTAAAAATCTTTTTAAAAAATTCATGAAAATATATATGACATTTGATCAAATTTAACACACTAGACCATTGCTAATTTTCTGAAAAAAACTGCTAAAGCTGATATAATTATATTGTCTTGACATCAAAGTTCCAGTTTTTCTGAAAATGAATAATTAATCTGCTAGCTATCGTCTTAATACTCGGTAACTCAGTTCATCAGACCTTAAAATATTCCTGATACGACATCCAAAAATTTTTTCATGGTGCATTTTCACTGTTACCAAATTACATTAGCTCTGCTTTTTGGCTTCTTAAATTAGTGGAACTGCAGGTTTTAATAGTTTTTAATAGTTTTAATGAACATAATGGACTTATGTTCAATGAGAAAGAACAGAATGGATTAATGAAAGACAAAAGATATTGCATATTTTTCAAGTATTTTCCTAAATTTAATGAATAATTAGCATTCCTATTAATTATTTACTTCGTGCACTCCTTGTTCTAAGGATAATTTTCCAAAGTCTGTATTTATAGGGCATTGGCATTTCATGCTGTAGCTCACAAGTAGTGCCATATGTGCTGCCTTTTGTAAGAGAAATAATCGGCTATCTTTGGAAACATTTGTTAAAATGTTAAAGAGTTCAAATAAAACTGAATTTAATATTCTCTCTTAATTCTACTCCATTCAAGGTTTCATGCCAGCTTCATTACTTTGAAACTATCTGATTGCACTAGTCTAAGCTCGTCATCTAGCATTTTGGTCACGCCTAGTCATCCAGTGGTTAAAGAGACATAAGCGCCAGCAGAGATTGACTCGTGCCCTCCTCAGTTTAGTATCTAAGCTAGAAAGAATGGTTTACTCTATAGGGATTTCTACTGAGTGAAAATGTTTACAAAAACTTTTTTATTATTTTCTCACCTTATTTTTCATCTTTGCTCTATATCTCCCACCACCATGCGTGGAACTGTTTTGATATCAGTCATCAGGGAAAGAACACACAAATAATATTCTGCACTCTTTCCCACTGAAGGCAATACTAAGCAGATCTGATTCTTTGGCAGTCAGTGAAGGTTTATAAAAATCACACCAACTAGAGACATACGCCATTACAGAGCTGCAGATTGTATTACTTCTTCCTAAGTTTTTGTTATTTATAACTTTTTGTTTCTATTCCTCTTCTGTATTTAAAATACAACCATGAGAAAGTGTCAGTAATTTTGAAATGCAAACACAGAGAATGGAGGTGAACTGCTGACAATAAAATATTACGAGCAATTTCAATGGGTTTAGTGTGTGACACAGGCAGGTTTACGGTACTTAATTCCACAACAGGTTAGAACTCAAGCTCAGATGTATAAAATTATGCCCATACAGACACAGCATAGCATACAGTTATATATTAGCTGTGCACAATCCTATGACCATTTGTGAGATTCTGATTTGGAATTTAAAATTAATGGGGCAAGACAGGGTACCTAATTTTAACTTCTTACAATGGAAGGTAAGTCTGAGCTTGCAGGAGTCCAAAGCAAGATAAATATGTTTAGAGGCATAGAAAGATTTAGAAACAGGAAAATCATCATCCCTCAACACTCTGAGTCCACAAGTCTTGGAGAACTGCAATGAATTATTTTTATGAGATGTTTAAGAGAATAGATTATTCCTTTTTTTTTAACAGACGCAAAGAACAGAAAATTAATTAATTGGAGGCAATATTGCAAATATAAACAAAATGCTTACCACTTTGCATTAGTATTAATATACACTGACAAAGTATTAACATATACTGCCAAAAATTTAATTGGCAATACATATCAATATAAAGTTGATAATATTACAGTATAAAAAATAAAGGCTTGAATGCTTTACAGTTTAAAAGCTTAGCATTTTTCTATTAACTTCTTCTTCATAGGTGACTCTATTGAAGTTAATATGAATAGAAGCTCAAAATTTGAAGTTAAAATTTTACATGATACTGTCTCTGCACAGTTGATTTCACAACTGTAGGCTTTAATCCTGACCACACTTTGCTGTTCTATATCAAACCCATAGTTATTCAGTACCTGACAGTGGCCAGCATCAAATGCATCAGAAGATGATGCAAGAACCCTGCTACAAAAGACTGCCTCTGTAAATAACCTTACAGAATCAAGATCAGTTTAGATATGACACTGAGGGATATAACAGAAAGTGGGAAGGCTGAAAAAAAAGACTTAAAAGGCCTAAGAAGATTTGCATTTATCTTGACAAAAACAAATTGAAAAAAAAAATTTAAAAAAGTGGACAAATTTGGAATTCCTTCTGTTTTGTTCAGTCTGAAATAGATGCTAATTTTAATATACTTGTATAAAGAATTGATATATTAATATTTTAACTAACTGATGAAAGACTGATTATCTGCAAGAATCCAGCTGGAACCCCTAGGAGAATAATGATGCCAATACTGCTGTATTTTCATGGCAGATAATCTTCATTATGTACAGTCTATATTGCAAGTACAAGAAACTGCAAGTTTGATAGACATAGTAATTAAATGAATGAAACTCATAAATTTTTTAGTATCTACTGGAGATATCTGATGAGCATTTAAGGGACTGGCGAAGGTCATTTATTTGTGATATTCATCTAGCCTGAGCTGGACAGAAGAGCTTCTGGCCACTCTGCACAGAAGATGTCTTCTGCTGCTTTTAATGGTTCAAAGAGTTCCAAGTGCTCAGAAGCTTTGATAAATATATTTTTCTCACTTAGACCTTCCAAAAGCTTTGTTTTTACCTCCTTCCTTGAGATTATTTAAACATTTTTCTGTATAGTTAGAGCTTGATATAGCTACAGTTTTTTATGGACTTCCCGCCCTTCTTTTGTATCTCTGGCAAACTTTCTATTAGTCATGTTCCTCCTTTAAACAAACAATTCTCTAATCAGCTGTGATTTGAGTTTTGACGACTTACAAAGCTTCTTTGCCTTTAACATCCTTTAGTAGTAGCTATTGACTTGAAAATTTTATTCTCTGGATTTCTCCAGAGAAATCCAGAAATTCTTTTTGAGAACATAATCTGAATTGAAGAACAGCTAATTCTCATCATAGAGCATCAGAGCTACTGTTCTTAGCTGCAAAGGAAAAAGAAGACTTAGAAGAAAACAACGGAAGGGAATTGGAGACTAAGTAAAAGCTTACACAGAAGGAATTGAGATGATTTTTGCTAACTCTAAAGCTTTGTTTTAGCTGGGCAGAAACATGAGCCTAACCTTAGGCATCCCAGTCATATCGCCAGTCATCTCTACCTTTAAAAATCTGGATTATTTCAACAGTAACTCAAACACAGAGGCCATAACCTAAAAGTAGCACTGAAGAAAACAGCAACAACAACAACAACAAAAGAATAAGAAAAATATCTGCTCCAAGCCTCTAAAATGCTTTTTGTGTTTGTGTATGTGTGTGTGCAATTAAGCCATCTAAGAAATTACTGAGACAAAATATTCATGCCTCTCTAAGGTCTTTTTCTTGAAGTAAAGATAAGCATAAACTTTCCCTTTTTCTCTCCAGTTCCACTAGGAACAATTTTCTGAATTGAAAAACAAACAAAAAACATTGTCTCTGGAAGCTAATGTCATGATTTACACATTTGCTCACTTATACATTGGACTCAGAAGACTCCTGAGACTTGTACAAAAACACTGTTCTTGCTTTAGCAAAAATAATTAAATTAATTAATTAAAAAGATCATTGCTGAACTGAATCAATGATTCAGTGCTCCAAGTTAACCCTGTCTTTGTGCAAATAAGGCTGGAAAGCTGCTATGGTGTGATCTACAAAATTCCTGCCTAAGCATTTGGTTTTTGGGAGTCTGAGTCCATAAGCTACTATGTTTTTTCAGTAGAAGCATGTGACCACCTAAATGTAGCCACTTGATTAGGCCTTCTCTCTTCTTCGTAGAGATCAGTTCATCTCATAACTAGCTTTATGTTCAAGCTCATTTGTTAGTAGTCTCTGAGGATTATTAGTGTTGCTTTTGTTTAAAAGACATGGTAGTTTTCCTTATCTGGTATAGAAAAGGTATCTAAATCCAGGGGATGATACTACTTTATGAATCACTCTCTCTCATTAGCACCTTGTTCAGGGATCAGTAAGGATTCAAGTCAACTCCAAAAACACTTTTTCACTTCAGCTTTTCCCAATTTATGGTGTAAGGTTTTTTAAAAATTAAATTTGATAAAATTGATTAAAAATTTCTCAGTGGAATGAAATTAATTTGCAGAATTAAATTCATAAGTCTGAATGAGACATTATTCCAATTTATAGAAAAAAAAAATCTCATCAAAATATGATGGAGGACAAGTAGAACCAAAGGAGAGACATACTTACAACAAATATGCCTTTCAGAAACTAAAGGACAATTTTCTGGTCTAGCAGCTATGGCAAATTTATGAAAGTTGGGAGATGGACTTTAGACTCTGTTTCGAGGACTATTCAAATATTTTAGATAATTATTGTGTAGTTTGAGTAAAGGAGGGAATTTTTAAGTGAGTCATCTCTCTACTCAGATGCTGTGGAAAAGATGGAGAGAGCAGAAACTTGAAATGGCTTTTTTAAATGGAAATAGATACCAAAGATATATATTTTAGAGGAGCTAAAATACATATTTTAGTTTTGACAGTTCATGCAATGTTATTCTAGGGGTAACTGCCAGATCAAGGCCCTCGGGGACTTTTCCAAGTTACATACTCAGATTCTTCCTCAGACTTTTGAAGGCTGAAGTATATTCAGTCAGGAATGAAAACTGGACATTTGTGCCTTGGGATTTTGAAGTGAAAAAGTTCAGTGCCTAGAGAATTTAAACTCTGGGCAACAGTTTAACAAACAGCATCACAAGCTCTCAGTGACTTCAGTTTTGAGCCTCAACCTCCTCAAATGTTTTCGTCAGATCTTGCCCAGGCTCCCAGTAATCTCTTCTTCAGAGTCTCCTCTTATATCAGCCTGACTCTGTGAAAATATAGACTATCCCTGGCATCTTAACCTCATTTCCTTCTCTTAAACTAGTGTTTAACCAGTTAGCATTCTAGTCTGGCTCTAGGAAGCCATTCAGATTGCTTAGGTCTAAAGCTATCAGTGTCCTGTTCTATAATTTTCTGTAAGTTTTGAAAGAGATCAAATTATTATGTTTTCTGCCTGAATATTAAGGCACAACACCATAGTAGGTTAAGTTCTCTCACTAATACACTAAAATCTTAAAATCTCACTACATATCCATCCTCTATCAGTTGCTCACATTCTTTATAAGCTATATACTGGTATTCATATAATTATATAGCAGCTGTGTATATGTAACACTGACAACGCCCAGGTCTGTATTTCTGGGAGGGAAATAGAATGTGCCCCTAACATCTGGTAAGTCTAAGTGATGGATTTTTGTGTCCATAATTATATCAACCTGTCTGTTTTGTTTATGAACTTGTGCTGGATCTACCAGTTCAGTTTCCAGTAATCCCTAAAATTGTCTCTATTTCATGCGGCAAATAAAGTCCTTGTTCTAGCATATAAAAAAGAATAAAGCCCAGATACTCTCAATCAGAACTATCAAAGAAAGGTTTAGCTCTAGGCTACCTGGACAATCAATTGTTGCTTAATTAGGTTTATAATTACTAGTGACTGTCTCATTATAAAAAGTAGCTGCTATTGATGTGCACTTGAACTTATCTCTGCAGCATGAGTATGTGGGAGTAAACATCAGCAATGCAAGACAAACATCAGTGCTAATGTTGTTTCCTTAGACCCAGAAAGTGACTCAAAAGGTAGTATTGAAGTGGTTGAGAAGGGAAAACTTTGATTTATTCTAGCCAATAGAATTCTATATTTTTAATCTAGAAACCTGGCACTGGGTTCACAGGGAGTCCGGAAGTATTCAAGCCAAAACCAAATAAAGGACTTTTGATGTTGCAGAAGGACTTGTAAAGATTTCAGGAAGTAACACTTAAAAATGGTCTAAAATGTAAACAGTGAAATGGATTGAAAACTGGTAAGGTTCAGGGGATTGAGCTCAACAGCACAAAGACCAGCTGGAGGCTTTGGGTGTTGCCCAAGGATCAATAATGAGGCCAAGACTCTAACCTGGGTGACCTGGATGATTGGATCAAATGTACCCTCAGTAAGTTTGCAGATGATACAAACCTAGGAGAAGTGGTTGATACACCAGGTGACTGAATTGTTATTCAGAGGGACGCCATCAGGTCCTTCTCCCCTTCTACTCAGTCCTCATGATACCACATCTAGAGAGGCTGAGAAAGTTCAGACTGTTTATCCTGGATAAGAGAAGGCTTGGGGGGCTTGGGAGGCTTAGCAATGTGTACAAATACCTGATGGGAGGTGATAACGAAGAGGGGGCCTGACTCTTCTCGGTGCCCAACGACAAGATGGGAGGGGATGGACATCAACTGAAACACAGGAAGTTTCATCTGAACATATGAAAACCCTTCTTTACTTTGGAAGCTTCTCTCCAGTTTTTTGGAGATGTTTGAAACACAACTGGACCTGGTTCTGGTCAACCTTCTCTCACTGACCACACTTGAGCATTGGGCGTAGACCACATATCTCCAGTGGTCCCTTCCAGCTGTTGCATTCTGTAAAAATGTTCTCTTTAGTTGCTGTATAACTGTGCCGGCATGAAAATCTAACACATTATATAGCGACCTTAGAAGCCTCCAGAAACTAGTCCTCTTAGGTTTAGTCACAAGCAGAGCATACCTAACAGAAGCAACAGAGTGCTTTACTCAGGCATCGTCAGCTCCCAAAAGTGAAAAGTAGCATAGCTAAAGATAGACAAAGATGATGTACATTTAACAGTCAGACAAGAGCAATACATGTCTCCAAAATAGATTCACCTCAACCAAGATAATAATCCGAAAGAATTAAGATTAGATGATTCAGAAAATGCCTATTTCTCTCCTCCACAAAGGCTAGAATTACTAGTTCAGATTCTGATGTCTTTCTCCTGTGTGCCTAGAGGCGCATAAAATTAACCCTGTTCTAGCATTCCTTTGTCTAAATTCACTGAAGAGTCTGGTTAGGCCTTTCATTCCAGAGCATGGCTAATAGGGACTGACAGTTTAAGCCCAATAAAACTGTAACTGACTCAAGTTTTACCTAATATCTTAATGACTAAAACAAGATATTGTGGCAGGTGTCAACACATTCCTCAGCCTATAATTTTCCACTTTTCAGGAAATCATCCTGGCCATATTGCTGTGAGTTATACAGGGATTAGAGTTCACTTCTGAAGTGAAGCTCTAGTCATTATGTGATCAGTTAAGTTGCTCGAGTAAACCTCTCTCCTGTTAGAACAATCACACCTTGCTTTCACAGATATAGTCACTGGAGCAGAGAACAGGATGCATTTAAAATTTAATGTAACATATACAAAGCCACAGAGTAGAGGAGGAGTTGAACATGAATTCCAATCTCCACTCCATTTAATATTTATATCATTTACAGAAAGTATAATAGTTTGATTAGCAGGGAGTAAGGGTTTTACTCCCAGCTTTTGAATGGATAGGCATTAGGAAACTCTTTGAGGAGGTAGAAAATGCGTGTATTTTTTTTTGTCTTTTTTTTTTCCTTCCATCCAAAAAAAAAAAAAAGAATGTGGAGTCAAATTGAATTGAATGAATATGTGGGCTACTGTATAAACAAAGTGTAATGAGTGAGCTGTGAGAAGAGTCAGCATTCTTATCCATTTTTTATCAGTTTATAGTTACCAGTCGTGACAGACAATGATTACAATTTTTGTCTTTCAACAAGGAGTCCACCAAGTAGAGGACTCCCAAGCAAGCTGTCTTCAAAACAAAGTTGACACAATAAGAGAGAGAGTATTTGACCCAACAGTGATAGTTGTACTTTCTGTAAACACATTGTAATTATACAAAGAAGTAAGGAAAAGCTATGTGGAAATGTTTAGCTGTATTTATGGCAGCAAGCTGTGCTTTAAAATATTCTTCTTTGCAAGATGTCAAATCATTTTTTTAAAAAAGTAGCATAATTTGATAGAAAATGTAGAATGATGTCTACCTTCCTGGAAAAAAACAAAAACAAAACCAGAAAACACTATTTTCAAAAATGGAAGAAAGGAATGATGTAAGAAAGACATTTTAATACCTTGGTTATTTGGAAACTACGTTTTTTTTCTTATTTTTTTTTTACTTGTAATATCTGAAGACACATACACATAAGACAAATGCCCAATAATATCATTTTAATGATTTTAAATCCATTACAATTTCACATGTCAAATCACACTCAATGTATAAGTCTTATGTACCTAGTCAAAGCAATCAGAGTGGTAACTATATTTGTCTTTTATTAGTAACAGCTCTTATTAGCATTTGGATAATTTCTGCAAGATATAGTTTAGGCAGGTATAACCTGGTCATATTCAGGAATTTGATTTCGGTGACTGACAGGTGAGTAAAGTAGCAAAATCTGTGATAAACAGAATATAAAACTAAGTGATACTGTTATTGTTTCTGGTATTTAGTCTTTTCTGTATAGGGTTGATGGCCCAACAGCTGTGTCATTAGATCTAGGTGTGAGGTAGTCCTGCTAATTAGTTCTCCAGTCCTTATCCCAGCCTCTACGTATGCAATAAGGAAGTCCTGGAAGTTAGAATCATAGATTTAACATGGAGCCACATGAAAATGACTGACTGACTTCAGAATCAATTTGAGACTGGAAAGGAGATGTATTTGTTAAAAAGATGTGTTTGTTAAAAAAATAGCATTTTTGTTTTGAAAAATAGTAAGTCTTGAGCCATGGAAATACGCCTTATGAAGTATGAAGAAATTAATACTGGATTATTAATCTTTCTAGTAAGTACTCACGCACACATGAAAGCTGCTACATACTTGTTTTTCAAAATATAGGTCAGTCATTAAAAGTACATGTACTTGATTTCCTTTTAATGATAGCATTCTAAAGTCTGCAAAACACTTTGAAACAAAAAGCCTTTGTAAATACTAAGCAGCATCTAATGAGGCAGGAGACTTTGAGTACAAACTATTAGATTTGAGTTTTACCTGTATGCAATACTTTCATTATCCATTAGAAAAAAATATATGCTTACTTCCTTAGGTGAAAATTATATTTCTGCACATTCTCAAACATTTTAACATGTTTGATTTCTAGAGCAGTGATAGCAGTAACTTACTAGCAATTAATTACATCTATAATATTTAGTCTTCTCAGGGTGTTCTGTTGAATCATCATAACACCAACTGTGCAAATTGTTTTTTTTTTAGTATTTTTTAATGTATGTGCAGAAAGACAATAGACTTAGGTAGCCAGCTGTAACCAAGGTAGTCTAAACTCTTTTAACTTCTTCCATAAGGAGGGTTATGTATATGTAGATACATACAGCTTTGTGCTTACTAACTACATCTAAAAACTAGTTTTAAGGTTTTCCTTACTTAAAAAAATGGAAAAGACAGGAAGGATAAACAAAGACAAGTATACAACAATGTTATGTTTCCACTTTTCATCTTGAAAATGCACGTTTTTTCCTGTCTGTCTCTTCATTTCCTTGTTTTAACAAACCTCTAGCTGCCTAGAAAGTGAAGCAGCTACTTCAACTTCCAGCCTTGGCTGTGGTATTTAGCACCTGGCAAGACTGCAGGGCTGAAACTCTGTCTCCTGTGAAGCTCTTTTCATTTAATTCATACAGAGCGTTTGGGCCATTAGCCCTGAGTATGGAATGGATGAAGCAGTGTTACAGAGGAACATTTGTGCATGTGACAGATGTTTCCCCAAATCTGAGAAAGTATGTTGCAGGCCACCTTTGTTGAAGACATTGACTTCCAGCAGACTTTCTTTTGGCCCATATTGGGAAGGAATTTCAGGCTGTTCCACATAAAAACGGAATCATGACTAGAACTTAACCCCAACCCCTGAAATGTATCAAAAATAGGAACCTTGAATTTTTAATAATTTTAATTGTCACATATTTAATTGGCACATATAATCGTGCAACAGTAGAATTATAATTCACTAGTACATCTTTCAAACCTAAAAATTAGATTTAGTTTTCTTTTCTCACTGAGTAAATCTGAGCAGCTACCAATGGAGAGCAAAGTGTTTCTCAGAATAACAAAGGATTACTAAATCTGATCCTTTTTAAAGTCTCAAAAACACCCCCTCACAGATAGACTCTATAATGTTTAAAATACAAGAATACTTTCCTTTACACTAGAATAAGGTGACTTCACAAAGGAGCAGGTATTTTTAAGTGATAAAGACATTTTATTAGCTTTTGCATTTAAAGATGTAATTTGAATACCCAGGAAATCGATATCTGCTTTGCTACATGATTATCACCAAATAATTGAAATATCAGAAGGGCAGCGAGCCATACAGGCTTTGTACTGAGAAAATAAGGCATTCTAATAACAATACTTTCAGAACAGAAGCAGTTCTTAATGTAATTGTGCAGAGCTTTTGAAAGTACAGTTTTTAACATGATGCAAAGAACACAGAAGTGTGAAAACAAATCCTTCAAACACTGGTGACACTTTTGTGTCATCATTTTTTAAAAAGAACTCCCCATTGCTCTCTAGAATATTCCTGCAATAATATGGCAAATGTAAGCCATAAAAACTCCACTCAAAGAGGAATATTATGCAAATCCACAGTGAAGTGACAAGATTGATTTGGGACAAGTCTGAAGGATGGAAACGAGCTGCTACTTCTTGCAAGCTAGGAACAGTACTTTATGAACCCTGATTCCTCTGAAAAAAAATACAAAGAAAGCATCTGTACAAGGGAAATACTTAATTCATGTTTTCACTTGTAAAGAAAAAAGGATATTCCTTTATGATATAAAATCAGGAGAATATGCAGGTGAAGAACAAGTCAAGGTTAATATAAATTATGTATCTCTATTTAGTTGCAAGGCAAAGCAGAAAAAACAGGCTTTCTTATCAAAGAATGACTGCCATATTATTTCAAAGGTAGTCACTGTGAAAGTAGGATAATAGTTTTAAAACTGAAGTAAGCACGAAGGTTGAACAGCTTATTTAATGAAGCCCTAGCCTTTCATCTTTAGAACTATAATTTAAATCCATCTTTCAGTCCTAAGCAAAACGAGTGGCTTCATCTTTGTCCCTCCCGGACAGTAATCCACATTATATAACTACTGCATGTAATTTGACACAATTTAGTACAACCAACAGCCATTTTGCTAGTAAAACATCAAGCTTCAGCTAAAATGAAAGCTGAAATACCTCCTCCTTCCTTTCAGTATTGCATCTTTCAAAAATGTACATTTGTTTTTTACTGATAAGTCTGTAATAATCATCATTTTATTTTTTTCGCTTTGCAACTCTGTGACTCTTTATCTCCAACTTCTGCATCAGTCCCCTTAAGACCCAAGGTTTAACAATGAGATTTTTGCTATCTCTATTATTTTATATCAAATACTAGTGGAGGGGCTGGAATGCCCCCGAAAACGTCTGAGAGCAATTTTACACGTATTTCTACAGTCTATTTCTTTCTGCTTTCTTCTAATCCTCATTTCTTTGCATTTTTTACAGAAAGATCATATTTTAATTACCACTAGACTTTCACGCATTATCAGTTTCAAACTCTTGAAGGGAGATCTCAAGCACTTAGGGTTGAACTGTTTCACTGGTCTCTTTTTTCACAGTTTCTTGCTTCTCTTTCTAGTGCTCAATTTGTAATGATTTATGGTCACCCTTTATTCTTCCTTTGCTCCTATAATTCTCTTTTTTCTTTAAGTGTCTATATGATTTCACTTTTAGATCTGAAACTCTGGTCACCTTATGTATGACATTAATATCGGCTTCTAAAGCCCTAAAGCAAGGTGATGTTGATTGAAATCTTGCAGACACCTTACAGTTCTTTCTCAAATACCTCATTTCAAAAATTGCATTTTTACTATTAATTTCAATAGTATAAGACTTATTTGAATATTCATAATTTACAGGGATAAATCAGAGACTATTTTTAAATCTTATTCTAGTAATATATTTCCATATGCAAAATATATGTTATATTTTTCAAAGAAAGTCATCACAAAAGCATGGATGTTTTGGGAACCTGTAACCAAATATTTCAGGCAAATGAGTGGGTTTTTAATTTTTATTAAGGGTATTATATACCATTAAATTAAAACCGTTAAGCAATTTTTTACTGTTAGAACATGAACGTGGTACCATCAATTTTCCCCTAACAAACAGAGCTATTTAATGATTGCAAACCAGTGGTTCCTTCTGTGTGTCATGATCCACATCATCAAAATTAGGTGCAAGAGTATTGATATAAGAACTTGACCCCTTAATTAATAACAAATTTCTTTTTGTCTTTATAAACAAATGTAAAAAAATAAATTCAGAAATTAACCAGATCTATCTAATTTAATTAAACAATTTATCAGTATATTCACTATAATACTCAGATTTTTTTCTTTGGAACACTCTTCATTTTGTTATCAAGACAAAATAATAAAAAGGAGTCAACTGAGGCCTGGATAGATCAGATCTTCTTTGAGTTGAAAGCATAACCTAAAGGTAATCTAAGACATTTTATGAAAAGTAGTGATTATAGTACTGATAACAAGACAGTGGTTTTATCTAATGATCTTACATTGAGTACAGTTATGTGATTTAGAATTGAACAATTTCACTACTGTAAATCAGTATACTGCAAAAGGAGAAAATTATTCTCCTCTCTCAGAATTATAATCTATCCATCTCTGCGTACTTGTAAACTACACATTTTCAACTAACCAATCAGGTTTTATATATTTTTTTTGGGTAAAATTTAACCGACTTGCAGCTATTTTCAAGGAGGCAATGAAGGGAAAGAAAGAGGGAAGAAGGGAGGAACAGACACATTACTCGCTTTTAAGAGCTTGGTTTACTGAAGCTTCAAGAGGCTTTCCCTCTATAAAAAAAAACAAAAGCAACAAAACAACAACTTGCCACAGCATGTTGCATGTGAGAGTGATGATTTCCTGAACTATTTTAACAATATAGAAATTTATAATATAGTAATTTGTAATTACCTGGAAGTGCATTAAAACAATTTAAAATTCTATTAAAAATGTATGTGCATTTAGGCTAATATTTTCATTCAGTTCTGTCCGCAAAAACTCTCCCTTATAGAAATATTATAAAACCCTATTACTCAATAGTACTTGAATAATAGTGAGCTGTGAGCAGGGTTTTCTTGGGAGAAAAAAAATAAAGGAAAAGAGTAGAATCCAAGAACTGGATTGTGACTTGACATGGCACTTAAATTCACCCTTCTAATAAGCCTGAAATACCACATCAAGGAGAATTTCAAAGACTTCCTTTTTACAAAGTCTGTACAGAAGTCTCTTTTTCTCAGTCTCAAAAGCTTTCAAGGGCAGAAAGGCCGAAACATGAACAGTGTCTTGTCTGCAGAATTCCCATCAAACACAGCATTTAAGAACTTACTTTACTACCCACTTTCATGAGAAAGATGCAGGTAGTAACTGTTTAGGTTTCATTTAATTATTAAAAAATTAAAGAAACTTATTTGATCTGGAGTATTTAACAAGAAAAAGACTTTTGATGGGGGAGAAGCCCACTTAAATCTAATGATTATCAGATTAACAATTTTGTATATGAAAAATGTCTATGCTTCACTAATCATGATTTTTCTAAAAGGCACATTGCTTGGTTAAACTTAAGGAAGAGACTGTCTCACTGTCATCAGTTGTTACCAGTCTGGAGTGTACTGATCTGTAAAGATATTACCAAAGAAAAATCTATATGATACTATTAAATTAAAGCTGACATCCACCTCATCATCATCATGAAAAGAAAACAGAAAAGGCCGCAGAAGCAAATATCTCATTATCAAGTGTGACAAAGATTTAATTAGGGTAATTTTTCAAGAATGTTTGCTTACTGGGCTGCAGCTTTTACATATCCCTGCTTCTTCAAATATCAAAGTCAGTGTTGCTCATTTCCTATTGACAGTGTTGCCTAGGCAGTAGGCATCTCTACAATAAATGAGTAATAAATTCAGCAACGTCCTCATTGAGTTTTCCCTTTTCCTCTTCCCGTTACGGGATGGGGGAAGGGCTGGGTGTCCCGACACACTGGAGCAGAAGCTGCTCTTTGTTCTGCTCCAGGAGGAGCTGGTCCAGCAGTGGCGCTTGCAGCTGTAATCCCATCACATTTTAATACCACACTACAATCAAAAAGGGGAATAGGTCTTAGAACCTCAGCAGTTTATTCTTTTTCAGATGCAATTCTGCTAGCTGTTGAAGTGTTAAATAAATAAATAAATAAAAATCCTGTTTTTCTTTGGGTAGGTGTTTGCAGATAATGCTGCCTGCAACTTCAGTAAAGGAAATATGATAAAACTTTGCTGATGAAGTCTTACCTACTCCATTAAGCTAGGAGATTTGCGTTCATATATCTTACTAGATAAATAATGTTCAAACATTGTCCAGATGGTCAGAGGGGTTGTTTGTGCTTATTACTATAATGGCTTTTTTAAGAGGGTTAAGGGTTAGTTATTCTTTGTTGATATAATGCCTATTGTATGAGATATTTTAACTATAAATATTATATGTATTTATAATCGTAAGACAATTATATATAGATCTTATAGCTACACATTTAACTAGTGCCATGCATTACTCTCCTTAGTGACAGAAAGAGAAAGCATACAGGAGAGAGAGATTTAGCTTTTCTGGCTGTTGTTCTTAAAATAAAAATTAAGGAAAACACACTGGATAAATTGAAACAACACAATTTGCTAATTTTGAAGTTTGCTTTGATTTTATCATTTAAAAAACATGCCCTTTCTTAAGCATAATCAAATACCTAAAAGGCTTTTCTGGTAAAAATACTTAGTCTGAAAATATCAGACGATTTAATACCAAAAGGAGCAGTTTAAGAAGAAGCTTCAGTCAAGTGGTATAAGAGTGAATACATTTTGCAAAAATTCTTGATTCGTTCTCAGATTTTATGAACATGTCATCTGTGCTGCATCTGAAATCAGGCGTTTCTAAAACTAACCCTTTTTCAGAAAAGCAGATATAGAAAATAATATAATCTTGGCTGTACAAAATTTCAAGAAACGAAAAATTTCAACATCATCTTGATTTTAAGTATATATAGAAAGAGTGTGCTATTTTTCTTTTTACTTGAAAACAAGGCAGTCCTCTGAGACTTATGACAACTTTACAATATTTTATTGAATATGATTGCATTTTGTATGTTTTAAGAATTTTGGTCAAATAATTTCACTGTAATACACTTTAAAAAGTAAAACATTTCTGTACTAGAGTTTTGCATTTTGTTAATTGTGTGAAAATACTGAATCTGACCCCAACATTCATAATAACTCTTATCGGATTTAAAATAAGTTTTTAAGATATGTGTGAGGAAAATCATTACTTCTGCTGGAACCATACACATAGGCTTAAATGCAATAATTTTACTATAATAATTTTTTTTAATGCAGATGTAAAAATAGGATATTTCATATATTTAACTGTTTTTAAGAGATTTTTGGAATGGTAGCCACATACAAGTGCTTGATGTAACATTCATTTTAATTTACTAAATTTATTTTTTAATTACTTGATAATAAAATGTATTGATGGTGTTTTTTTAATATTAGTGGTATTTACCTAGTTTCAATGGTATTTACCTAAATTTTTCTAAGAAGTTGCCTATATATTGCATATACTATTAATGTGATACAGGTGGATGGGTTCTTTCCTAGTCATTTTTCAACAAATAATATCCCCAGAAATCCCATGAGCAAATCTCATCCCATGGCAAATCTCAGACCTACGTGTTTAATTTTGTTTTGATTTCTTCAGAATGACTTCATATCAAAACATATCCCAATTGTCTGTGAGGTGCAGAGTATTTCTATTAAGTCCCAGCTGATTTTTAACTGACATCATAAGAGTGAAGATCAACAGCTTTAGTGATCATAAACAGTTAAAAATGTCACAAGAAAAGGCAATAAGTATTATTTAATATAAACCCTCAACATGAACCTTTCCAGTGAAAAGGCAGCATACACAGAAGGCCATCTAAAAGCCACAGGTGGACTGGCCAGAGGAATTCTACTTGAATGCTCCCCAGGGAGCCCGTGGGATTAAGTTCTTCCTTTCTGTTGCTGGATAAGGTCTAGCAAAGAGGCTGACTCCAGTGGAGAATGTCAAACCTGTTGGAGGCTACTTTGTGTTGCAAAGTTGCAGCGTAAAGAGAGACTTAATTTGCAGTTCCCCGGCAGTCATCTGTTCTTAGTGTTGGAAACAGAAGCTTCATGTGGCCAAAGGCTAATGATAAAGTTAAAACATTTCCCAGATGGAAAGTAAAGAGCATGGCCCATGTGCTAATAAAGCCAAAAGAGGGAAAGACTGAAAGAATATGAGAAAGTGTCTTTTAGGGTTATTTCTGGAAAGTCTAGATAGTCCTTTTTTTTAAAGATTTTCATCAAAAGAATTAAACGAAGTATTGTTCTGTCTCCATTGTTAGACTTGAGAGAAATGTGCACACATTTTGTTTACACAAACAATTAGAAAGGTTCCTTTATAAGTGTAAATTAACAATTTGCTTCACAATCTTCTATGACTCAGAAAAACAATCAATAGTAACATCAACACTGAGACTCACTAGGTTGTAACTTAGGATAATAATCAGGCTGCATATAGAAGAAAGATGTCAAGAAAATTCTCTCTAGCAAAAGGATAAATATATAAATAAGATTAAAACATTGTAAAGCATAAATTCAATCCAACAGCCATACAATTGATTAGTGAACTATTTCAGAGAATGTGGAATTTGGAAAGTTAGAAAGTTAGCCGACTCCCACAACTAGCCATATAAATGATTTTTGAAATGATATAGCTTATCTTCAAGATAAATAGCTGATACTTCTCAATCAAAACAAAACAAAACAAAACAAATAAAATAAAATAAAATAAAATATATAAGGCATGATTTCCATAATGATCAACATTTGAAACACTTGATTTTTGAGAACCTGAGTCAAGTGATCAAACTGTGAAATAGGAAGAATACAGAATATAACTGGCCTAACGTATAGGAAGAAGACATCTTTACATCTTTATACATCTTTAATTTAGGTGTATTTTCTACACATGGCATTCTCAGAAGAAGGTACAGTCAAAAATAAATCCTTATGAGGTAGGCTTGTGATATAGCATACTATTTTTAAAAAATTATTAAGATAGTTTAGGAAGAGAAATAAAATAGCCCAAATTCTACAAATTATAGAACCACATGGAGGGATCAACAAAGCCAGTATCTAGTACACAGCTCTGTGGTTTGATCGTGCCCAGAGATATGAATACATGTGATATAGCCAAGATGATTTATTTGCTTTAATAGAGCACATGGACATGGAGTTCCATCTCCATGTGAGGAAGAACTTCTTTCCTGTGAGGGAGACAGAGCCCTGGCACAGGCTGCCCAGAGAGGCTGTGGAGTCTCCTGCTCTGGAGATCTTCCAAACCCACTTGGATGCCACCCTGTGCCACGTGCTCTGGGTGTCCCTGCTGGAGCAGGGGGTTGGACTAGATGATCTCTAGAGGTCCCTTCCAACCTCGACCATTTTGTGATTCTGTGATTCTGTGAACTTATGTGGGTCTCATCCACTCATTCCAGAGAGCATATAAAAAGTTAACTACTACCATCAAGCACAAACCCACGGTACCTGTAGTCTGCATGCACGCAGAGGAAATAGTAATTCTTCTGTACAGAGGAATAAGTATATCTCTGAAGGTTAACTCCAAAGCCAAGAAATAGAGATGAAATTCAATCAAGATTTGTGCAGTATTACACTTACTTGACAGTACATATATAAAATAGGGAATTGTGCAGGCCAAAATATTGCTTTGTGACACATGCAGCGACACATGATATCACTGCAAAAAAACCATAAATATCTTTCTGAAATTGATTTATGTTTAACCAGACTCTGATCTGTGAACAGTCCAACCAGCTTCAGACACTCACTTTGGAGGGGATCAAGCTTCAAGAGGTGATCTTGAATTCCC
Organism: Crypturellus undulatus; assembly: GCA_013389825.1. Taxonomy (NCBI): domain Eukaryota; kingdom Metazoa; phylum Chordata; class Aves; order Tinamiformes; family Tinamidae; genus Crypturellus; species Crypturellus undulatus. The sequence goes on from VWPW01011473.1 coordinate 738,541, forward strand.
TGCAATACATACACTTCACACCATCAACAACTATCAGCTGAGCCGCATCACTGTTCATTGCTGCCTGTCAGCAGAGCTTAGCACCCCAATTATAGGGTGCTCCTTTTTTAAAAGTGTGTACCATGAAGTTGTATGTGCACCTAGCACTAAAGTTGACGCTGGATACAAAAGTGAAACACAGAAACCCACTCAGCTGAATTCTGCTGTCTGTGACAGCTACCACCTTTTTCCTGAGAGGACTCGCCAGCTATTCATGCTCCCCACATGCACACCACCCTTCAGGCTTGGCCAGCTGACAGCATCTTGCAGTGCAGGTGCTTTCTTCATAGGAGCGCACGGCTCCTTTCAACTGGTACCTCTTAATGAAGATGGGGTCTGCCACCTACAGACTGAATGGCATCCTGACAAGGATACTAGAAGGGATTAGCAGTTCACTAAAATCCCAGGCCCCTCCTATACCAGACACAAAACACAGATGAAGCCAAGTAGGAACATGGTATGTTCAGCAGGAAAGGTAATTATTCAAATTATTCTGATCAATTTAGCACTGATGAGGCCTCAGAAGGGTTATTATGCCCAGTAATATGCACCAAACTTTAAGAAAGTAATAGGAAAATTGGAACAAGGCCAGAGGAGAGCAATTGGATGATGGGAGACTCAGAGTGACCTATAAAGAAAGGCTGAAAGCTCTGCTTTGTTTAGGCTAGAAAAGCGAAGACTAAGAGGAGACATTAAAATAGTCTTCAAATATGTAAAAGATTATTAGAAAGACAATTCACGATCTCCACTTTACCCGAGGACAGAACAAATCATAATTGACTTAATTTGCGGAAAGGAAGATTTAGATTAGTTATTAGGAAAAAATAGCTCTTAAACTGCAAGGATGGCTAAGTACTGGAACAAGTAACCCAGGGAGATATTGGAATTTCTGCTGTTAGGGCTCTTTTATGAACATGTTTAAAAAACATCTGTCTGCTACACTTCTCCCATCTTTATGAGTGGAATGATTACTGCATTCCTAAGATTTTGCTTATTTTCTTTCTCAAAAATCTATACCTATGCATGACTTGAGCTAATACTTGAACTGCCTTTTTTTTTTTAAGGGAATGGAAATGAAATACTGTAAAAAAGGCAGCAATGAGAAAAGCAAAAAGCAGATCATCTGAGTGTTGAGTCTAAACCCCTGACTGGGAGGTTTGGGTTACCACATGATGACGGGTCGTTTCAATTGCTCTATACAATGTTCTCAGCCTCTACTATAAGAATGAATATATTTTGAAATAAAATGACACTTTTTTTTCCCCTCTATATCTAGAGAATACCTGACTTTGGTTTTCCAAGCCAAAGATGAACTTCTGAACTACTTGTAGTTTTGTCATATGTGTTTGGAAGATTATTTTTTTCTCACTGATGCTATCAGATGTAATTATTTCTTGTGGATCTTTCTTTTAGCTGAACCCTCAAATTTATGTTCTCTAATATATTTATTAGCTACAAATAAGAAATGCCAGACAGTCTCCAAGAACTTCCAACAAGAGTTAATTTACAAATGAGTTTGAAAAGCACAGCTTGTATGTGAAATAGTTTACTAGAGAGAAAAAAGAAGCTATGTTTTGTAACAGTTAGGCTTATTGGTCCAGATGTGGTATGCAAGATAATCTCACCTTTGTACTATCTTGGCACAAAGCAATAATTGATCAATTGTGCTAATTATTCGTATGCTACACAATATCTCTCTTGGTCACATAACCAGCTATGGTATGCAAAAATCTACCCATGCATTTTGGGTCAGGTAGTAGGTTGAAGTTACTTTCATTATTATAATATTTCATAACGATAAAACTGATGAAAGCTTTGTGGGCAAAGATTCATACGCAGCTTTATAAGAAATTGCATAGAGCAATTGCAGATCCCCACAGACATCACGTGAGGAGCTGCACACAGATCTGCAAACCACAGGGAGTATGTGATGCTGTACACCAAATATATATATTCTGAGGGAGAGAAAGGGCAAAGGATGCAAAGTGGTCAAGTCCAGTTTGTGTTTACTGGTTCGGGTGGAACATAATGGGGCAGAACAAGATTGTTGTATTCTCTGACCTGTATTCTGGATAATATAGAAGAGTATTTTAAATATATTTGGGTGAACTTTGATGGTTTTCACAAAGAAATTCTGCATTTTAAATCTTCTTCATGTTGTTTCAAAATATTACACTGATTATAAATTTCTTTAAACAGTCTGTATTCTGTCCCTATGTTATATTTTTCCTCTTCCCCTTTTCTTCTTTTCCCTCTCTTTTTTATTGTTTTATATTCATTGTCTGCTTGAATCGAATTATGTCAGTGATCAGATACTAGAATAAAATATGGATTCATTTGCTGTAATGGAGATTTCTAAATTCAGCATTAATGGAAAGAATATGTGCAAACCTGCTGTGTACAGAAGACACTGCTAAATGTCTAACTAACATATTCTGCATGGGTACCTCAGTCCATTTCCTTCAATGCAGAAGCCTACAAAAATGTGCAAAAAGAACAGTGGAAAGTAAAAAACAACAAGAAAAATATTTGAAAATCAGATAGTAACAGAATCACAAGAATAATTTAGATTGGTAGGGACCTTTGGACCATCCTCCCTGCACAAGCAGGGTCACCTAGGGCACATTTCACAGGATTATGTCCAGACAGCATTTGAGTATCTCCAGAGAAGGAAACTCCACAACTTCTCTGCGCAACTTGTTCCAGAGCCTCACAGTCATTTTTTTCCTCATAGTGATGATTTTAAGGGCCAGATTCAATAAAGCTAGTTAGATCTAGAGATCTAGATCTCTTTTTTTTTTCCCCTCTTGATGAACGCTGTCCAATAACCATGATTAAGCTTTTTCTGTAGAAATCTTAGATATTCTGCCACAAACAAATTCAATGATTCAGGAAATTGCTCTGTTTCTTCTTCCTAGATCAACTGATCTAGTAAAAATCTTTCCCCATTTAGAGCCTACAGTACATTTCTACTACATAAATGTTGACTGGACATCAGAATCATGTTTTGAAATGTACTGGAAAATGAAAAACTTTTATTCATGTAGCTCCTTTACTCAATTATACTGTGCAGTAAGTAATTCATTTTTAAGTAAATAATCTTTTGAAACCTGATTCACCAAACTGAAAAAATACTAGAGTTATACAAAAGGTTTTATATTTCAGACAGAGACTCTGAGAGTTTGTCTTTTAAAATATATCACCAGAGAACACAATAGGCTATCTTTCCCCAGTAAATTGATATGATATGACTAGGGAAAAATATTTGCTTTGCCGTATGGAAGGTAGAATTCATGGCTGCAATTTGCAAAAGATGAGTCTAAAAATAGGCTCCACAATTCCAAATACTAAACAAGGAACAGGTTAAAATCTTGTCCTGGGTAACTATAGAAAACTTTATAGGCTTCAGCTTCATTTGGCCCAGCAATAGCTCTCTGGCTTGTAAAGGAACTCCCACTGAAGTGATAGAAAGAGAGAATGGGGGCTCAATTCAATTAGTAGGAAACCACTAATTTTAGGCTCTCATCTTTGGAAAATTAAAAATACATTTGAGGTAAAAATACATTCTTTTGTCTCTTGAAATCATTTATAGTAGATTTTCAAGATTCTGATGGTTTCTAAGGATTCTATTTATTAGAAAAGAAGAAATATATTGCTGCTAGAATGTACTACACTCAGGCCTATGTTTTTTATATTCAGGAACGTCATTGACAAAATGAATCCCTAACAATAGTACTTACTGAATCTTCAGGTTAAACCTGAAGCTTTAATGAAGTTTTATTAGTTTGAAATTGCTGTGTTTGTGTGGTTTTGTAATGCTGATTTTATTTTTCTTCCAAATTAAACAACCAAGAAGGAAAAATGAAAAAATCTTGAGATAAAGAGTTCAGTTTCCTACAGGAAGAAATCATTACTTAGATTAGAATCATCTACACTATGCTCGAAATACTGATGTTCCTAATCTGTCCTAAGTTTTCAGCCTGAATTTTAAAGCTGTCTTCACATATCCAATACATTTCTTAGTAGAATCAAACCCCGTTAGATAATGATAAGGAAAAGATGTACTAGAAGATCTACTTACCTCACTAAAACTACTTAAGGAAAATCTACATGTCAACTTTTGACATTTTGCATTACTATTTTAAATGTGTATGGCTTGATTCCGGTACATAAGGAAACGTACTTGCGTGTCAGGCCAAGATGCCAGCACACTCCATTCCCTGCGTTCCTTCTGTCTCCACAGAAAGAAAGATAAGGAATTCTTTTTTTTTTTTTCAGGAATTGCACACAAGGAATTCAGGGCAGAACAACTGAGAGGGAACCACTGTGAAAGCCTCAAATGGCATTTTATAGGGTCCTGAAGACACAAGTAATGACAATGGTTGCCCTTAATCAACAGACCTATAAATAAGTACCGTCCAAAGTTCACTAGACACATCACTTCCTCTAGTGGTAGAGAGCTGGTGATTTGGGATACCAATGTTTTCCATTGGTCCAGAATCGAGTAGTGAAAGGAATGGAACTATAAGGAAAACATAAATGCAAAGGGATATTAAAGCAATGGAAGAAAGCAGTAAGTAATAGATAAAGAAGTAAAATAGTAAAGAAGCAAATAATAGATAAAGAAGCTGCTCTGGACCTATGCTGATAACAGGTTTCAACAGGGGAAATCAAAGTGGACCAGAACTCACTATTAGTGCAGGAATTTCCGGGTAGCAGGAGCATAAGGAGGAAAATGATCAGAAAGATAATTTTACCAAAAGGATGATATTAGCTAAGCAATGCTTCAGCCTCTTATTCAGAATATAAAATTAAAGCTAAAACTTAGGGCCGGAAATTCACTCTAAATATCATCACTAGATCCTAAGACAAGCAACATGTGGATGAAAACTGGGGAGAGATGAAGGATGAGTATGAGGAAAGCAGTACTGGTTAAAATAGAAGGTAAGCAGTGATGGCCCCTTACTGTGTACATTAAATTTTTGTTCGCGGGTAAATCCATGAAACCCAGTTCAACCTAACAGCAGGAACAACACATACAATTATTAAAAGACTTAATTTCATTTTGTCTGCAATGTGAAACAATTATTATAGTAAGATTCCTCCTTCTTTATTTTTTCTATATTTTCCATTTCTACAAACATTTATGTATATGTAAGAAAGCAGGTATCATGGATATCTTCTTGCTACTTGACTTCAATCCTTTTCTTCCTGGGCATTTTATCAAATTGGTAAGTGTACTAAAAAAAGATGCTTGCCTGCACTGCAGGAAGCACGAAATTACTCTGATACACACATTTTGAATTTTAAAATATTTAATCTATTATACACTAATAAAATATTGATTTTACAAATGCAACTGTTTTTTTTTTAAGTATGAAGCACATTAAAAAATTCCTCTCATGGAGAAAAGCTGTTACAACAAAATGTTCTGCTCAGTGTTTTCAGAAACTAGTCAGATATTACAAGAATTATACTTAATGAACAAATTTATAAAAATCAAACTCTCTTCACAAACAATTGGGAAAAAATGGAACAGATTCATCAAATAGATTGTTTGTCAAAATTAGTTAGGCCAGTTCTCTTCTCAAAGGATGATACTATGTTCATAAAAGCCTACATAATTTCTTATTATCCAAAAAGGCAAGATAGAACATTAGATATTTGTACAACAACTCTATTACATTTTATATTATTGAAACATTTAGAGAACAGTGGTATTACAGAAGTAACAGGAAGTAGAGAAATAGTGGAAATCATAGATCACCTCACAGAAACAGTGTACTTAGCCCATCACTGTATTTTCCCAATAATTGAATTTAACGTAAGAAGATCATTTCTGTGGTCCATGTGTTTCTTCATAAGCCTTGCCACATTATTTTCAGGTTTACTTTTGTACTTTTCTTATTACTTTAATAATATTTTGGTATAGTGTAGTTTCCTCTGAGTAAGTTTTAATTCTCAGAATATCTCTCTTAGAGAGAGTTCCTCCACGGAAATCATCCAATATGGCACATTCTGATCAGACCTATTACCTGTGCCACTTCAGACTTATTAATAAAATCCTAACAACTGACAGCTTTGTTTAATATATATTACTATGCTAAAATATATTTTCTGCAAAATCTTCCAACTCCTCATCTCTCTCACAGATACTCTTTCTGTGTATCTGATATGTCAAATATCATTTTTATTACACTGCACTATATAAGCACAGAAACATTATGCTCAAATAATTTTAATGACAATTTTTTCTAAAAGCATGTATTTTTAGTTGATTATGGAAACATAATTGTTAAATAAAGAATGAAATTCTATTTACTATAATATTTAATTTTCATTTGCCTAAAGAAATGCACATTCTAATAAATAAAATATGCATTTATTTAAATAATGCTAGATACTCCGTTTGATCCTGCCTATAGCATTTCCAAAAAAAAAATGGTAGCTTTTTTAAACAGCTACAGCCTTAACTATTTTGGTGGTTATTATAGATACTATAAAAATAAACATTATACATGTCTCTGTAGTGATAGGTCCAGCTTCTATCTTTTGAGCATGCTCTCAACACATCTAACTCATACCTCCAAGATTCATCATAGAACTGACTGACATGAAGCCTCTAAAACTCACAAAACTTTCTATTATCAAGTATCTTTCAAGAAATTTTATTAAAATTGAGTCATTATTTGAAGATTTAATATAATAAAAGTTAGAAAACAAAAAGCTGATGCAGTTTGGAAAAAAACACAAGTCTGAGTCTTTACCAATATTACCGATTGGACTGCACAAAAATTTGGTGTTCACAGATTCATTCAGTTCTTCTAGTATTAAAGTTTGATATGGTTTATTGTCCAATACTTGCACACATTTTGTCCATGTCGTTCTAGTTCTCCACTCACTTAGTGATGCCTTTTTGGTACAGATCTGAATATGCCTTCAATTGAAATAATACTACCAGGGCTACTAGTAAAATTTGTATTTGTATTTGGTTAAGTATAGGAGAATACTTATCTAAAGCAAAATTAAAGGTTTGTTACAGAGGGTTGCATGACACCTGCTATGCTCAAAGTGACATAAAATGTAAATCTGAATGCTCGCTGGGTATCATAAGTAATACTAGTAGTAACTTTTAGAGAACATCTTTTATGCAGCTCAGTTATTTTGTGTATAGGGGCTACTTGTGCAAGATTGGCCGCAGTTAGAAAGCAAAGAGACAGTAAAGATCTCCAAAATCCATACACAGACTTTAATTTTAGTTTAGAATTATTTTCAAGAGAGTTAGCATTCAAGAGAAGGAAGAAAAAGTTATAAACTGGGCAGTGTAATGATGTTAAGTCTAAAGTTATTTTCCATTTTCATTTCCGACTTGTCAAAAGCTCACTCCAGGCACAAAGCCTGAATGCTGTTAGACACAAGAGGTAAGCTTTTCAAACAGAAAGGACTGATGAACTCGAGGACTGGCATGGGAGAAATAAAAATAAATAAAAAATCAATAGTACAAAGTAGAAAATCATGCAGGAAAGGACACATTGTCTAACTTTAACTGCCTAAAGGTAAGAAGACTGATTAAACTACCCATCCAGCCCTCTCTTCTCTTTAATGGTTAATGGAGAGAAAAGTGTAATTCAGCCTTCTTAGTTGGATATTTATCATAGAGTATAGGGATGTATGCATTTTCCCATTAAGTATAGAGGGACTGCAAGCTGACCATCTTAGATATGATGCCTCATCTTATATGTAAGTAAAGATAAATGGAATTAGAGCCTTCAGAAGAGTAAATGTTCCATTTCATGTTCATAGTAAAGATGGGTAAAATTACAATTATTGTTTCAAGAGCTCAGAGGCCATTTTAAGAACAGGAAAATGAAATGCACAGAAAATAAAATCAAGCATACCCTCAGCTAGATATTTTCAAATTCTTTGGCATGCCCTCTGAACAACTGTGTTAATGGGGTAGAAAGTTGTTCCACAGATATTTGAACAGTTCAGTGAAACATTGAAGTGGAGCTAATTTTTAAAAATTAATTCTTTAGCTGATAGTGATGAGATGAATTCCCATACTAATACAGTTGAACATTTTTTTCTACTTTACTGTCACACACAGCACATCTCTTTTTCCTTTTTTTTTCTAATTTGTTCACTCTAAATATTTGGATCATAGTAATTTCAAGTTTTGCCAAAACTCTGAGTCCTGTTCCAGAAAGAAACATTTTTTTTTTATATACTATCAAGTCATTTGGCGATGGACAATGGAATCAACTGCATGACATACTGTGTTAACAGACTGTTTTAAATATGTTTCTGCAAAGAATAAAAGTTTATATGGGCTTCATAAAATTTTGATAATGTTCATGGCTCATTAGTCTCTACTGTGTGAAGCGATGGTTGCAGTCAAGTCCAGTGCCTGGGTGTTCATATCTTAGTGTCTGAGAACTCAGGGATCTTTTTCCTAAGGGACTTGCCCTGATTTTCACTTCTGTGTGCCTGTGTGTTGTTCTCAATAATAACTAGTGGGAACAAATTGCCTCAGGAAGTTGACTCGGCTCCATTTTGTGAAATTACAGGGAGCAGAGGGGGATCAAAGCCTCAAAGCAGAAAACTGTTCATGCAGTGGTAGCTGCAGTGGAGGAAAGGTTAGAATGACCCACCCTTACCAAGTGGCCTGGACAAGAGGATGGGACCCACATTTGGGGAGTGCTCAGGCCACCACCAGGGCCAGCCCTAGAGTTTGGCCCTACGCAGCTGGGAGCAGAGGGGTACTCGCAGCAGCATGTGGGGACACACACAGTGGGTGGTATGAGTTTCTGCAGGTGGTACAGAAGGGAACTGGGAAATGTCTAGCTATTTATGGACATTCTGTACATGTGTAGTGCTGCGATTCATCAGTGGTGCTGATATTGATCCCTGTCAACGTGATGTTAATAAATGCATTAACTCCTTTGATGCCATTTTGATTCAAACCATGTGAATTGCCTACACATGCAGGGTCTAGCCAAACCAGTTTTATTTTACCCAAAGTCAGACACCTGAAGAGTTTTGGAATTATTTATTTATTTATTTATCAGGCAATGGAAGTCAGGTAGTTTTCTGTCCTTCTTAAAGTGTTGTGGCTTTGGGGAAAGAAAATTCAGGCAGAGCAGACAATCCAGAATGAATTGTTCAGGCAGGGATCAATCACTATAAGGAAAGCAACAGACCTCATGGTTCATTCTGAGTATTCTATTCCTAACCTGATTTGATAATTTGCCCACTCTCCTATTTCATTCAGTCATCAATTTTTCACTCCATCTTTCCTTTGCTGGTCCATTTAGCAATTTCTCTTCTGATTTAATTCTGGCAAAAGAACAACAACAGCAAAAAAATAAGTATATCTGAAATATCCCTTAGGAAGAAATGTAATTTCATTAGCATTGAAGTTCTTGGCAGGAGTCATTCTTATGCTCTGTCCCTTCTCTTTTTTAATGTGCTGATCTTAACTACATAGACTATATTCTAATTTAAACTGAAGCAATGTTCTAATTATACTTTTGTATGATAAAAACACTGTTATTTACCTGAACCAAATATATTACCACCAAAAAATGTAAAAATGTTCTTATAAAAATAACTTGCAAGTAACTTTTGATGAAGCCTTATCCCAAAATCATAGAATGGTTAAGGTTGGAAGGCCTCTTTAGAGATCATCTAGTCCAACTCCTCTGCTCCAGCAGGGACATCCAGAGCACTTGGCACAGGGTGGCATCCAGGTGGGTGTGGAAGATCTCCAGAGCAGGAGACTCCACAGCCTCTCTGGGCAGCCTGTGCCAGGGCTCTGTCTCCCTCACAGGAAAGAAGTTCTTCCTCACATGGAGGTGGAACTTCCTGTGTTTTAACTTGTATACCCCTTGACCTGTCACTGGCCACCACCAAGGAGAGTTTGACCCCATCCTCCCTAAATTCACTCTTCAGGCACTTGCACATATTCGTCAGATCTCCTCTCAATCTTCTCTTCTCTAGGCTGAACAGACCCAATCTTTCCTCATAAGATAGGTACTGCCTTCCCTTAATCATTCTTGTCGCTCTCCACTGGACCCTCTCTAGAAGCTCCATGTCCCTCTTGTACTGGGGAGCCCAGAACTGCACACAATTCTGCAGGTGCTTGTGTCATGGATGAGCAACTTATGAAAACTCTGAAAGCGAGAGTCTGAGGTAGATTGTATTTTCCAATCTGAGGACAAATTAGACTACCTTTTGATTAATATACCAAAATTATGACTTCTTTCTCGTTTTAAAAGAAATTGAATATTTAAATTTGTACAAGAAAATCTCAATATATTAAATGTCACAGCTGTTTGTATCTTTCTACAAAATTACCTCTAAGTACTGAAAGGAAACCATTTATAGAGGGAACCTAATTGCTTCAAATCCAGATTTAACCTTATCTGAAAAAGTCAAAAACACTGTATGGATTTTTCCTCACTTTCTTAGATATCTTGATAATCAAAGAAAGACTTGGAGGGAGGACTAACCAGAACATATGATTTCATGGAGCACATTCTCAGTTGTAATTCAGTTAAAATTAAACTGGTACTACTTTGCTTAATCAGAGTACAAGTCTCTTAGAAGGAGGGAGTTATTTGAAACAAGTAGGATTAGATTAAGACAGAAGACAAGTAGGAATTTAAATCTCCCTTTGTAGACCACCTGGTACTTGCTTCAGGCTTCTATCTTAGACAAATTATGTGTCTGAAAGATTTATTAACTATTTGCAGAGTTATTTTAAAATTCTCCTGTCACTTTCCTGTAATCTAGCACATGCAATTACTGTTATGAGCTAACTGGCTCTTTTTCGACTCTATGCTAAAACTTTGGTGAGAGAATAGGATTCTCCTCTCTGAAAAAGAGCACAAGCACAGACAAATTAATTGGTATATATAGGTAAAAATGCTTTATATATGTAAGAAAGGTCCTTCTAGATAACTATAATCTCTCTGATATTTGAATTTGAGGCATGCATGCTCTTGCATGAAGTCATTTGTCAGGTACTATAGAATTGCTAATGAGTATTAGGTCAATAGTTAGCTAGTTAAGCCAGTGACTATAGAAGACTTTCAGCATTCCTTGATGTTAATATGTCATTCCAAGATGACAAACGTTATCATAATAATAATGATGGATTATAAAAATCAAAGTAAATAATATTTTAGATTTTGATATGATGTTGTTTAAAATTCTATGTTTATGAGAAAAGCCAAAACCAAAAGTTTCTTTATTGCCTTCTCCCTTCTAAACTGGAGATTACACTAAGATACAAGGGATTCATCCTTTAGGTCTATGAATTTGTAAAATAAACTACCACTGTAAAACTGACCTCACTTACCTGTAAAGTAATTTTATGTAGGTAACAAGTGCTTAATAAAAGTATAGACTAAATCTGTGGTTTTGTATTGTCAAATTATACAGGAATACTAAACAGCAGGCCATCTAAGTAAGTCTGTTACTGCCATGGATATTACATTTTCTGTAGTGTCATAGCCAGCATGTTTTTATTTGATGTAATATTATGAGGTATTTAAAATTATATATTTGCTTACTGTATTCCTATCTTACCTCCTAAATATCGCAAAATCAAAGCTACAGTTATGGCTTATATTTTAGTCTGAAATTTTACATGATTTATTATCAAGCAATAAACTCTATAAGCTTTAAAATAGTTCTCTGGCCTGACAAGCTCCTCTCACATGGTGAATTCTAAGGGGATTGGAACTGATGGATTTTTCACTACTTTGTCATAACTGCATTGGCACAACTCAGTTTAGCAAGTTTTAGAATAAGTTCCAGAAATTCTAATTTTGTAATTGAAAAACAAATCCTTTTTAAACATAAGTGAAATTTAAAGTGATTGAGCTGTCCCCTTTCTGTCTATTTACAAGATTCCTCTGTGAAGTTGCTTGGAGTTAGCAGTGTCAGGTGCTAGTGGCCAAGGTCCCTGGGCATTCCCTGATATTCATCTCCATGTATCTCTTTGATCTCCAGGATCATCCCACTTTTCCAGGATATATCTTCTAGCTAGGATCTTCACCTGCATTCAGGGCCTCCTCCTACTTTCTGAGACCACTTCTTTACAAGGACCTTTCTTTCCAAGTCCCAAGCCCCCAGTGTCCCAATTAAATTAGTCCATGTGCAGAAGCACAGACTCCAGACTGATGGTTTGTTTCACGTCTCTATCAATTGGAGGATTAAGGATGTTCCACTTTGGTTTAGTCCAGGTGTTATCAACATTCATAACCAGCCTGTGCAAGTATACAGCCAGCAAGTAACAGGCTTGTGCTTGAGAGTTAGAAGTACAGTTTTGGACATTGACCAATAAATGTGCACCTATGCATAGAGTTATCTAGTGCTTATAAACTTTCACAGTTTAAGCTATCTTTCATCTGTGACAGCTTTGCCCATACATTGCAGGAAGATATGCCCATACATATAGGAAGACAAACTTTCCATATGATTCTGAAGCATGAGCTAGAGTCATCATCAGTATAAAGAAGATCTTTGAGAAGATCATAACATAAAGACTCTAGCACTGCTAGATATGTACCTCTGATTCCTGAGCATGAAGAAGCAGAATCATTACTTCCTATAATAAGTTGAATAGTATGCAAAGGCAGCTTATTACTTGAGACCAAGAAAGGGCCATAAATTTAGAAAATGTCAAAAAAGCAAAAAACAACAAAAATATTCAGCATCCTGAGAGTTGAAATCATGTCTGGAAACAAGTTTGATCCACTTCATATATTGTGAACAATTTCACATGAATTCTTAAAGGAATTTTTACAATTTCCATTTCATCATTTGTCCTTTATTGACTAAGTTTTAAAATCTAATGTCTTTTTATGGTTAGATGACCTTTCGCAAACACGGAAAGGCAATGACACAAGTATCTGATCTGCTCAAGGTCTCCATATTTAGAACAGCAGTTGCAGGAAATGAAGAGGTCATGGTGAAGATGGGGAGAGAAAATTTAAATGTTGCTCCCATCTCCTGTTGTTTCTTATCAAATTTATCCATGATCTACTCTGTATTCAGCACTTAGAGTGCCACTCCAGATGATAATGTTCACAGCATTTTTAAGCAGCTGATGAAAGTGATGGTGACCAACCTCCACATGCAGTTCCAAATAGCTGAGAGTGACTTGCAGAGCCAGAGTATTTATACATGTATCTCTACACTAGAAACAGATCTCATTTTATAGTTGTTTTGAGAGAATTTTGGAATAAGTTTCTTACTAGCTACATAAAAGTAATTTTATACATTCTGAAGCTCTATGATTTCATCATTTAACATTCTCAATTTTAATTTATTTTATTTTATTTTATTTTTTACCCAGAAGCAAGCTAGCAGTGGTTTATTGTATCTCAATGACAATTTGAATTCACAGTTATATTTGTGTCTCTATCTTTGGAGGTTTTTAATTGTCTTTAATGCATAATCGCTTCTATAATGATGGTCAGTGAGAAGTCAGGACTGGAATGGAGCACCCAGATTTGAAGAAACCACATCTCCTGCTTCTACAATTCTTTGTAAGTAATGACATCCCTATAATCATTTGGAAAAAAAATCTCACAGGACAGTAAATCAGATGCCAGGTTACTCTGGAATATCTATGAACTTCTTTGCCCATACAGTTACTTGATGTGAAGTCACACTTTCCTGATAAAGACTGCTAACTGTGTACTTGCATAAAAAATAAGAAAAAAAAAAAGAATCTTTACTTGGTGTGAGTTCTAACAGAAACACTTTTACTTGCAGATTCATCCCCAACAGAATCAATTCCTCTTGTGAAACTAGGTGTAAATATTGGCTTTTGTGTGATGAGGGCTTATGTACTTCATTAAGATGCGGAGCACTGTCCTTGAGTGCCAAGCATCTCCTGTGAGTGATTCTATGGTCTCAGTCTCACAGGATTTAGCACTACAGACTTTATGTTAGCATTTGTTTCAAACCTATAGGCCTTAATCTGATGAAATTACTCTGAAAAGATCACATTGACTTGAATGAGAAGATGTCAAGACCAGATATAAAAAGCAAAAGACTAAAAGGACCTGGCGATTAACTGAATACAATCATCTAAACTTATGGGAAACAGATGTTCAGACAGTTAGTTCAGAAGTTGAACATAATGTTTGTTTCACAGGTCTTGTATATTATAGGTCCCAAGATACAGCACTCTATGAAATTGAGACATATATTCAAAAAAAAAATCACAAATTATATTTTACCACATGGAAACAGCTATAGAGACTGATGATTTTATTAATATCCAAAATCTCTGTAATAATAGTAACTTGTCTAGACTACCATGGAAGGTTGAATGTATTTGAATCTCTTTGACAGAGAAAGACAGAAAGAAAGAGAGAAAGGGAGAAAGAAAAGAAGGAAGGGGGGAAGGGAGGAAGAAAGAAGGAAGGAAGGCAGGAAAGAAGAATGGACTAAGCAGTTGTGATTTGAAATGTGGGCAAAATGTGCCATTCAGTCACTTCTTAAAAAAAATTGATAGCCTAAGAAAACTAGGCCAAGACAGCAGCTATGATAGAAGCTGATCATGTAGAGTTTTGCTTTTTGATTAGATCAGAATTGCTGTAGAAAAAAAGGAAAATGAAAGAAGTCAAGTTGTGTCATGTAGCAGGGGGATTCCTTTCTGCTAGTTGGTAGACTCATTGCAAAATCCTAGAACGTGTATTTAGTATAAAAAAGAGAGTGAAACATGATCAGCAAGGTGTCATCAACTTTCTTTTCAGTTCTCTAAAGAATACCAAAAAATAGGATACCTAAAAAAGGATATTATAAGCTTTAGAGCCTAGCTTTCTAGTTCTAATGCTTTAGCTGCTATCTTCTTTAATGTGCTGTTCATTTTCCATTGGTCCCTATGAAGCATTCCTGGAGCAGAAAAAAAATCTTAGCAATTCATAACAAATGAAATTATGGGGAAATTAATTTAAAATTTACAATTAGTCCTCACAGAATCATTGGCAGCAAAAATAACAAAAAACTATGATTTCAATCTTTATGTACTGTTTATCTTGAAAAGCTAAAAACGTATCATTTTAATATTAAGAAGTTGAAACTGTGTCTATATTTAGTCAGAAATCTGTGGAAAATATAGAGATGGCATCTTTACATAAAATACCTGCCTTTTTAACAATACAGTTGTATATTGCAACTACACAGAAGTATCACCCTAAATGGTAGATCTAGACCTTTCACTTATAGATGACGTGTACTAAATTTAAAAAAAAAAAGACTGGAGATGAGCCAAAAAGATGTCTGGCAAACATGATGGCAGACATAACATTGGATGAGAAATTTCAAAACTTAACATTATTTACTGTGGAACTGACCTGCGTTAGAAGGATTTAGCTAAAGTACCAAAAATTCAAAACTAAAAAATCCCTCCTCATTATCCTGTGGCAGAGTAAATGTGGCATAATACATAATGATCTCATAACATGGGGAGTTATTTAGTGTAATTAGAAGTCAGTAAAATGGAACACAATTATAATATATATATTTTTAAGGCAGTCTGTGGTCAGCCAGGGAAAATCCCTGTCAAAGAAAATCACTAAGACTTTGTCTCTGCCCCAAGCTGAAAAACAACAGCACAATCTTTTAACCAGTTATAAAACCTGCAGATATTCAATTTAGAGAGAAAGAGATTTTGAAAAGAAACTGCACTGGATATTATGATTGTACGTGTAAACTAATATATAGTATCACACTGGTTAGATTGTAAGTGAATATATGTGATCACCCCTATTCCGAAACCACTTAATAAAAGCCTTAAAAATCAAGAAAAGGTTTTATGTATCAGGGCACTCTTTTCACATACATTTAAACATATATAAGTCATTTGTTTAATGCAGGCAAACTTAGTCTCTCTTATAATGAATAGAGAAAAGATGTATATTTCCACAGCAAAAGTCACTTCACCTCTCAGACACAATGCTTTAAGCTCATTTCTCTTCAGATTTTTTTCCCCTACAGGATGTCTTCAGTAATTATCTTGAATCTAATCAACCAACTTGCTGGTGTCTAGTAAGCATTAGTTGGAACCCATCTTTGGCGTCTAAGTTCTGTGCATGAAAACACAGAGGCATTTACAGAAGTAATTTCTCCCATTTTAATGTAAATGAAAGGATTTACCTGTCAGGATTTTTAGTTCTCTGTATTAACCACAGAAATAGCCACAATGATTAGTTGTCATTTTCACTAGGCTCTTAAATTTTGGGCTACAAAATATTTAAAGTTTTGAAGCTCATAGGCTGTGAAAATCTTCCCTCAACTTGTGTGTTGAAAAGGCCTTCACTCTGAGAGACTTTTCTGAAACAGAGATCGTTTGCTGACTTGGCATAAAAAATATGTGTTTTTTTAGACAATGGGACATGAGACTTGATGGTAGTCAGGGTTGGGTGGTGTGATAACTCCCAGGCTCATGACCAAAGGCCCTGTGCCTTGATACTTTGTGTGCCTTCTCTGAACAAGCCATGCTGTGAGGTGAAGCCTGTTTGGAAAGACTTTTACACATCATCAGAGGAAAGAAAAGGATTGGGGAAAAAATAAACCAGTTAACTTAGCCTTAATAAGGAGTAAAGATGATAGGCTTCAATTTCTATGGGAATAATACCATTAGCCAACAATGTGCCCTTGTGGCCAAGAAGGCCGATGGGACCCAGGCCTGCGTTAGAAGTGTTGCCAGCAGGTCAAGGGAAGTGATCCTGCCCCACTACGCAGCTCTGGTGAGGTCACACCTGGAGTACTGTGTGCCGGTCTGGGCTCCCCGATAGAAGAGGGACGTGGAACCTCTAGAGAGGGTCCAGCGTAGACAAAGATGATTAAGGGACTGGAGCATCGATCTTATGAGAAAAAACTAAGCAAGCAGCTGTTTAGCCTGGAGAAAAGAAGATTGAGAGGGGATCATATCAACATGTACAAATACCTGAGGGAAGAATGTAAAGAAGATGGGACCCAACTGTTATCTGGGCTATCCAGTGTCAGAACAAGGTATAACGGGTAAATATTAAAAAACAGAAAGTTCCATCTCCACATGAGGAAGAACTCCTTTCCTGTGAGGGTGACAGCCCTGGAACCGGCTGCCCGGAGGGGTTGTGGAGTCTCCTTCTCTGGAGATCTTCAAAATCCACCTGGATGCAAATCCTATGCAATGTGCTATAGGTGTCCCTGCTTGAGCAATGGGGTTGGACTAGATGATCTCTAGAGATCCCTTCCAATCTCATCCATTCTCTGATCCTGTTTAAAATTCAATTTTTATTTATTTTCACTTGCACAGTGAGGAATGTGGGGAATACTGATGATGCCTGTGTTACACAGAGCTGCGAATCAGCTTGTGATGTCTTGTTCTGATAAGAGTTCTCTCATTTTTCATAACAAGAATGTGCTAAACATGTCTTAAAATGCCAACAAAGTGACAGTAACCAAAGACTGGGAATAGAAATGTAAATTGATTATTAGAAAATAGTTTCTGAAGACTGAAGAAAGAAAAACTGAATCTATGTAACACTGAGAGAACCGAAGACATACAAATAGGTAGAATTAAATGACAAATGATTTTGTTCCTGAAATTTCAGGAGCTGAAACAAATATACAGGCATCTTCATAGAAACGTTACACTCAAACGGATCAATTGAACTTAACAAAGATGAATACACTGGTAAATTACTTAAAATTATACTGAGATATCAAGCAGAAAAAGACTTTTCTTAACATAGACTAATTATATGCTCAATAAGACCAAATTTTCCCCCACCATGAATCAATAAAAATTTAACAGGGATAGAGCTAGCATAATTTCTGATAAAAATACACATCTCACCATTCAGTGTCACCAAATTTAAACTTCAGTCCTCATTTCTATTTTAAAATAAATTTGTCATTTAATTGCTTTTTAAGTCTATGTAAAACAATGTTTCCCGTAAGAAAAGAAGTAGAATGTATTCTCCACGTTAGGAGATGATAAAATCAGCTGTATTCTGTGTTAAACTGGTGATGTCTATATTAGCAAGTAGTCTATCCCAGTAGACACAGATTTGTAGAACATAAGAGTTGATTATGGGGACATGGTGTCCTCATTACACGAGTTTTGGGGGACAGGGATGCTTCAGACTGGTTCCAATCTGAAAGAAATCCAGTATGTGTGCTTTAACTGAAGTGTGCAGAATGGGCATGCTCAGTAGTAGATCAGCTTCAAAAGCTCAGTTGGCCAAAATAAAATCCTAATGTGGGAACACCCATGCACTGTCAGGAAATAATCACTTACCTGCTTAGTTAGTTTACCCTTTCCAGAGTTCTGCATTAATTCAATACTGGACTGCTAGGACTCTACCTGAGAGGGTATGAGACATTAGCCAGCATTCCCCCCGATTCCATGAAACCATGCCATTTACTTACCACTTAACTCTAACTTACAGGTAACTGAAAAAAAAATAGACTATCCTTAAGGTAGCAAGCTAAAGTGTTTTCTGAGGCTTAGTAATTAGAATTTTACTGCTTACGCCCCTTTTACTTAAATGTAAAAAATCCTTCCCAAAATATCACAGTCAAATAACATGTTACTGTGGAGCTATCATGATGATGGAGGTGTTTATTAATGGTATCCAAAAAGGTTACTGTGATACTGCTAAGAAGAAAATATGGATAGAGAAACTCAAAAATAGGTTGATTAATCTCACAAAGGTAAATACTCAGGGCTTCATAAATGTCTCCTTTTAATTAGCATGTCAAAAGACTTTGACAAAGACCTCCAGTGGATTACTGAGTAAACCTGAACTGCAGATTGCCTCTATTGAGTCATTTATTGTCTTTAAGAGCTTTTAATGGAATTGATCTCATCCAGCTCTGATTTTTGGTTTGTTTGTTGTTTTTTTTTAAATCTTTTTTTTTCTTGTTTCTGTTTTGTTCTCATTAGTTACTACAAGGTTTTCCAAAAATACTATTTTTTTTTTTTTGCTTTCCTATTTCGTGTAATAAGATTGTATTTGAATATGTACTTTAGATCTTCCTTGATATCTTTATTTGGGCTTCTGTACTCATCAATTTACCAGAGAACATAGTTTTCTCAGGTTTATTCTTTTTCTTTTCATTCCACTATTGTAATCATATCTTTCCCTGAATGCATGGCATTTATAGTTTAAGACTACAAGGTTAACACAATTTGCTTTTGGAAGTAAAGATGCACTGACAAAGGGTGCTAAATAAGCATTACTTTCCTTCCTCAGTGTCCTCTTAACTGTGTTTTACTTTATATTAACATTTCTTTAATGGTAGCATTTGGTAGCATTTGATGCTACCAGAGTGAGTTGTTAAAACTTCATTGATGGGATACAGATGTTCACTTTGGGTTTGTTATAGTCTGACCAATTCAGGGTTAAAGGTCACAAAATTAGAGATAGCAAAATTTTCTGATTTAAAAGGAAAAAATATGGGACTGGGAGGAAAGCAAGGGAAAAGACTGATGTTTTTGTGCCATGAAACATTTCTCAACAGGAGAATAGTTTCATGAAAATAAAAGCAATTCTCTCACCAACCTTTAGTGTTGTCTGGGAAAAATGATAAAAGTGACAGTCACATTTTGGACAACTGTAGGTATCCCAGCTGTCAGAATTTGGGTGAAGACATTTATTAGTAGTATGCTTTGCTAATCCTAAAAATTATGATTGAAGACAGAGTGACTATTGCCTCCTCCTATTGACATGCTCATCTGTTGTTTTTCTAAAAATCACAATATAAATTCCATAGCTAGAAAAATTGCTGTTGGTTTCACAGTATTATGAAGGGTGCCAGTTATCGTACTGAAGGATAGCAACTTTGATGTATTTTGGCATGAAAGCACTAAAATGAAGTTCTGAAGTTCTAAATCACACAAAACATCTTCTAAACTTCGTGATTTAAAAACTTCAGATAGTTTAAGTGTGCCCCATTTCTAGTATTCCAGTAATGTGTTGCCATGTCAGGCATTGCAGAAAAGAGCCCATGCAGTTGAACATTGTCTTTGGTCTTGAAAGAAGTGTTTTGTTTTTACTAAATCTTATTCACTTAAACAAACAAGCAAACAAACAAAAAACAGTTTACATTAAGGCAATAATTATTGGTGTCTGTTCTACTCATTTCACCTGATTTTGCGAGGAGACTGGTGACTCACAAAATCAGTATTTTCTTCTATAAGCCATCATCAGCTCATGCCTTTACTCATCTGGGAGACAGTTCAGTCTCTCGCATGCTGCAGGGATTTGAATCCATACACAATCTCACTCTCTTACAGGGTTGTCCATGTAAGGAGATCTTGTCCTCATTGCAGTAGGTAAGCAAGAGCCTGCACAGGTGTTCTAGGTGGCTAAATGGTGTGTTTTCTGATTTTGTGACAGTGAACCAAAGAAGAGTATATACTACAGAGTAAAATAGGATGAAGAAAGAAGACTGAATGAATCTCCTTTTTTTCTTTTTTCCTATTATTACTCTTTAGCTAGATATTTAGGACAGTTTTTCAGCTTGGCTGAACTAGGTTGACATTTCTTCAGAGAGAAGTAATTGTATTCAGTTCCCTGTGGTCTGGATATAGGTTCTGAGTAAAAGCTTACTCAATACAGGCTTTACTGTTATTCCTGGCTAAGTTTAGTTCTTCATTTCTTTTACTTGCTTTCATTAAAGATTCCATCCTAGCAGAAGATGAATAATATATGTTCTTAAAAAAATTCACTTTGCATAAAATGCAACGATACAAATATGTATATGCAAAATATTTATATTTATGTATGCCCTATACATATATATATTGGTCCAAAACTACAAAATCTTTCTTTTGTATTGGTTTTATGTTTTGATAAGGAAGTAAAACACAATCATTTATACAACATTCCTCTTGTATGTCCGTAATGAAATTTTCTGTTGCTGAGTGTTTTGCATTTTTATTTAAATTATATATAAAAATAGCAAAATTGTAAATAGTAGAGTGTCTGATGTCCCTATGGGATTGAATAACAAATTGATAATTTTAGATGTATATAAAAATAGTTGAAAAAAAAAAAACCCTCATAGTTTAAGATAGATAACCTCTGAGAGGAAAACAAAATCTGATAATGTGAGTTTATTTTGGAAAATATGTGTAATGCTGCACTACAGTCCAAAATAGATGCTCTATGCAGCACATAAAGATATTAATTTGTCAGCAGTTTCCCTGTGCCAAAATACTTGACAAAGTTTCAAAAGAGCTACACTGCAGCCTGAGTGGTAAGCTGGCAAGGTGCCTGCTCTTGTTTTACCATCTCAGTATAGTTTTCCTTACCTCATAAGTTTATAAACATGATTACTTTTTCAGTTTGTGTAATGTCCATTTTGTCCTTCTCAAAAATGTCTCTATTTTCGCTTCCAAACATCTAGCTCCTTTATCAGAAGATAAAATAAAAAAAAAATAAAGTGTGTCATCACCCAACCCACATTCAGAAAAAGCAATTAATTTGACAGGTTGACAGTTAAAAAAGGGAGCTTCTGACAGACATCCAGTGTAACGCAAGCCAGAATGATATACCGCATAACACTTCCCTTAAAAGGGAAGTAAATCAGGCATCCCAAAGGCAAGTCCTTTGTATTCTACCAAAGCTTTCAGGTATTAGTGCCCCTTTGTTGTGCCTTCCCGACAAGCGGCAAAGAATTCTGCTGTGCTTAAAATATGTTTGAGCAGAATCTGCAAAGAGTCCTATGCAAATCCCTCCAAGGAGAGTCGGAGTGGCGCACAGGGCTGGGGAAGGCACTGCAGCAGACCTCAGGCATTACCGAGGGCATGGGGACTGGCAGCGGGCGAGTGGAGTCCTGACGTCTTGTCATGCTCCCCAGGTGCCCGTTAGAACATCACAAGTAACCTCTGCTTTTTCTCTTTTGCATAGATGATAGTGCACAAAAGGAAATTGAGCGCTCGGTGACTGACCTCTTTGATTTTTGGCCTTAGGCATTGAAATCACACTGATTAGAATCAAATGGTGGCATTTTTGGTGTTCCTGTCTTAGAAACTGCACGTGCCCTTCATTTGCATTTGGTCCCCTTCTCAAAAGAGGGGTTGGAGTGTTGCTGACAGCTGCCTACAAGACTTGTCTTTTGCAAAGGACACGTCTTTAAGGAACGGAAGAGAATATTTGTATCTAGGAAACTCCATGAGAAACATCAGATACGACTAAGTGTAAAAGGCTCATATAGATATTTTCTCACATGCAGAAAGAAAAATTAATAAATAAATAAATAGAATCAAACAAACAACAACAACAAAACCAAAACAAAAAAACACACACACAAAAACAAGGAAACATTCAAGTGCTCGAAGTGCTAAAGCACAAACTGGCTAAAGCTGATACTTAAATTATTGGCTACAAGGGAAGAGGGTTTTTTTGAACTGAACAGGTTCATGACCTGGAAAATGTTTCTTTTTGTTACCAGAAAAACACTGGACTAGGAGGCAGTGGCCTTGCCTGTGCAAGCAAGCAAACCACACAGTAATCCCCTAATGCGGAATCCACATTTGAGCATCATTCACTACTTAACCTGCATGACTTGTAGTTTGTTCAAGGCTCTGTTCTACCTCTTTTTGGATAATGGCAAGACAGTTCACAAATTCCTCCTACAGAATTATCCCAAATGTAATATGTTTCCTTTTAATGGTGGAGGTAAAAGCACAGCAGTAAATGGAAGTTTAATTATGCAATCTGTGTCAAGCTGCATTCCTGACTTATAACTGGGGACAAATCTATCACCAAAACCCTTTAGATGTTATGTCTTGATGATGAACAACTGCACTAAAATACTAATTAACTTTAAGATTTGTGTCTTATTTGAACTATGTTTCAGTTTACAGTATTCATTAAAAAGATTTAGCAAGATAGAACATCTAGATTGATTTTTGCAAGCTCACTTGTGTTGCCAAATAACCAAGGTTCATTAGGGAAGCAGTGTTTATACATATAGATTGTGCAGTAAATTTTCTGGAACACTTATAGGAAACTATAGCTAAAAAAAAACATTTAAAAGATATTATGGCTTTCATACACAATTTGATTAACACTTTCGCACACGTAAACTTTACAGTTTTTAAATCTGATCCAAGGACTGTAGGTTCAAGGGACCATGGGATTACAGATATTCCGGATATTAATATTTGGCACAGTGCATTTATATTAAAAAAAAAGAATTAAACTAGTTGCAGATTCTTAATTCCTTGTGATATTTTATAGTCTTTCAAAGCAACAGACTCATATAGCCATTAGTAATAGATAAAATTCCAAACGTGTTTCTATAGGAATTTTGTTTAATGATTTTATGCACTGATGTCCTGCAAAGCAGTACTTAAGCATCTACTGAGCTTGGGGAAAATAATATTAATAATAATAAAAATGTACTATAAAATATGTGTATATATGTACACACATGCACACACACATATAATAATGCACATTTATTTGCATATATGTACAGTATAGTACATATAGTAGTTTGTTTCATCTGGGTCTGCATATTCCCTCTAAAAATCTCAGCTGTGAAAAGGGTTAGAAAAAAATTTTGCCAAGTGATGATTTACTGAAGAACACATAATTTATCTACCTAGCTGCTTTGAATACAAGCAAAGAAATGCTAAAGACATCATTCCTCTCAAACATCCTACATAATAAACAACCAAATTTAGTCTCATCCAGCAGGAAGAAATGATTCTTTAAAAGTCATCAACCTTAATTCCTGTCTCTATATGCATTTTTAGACAAACTTGAGCTTTTCAGCTAAATATTTTTCTAAAATGGACAACCATAGCAGTTAATTCTTATCAATGAATAACGGTCCACTGATTTTTTTTCTAATAAATATCACAATTATTTTATATGAAAACTGCTGTTTAAGCAAAAAATCTCAGTCTCCTTTCTTCTGTTCCCATAATATGCCTTCTCTAGAATCAGCAGTTTATGTACTTCTGAGCTGAATGTTTTGTCCTCAACATTTGGATTAGTAGATCTGAACTGACTTTTTTTTATCTATGAATTTTCCTGTTTGTTTTTCCAAAAAAAGGGAGGAGGGGGAGTTTATAGTTTGTTATATTAAACTTCCTCCGGCAATTTGCTTCATACTTTAATTATGCGCTGTGTGAAATGTGCTTCTTTTTGTTTCCTTTAAAGCTTCCATCTGATAATTTCTTTTTGGTGCCCTTAGGTTTTCTGCTATTAAAAATTGCAGATAATAGTTTTAATTCATCAACATTACCTATTCCTGTCTCTATCTTTTTCTCCTTTCTTCCTCAGTTGTCCTCTTTCCAAGCTTGAGAGTGTTACACTAATGAATCTCTTGTTGAAGGAAGCTGTTCTACAAGTCTGAGAATATTTGGTGACAACTTGAATACTCATTTTCAAGTTTGATTATAGTTATCAGGATGTGTTTGTCCTACTGCTAATGGCACTTGCTGGACATTTGAGTGAAATTTTGGTTCATAGTTGTTTTAACCTCAGCTTATAACAAAGAGATTATATATTTGTTAAAAAGTGACTTCTTTTCTGTATACTTAGCCCTATTGGAAGCTATATCCACATTTGTCTCAGCATAAATAATTGTTTCAGTGAGGTCACGGCTCTTGAAGTTCGGTGGGCTGTCAGTGCCCCAGCTGAATGGCATCTGCACCTACATCCTCCTTCAAGGGGAAATGCAAACAATCCTGCTGCTTCAGAAACAAAATCTCAATATTTATGTTAAAATCACTTTTGTTCAAAAGCCGATTACACTGAAAACAATGCAAATTTATCCTGCATTTGTTCTGGCAAATCCAGAGAAGGAAGCCCTAGTTCTAAATCTGCTCTTCTGCTCTCTGTTGGATTATTTGTACTTTTGAAATTATAACTATTCTATAACTCTAATCAGCCACAACAGAATGCCAGAATATAGACTATATCAAGGAAATACGTGAATGTAGTGACTGTTAAATGCCTAAAATGTCTTCCATTACATTCTATTTTGGGCACTTTTAGAGGGCTCCTAGTTGACGACATATTCAATAAATCTGATATTGCGTTCAATTTGTGGAGGGAGTCAATCACAAATCCACTAACTATTTGATTTTTGTGCAAACACTCACTTTCAAGTTTCTTTAAACCACCTACTACCATTTGCTGCCAAATCTGGAAGTAAAATTTGTCACCCCTATACAGCGATATTTTCACCCTTTATACCTGAAATAAATGTACTTACACACACCCTAAACAGAAGAGACAATCAAAAACACAGTTTAGGATGATATCTTCTTAAGATTTGTTGATGTATCTACTTAGCTGAATAACGAGTAACATTCAAACAATAAAGAGGATTTACTGTTTGGCCCTTTACCTGACTTAATAATGTTCAACCTTTCTCTTACACATGACATTTCTCCATTTGCCTTTGCTGTAGCCGTCTCTTAATTATGTTGTAAGGAATATCTACAATATGGTGAGGCTGATACACCAGCCTCAATATCCATTCCATATATAGCGCATAAAACAGTACCATTTTGGTAACTGAAGAAAATAATTAACAGAACTCTCATGTCTATGAGAAGAAAAGCACTTGAGCTCATAATTAATTTTATTTACATGCTTAAGTCCATTTAACCAAATTATTATGAACAGGAATGAACTTAAGCATAGTTAGAAACTAGATCTAAAACAATACATTCCTTAGAGCCCGGAAAATGTATTTCACTGTTCATGAATAAACATAACATTCACAGTATGATATCACAAGAGAAAACTGATATAAGAGGAAAAGTTCCTCTTGCAAAATAAATGCCCTACAATGTAAAATAAACACAGGACAGCAAATGGAAGAAATAAAAAATAAGCAAACCACAAGCTACTGCCTTCCTGAATCAAGTAGACACATAAGGCATTCTACTCTGTTTACTCTTTCAGATATGATATTAATCAAGTTATGTATACAGCTATCACAGTATTTCTTTTTTTTCTCATTTTTAAAGTTTCTTTCTTTAAATCTGATTGAAATTCCCATGTAGGTCAACTTTCTTTGCACAGGACATAATCTCGGGTTAAAAGAGTAAAAGGGTAAAAGATGTACTGTTTTTTTTTTTTTTTTGGCCCCTGCTTCAGATGAATTGCTTCCTATGTCTATTCTAGCGATCCAAGTTTAAATTCTTAATACATCACATTCAAGAACCTGAAAAAAAGTTCACTTGGAGCTAAGGAGAGGAAGGGAAGGAAGAGAGAGACAGAGCCCTTTGCAGAATGTCTTTTTTTGTAGGGAGTTCACACACATTCTAATTTCTATTGTACTCCTCCTGATTCTCAGAGGCAGATCAAACTTGAAAGAAGATGGGATTCAGTACTATTTTTGCTACTTGAACTGAGCACATTGCATGGTTCTTATCATCTTCAAAGGTTGCCTCTTCCTTTATGAATAACGAGTCCTTAAAGCAATGTTGTCAAAATAGAAAAAAGCTGAACCAGTCACCGCTATGCATAGTTATAATTGTAGAAAGAAAGTGCCAGTAGTAAAGGGTAGTTTTTTTTTTTTTTTTTTTAAGGAAATTAATGGATAAGCCTTGGTCCCAGAAACAATTAGAAACAGAAATTTTAATCCAATTATTCTAAATGTTTTTAATTAGAAATGAACATAAACTGAATGCTGAGTTCAAATATTCTGAAACTTCACAGTGTTTAAAGACTGGGCCTGAAAGCAGTTCAGATGTACAGCTAAGGACCTTCTCTGGCAATAAAGGGTATTTCAAACCCTATAGGTAAACAAATTCTTGTTACCTTCATATTTCATTTTTTTCATAATATCGTGTTTGAATTTGGTACTACTTATTAATGTCTGCCACATTTTTATAACCTATTAATGCATAGCTCTGGGCAGCAATAATCATATATGATTGCTGAGATTTTTCTTCTAATTATTTTCTTTTTTCATCTAAAAAAAGTATTAAAGAAGTTGAGGTTTGAAATGCAATAAATAAATCTACCATTCTATGAGACAGTAAAAAAGATTAGAGTTTGGCTAGGAATATAGCTAGGAACCTAATTTTCCATTTAACTTTAGTGGGAGTTAGGAACCCAGATGATCTCCTAGGTCTTGCCTCCAAATCTTAACCATATAGAAGAATTCAGAATGCAGATGTAATCATATATTATAAATAACATTTTCATGCTTCTTTGCTCTGGAGAGAAGGAAGGAAGGAAGGAAGGAAGGAAGGAAGGAAGGAAGGAAGGAAGGAAGGAAGGAAGGAAGGAAGCAAGGAAGGAAGGAAGGAAGGAAGGAAGGAAGGAAGGAAGGAAGGAAGAAAAAGACATGGCCATTGTCTTTATTCATCTCAACCCAGGCTATATAGGTGCTGCACAGCAGCTATCTAATAACACTCTGCTCAGCTCTTCTTCAGTACATTAGACACACCAAAGGCCTGACTGCCTGGAAGCCCCTGGAAAGTGTTAATTGACAGGAACCCTGAGCAGTGAATCTTTAAGGTCAGCAAGGATAGCAGGTAGCCTATCACTACAATGAAGTTAAGGTTAAAATTACATTAGGTGTTTGTGTTAGGTCCATGAGATGAGTCCCAGTGGAATGCCAAATGCTGAATAAAGCACTATGAAACCATTCTATAACCTCTTTGTTAGCTTCAATTTACACTTGGTTCAAGGAAGAAATGTCAGCAGAACAAAATGGTTGGTTGTGTGCGCTGCACGCCTACCTTAGGAAAATGAGTAAGGCAAAACAGTTAAAGGTATGGCATAATTTTTTCTACCTGCTTTTTGAATTCACTTCTTTTTTTTTTGGGGGGTGGGGGCATTTTCATCATATGAGCAGCATAAATTTCATTTTTGTGATTTTTATGTTATCTTGAAAGAGCAAGTCAAAGAAGAAAAGTAACTTGTGTGTGAGCTCTTAATAGTAAAGAACAAGAAATAATTACTTAACCAAACAGATTAACATCAAACAATTAGAAAATTCAAAGAAATAATTTGTTGAAATTCTTGTTTTTATGATTTCTTATTCCATTTTCCATATGATCATTATCAAATAAATGTGTTCAAAACAGCTGCTGAAGTTTAAAAGTAATTCTAAAATTTTCTACCTTACCACTGACTATAAACTAAAAATAAATTAAAGATTAAAAAAGGTCTTTAAGAAGAGTAACTAGATTACTACTCAAAAAAGACAGTTGGTAGAAATATTGAGTCCTTGTCTTTTTGTCTTCCTGTAACCCATATTCTCAGATAAAAACATACTGGAAAAATGTAAGAAAAATAAATAAAAACTTTGAAATAATTATGTTTTCTAAAAATAGTTAAGTGTTTTAACTGTAACTGGAGTAATTTTCCATAAACTTTGCATGTTTAAAACATGATAAATGGATTGCCATGAACTAATATGTGTTCTGTCTGTCATAAGATGGAGGGAACGATAATATTGGTGTTTTGAACCATTTCCGAATATGCCTCTGAGAATGCATTTTCAAATGCATTTTTTGAGAGAAGAAAAGGCTCCAGAATTATACTTTGAGTGAGTATTTTCTCTTACACATAAACTGTGATAATTATTATCCCATTTCACTGTGGTGTAAAAAGAGCAGAACTGCTGTGAAATCAGTGGAGTTCCACCTCCCATGCAGAACGTCGGTTTCAGCCTCCTTTGTCCACCCCTATGAAGCTGACGTCTTTAGATATGGTTTGGAGAAAAGATACAATTACCTTCAGTACTGAAGAACTCACAGTTGATATAAATAGGCAACATATAAATGACTAATAAAGAATGAATAAAACAAAGCAAATCATGTAATAACTTGGATGAAAGGATCAGCATCCTATTATTTCTCTTATGATGTTATAAAAATAAAAGTGAAGTTCATTATTTATCTTTACTGTTACACGCACATGTAGATCACCTGCTCAGGGCCTGCCTGAATTGTCAGTCAGCTCAAGGGCACATATTCCATTTGTGCATGAAGTGGGGAGCAGGGAACAACCTGAGAAATTAAGAACTTGTTCCATGATGTGTCAGCATTCGCTTATACTTTATGTAGCATAACATATGGCATATTCTGTTTTCTTCCCCTTCCATTTTGTGTATTGAAATTATTTTCCACAAAACAATGAAAGGAATAAATAAAATGTTCCTGGCTACAGGACTGCTCCATTGAAACTGGTATGTGAGCATGTGGGGTTTGTAAAGGAGTAAAATGTATGTAAAATGAAGACATTATTTTCAAATTATCTTTTCATGTACTTAGAGTTTAAAATGTGAAGATTATTCAGGATGTCCTATTTTGATAATTATTCTCTTTGTTCATAGTGTTGTACTACAGCAGCAGCTGCATTGTACCTCCTTCCTCATATAAGCCCATATTTTATGCAAACTAATAACCTTGAAGTAGAGTTCAAGTCGTTCAAATCACTTTTATTATACAGAGCATATTCAATATAGCACAGAAATGTTTGCCTACTAAAGTCTCTTTTATAATGGGCTGTATTGACTTTGCTGTTTTTAAACTAAATATCAACCATAAGGTAAGAGTGGGAAGGAACAGATGGAGAGTTCATTTCTCAAAATGCATTGGAATCAAAATACATTCTTTAAAATTCATATCCAAATGTGGCTCTGGGAAATTATAATTGATAACTTTATGCCATTTTATAGTGATACCTCTGATACAACATTAACATAACAATCATGTGTCAATGACAATAAGAAATAATTCCTGAGTAGCAGTATTAGCATTATTATTGCAGTGTTTTATCATTGCTGTCTTAAGCAAAGCAAGGGGACTGGATCTGAAGAAGGAAGCTCTGTGTGTGCCATTTTAAAGACAGCAACCGTAGCAGCTTACAGGAGTCAGTGAAATATTTCATCGTCAAGGAGATCATCAGCACTATGTCATTAATCTTGTTCCCAACATGGTGTGTAGCTGTGTGTTTGTCTTATATTGTCCCTACCTTATGATACCATAGCCTATGAGAGTAAAAACTGTGTAAAACTAATTATTAAAAAACCCTTTATTTAATCTGTTCTCACATATCTACATACTGTTGTCTACAAATTAGATCTTGTCACTTTAGGCTTTTCTTTTAGCCAGTGTCAAAAAAAATAGGCATACGCATATTACCATCTTCTCTAGCGTGTTTTAGATGTCTAAACATTAGGACGACATGAATGGCACCTAAAATACCATTTTTAATCAATTGACTGTGAAGGGAGCCTTGGTGATAAGCTCAGCTATAGACATTTACAAAGCAGATGTCTATTTGATAAGATGAATCTGAACTTCTGAGCCTGCCTACAAAGCCCT
The DNA here is from genome assembly GCA_013389825.1 of Crypturellus undulatus. NCBI lineage: Eukaryota > Metazoa > Chordata > Aves > Tinamiformes > Tinamidae > Crypturellus > Crypturellus undulatus. The sequence goes on from VWPW01011473.1 coordinate 768,917, forward strand.
TAATAAGAAAGTGAACAAACACACAAGCAATTTGTTAAAAAAGACCAGTCTTCAGTGTTACGTAAGAGAACTTTTGTTTTCATGTGAAATTCTGTCTGTGAAAACATCATTTAACTGATAGAAATTGATCTAAAAAGCATTAGAAATTAGAGGCATATCTGAACCCAAGAAATAGTGCACTTATAATAGAAATGGAGCAAATAGTTTTTGGCAACATATTGCTGAGTTGAGGGATGGTGTCTGATTTTTTTTGTGCTATTTCTATTCAAAAGGAGATTGAATGAAAAGCATTGCTGCTAGTAAAGTTAAAGACAGAGACCACTTACATGTTCCTCCAACCACAGGAAATAATCATCTGCACTTGCAATTCCATCAATAGATTGCATCTGGCAAATCAGGCTTTCAGAGGTCCTGAAACCTCTTTCAGAGGTAGAGTAGAGGTAGAATGAAAAATACTCTGCACTGAATTTAAGGAAATAGTGGTCAAGTATAAAAGTGAGACATAATATTTAGTCTAATTTTCATGACATTTTATACAACGACATATATACAAGCTGGGTGAGTGCTAGAGTCTTGATTGAGCGTGATCTCTCTCTTTTTCATTTTTCCTTTCCCATGAAAATTTTGCGTTTTATTACATTTTAATCTCTTTTGTCATGAGGATGAGTCACGGCCATTTACAGAGAAGTCAGAGGAGTTTAATATATTATATATTTTAAAAAAAATAGTGAAGAGATGCTCATACTTCTTCACGACAGTTCAGGGGAGGATATTATGTGCAGCCTTCCAAGATCCTGTGACGCTGAGATGTTGTATCTGCCTGGTTCATCACAAGTCAGGTATACTGCTTTGGTTTCTGAAAGGATATGAGGCAGAGAAGCCAAGCACTGATCCTAATCCAGTTTAGGATCCAGTTTAGTTTTCTAGCCGGCACACATGACTGCATTTACTCTGCTGCTAGATGACCGTGTTGTTTATGCCTTGTTCACCACTGACATGCTCTGAAGATATAGGAAATTCAGATTGACTTCTTTTCTTTGCCAGTTAAAACTAGCCCTTACAGACTAAGCAAGCGGTCTGCTGATCCGACCACTGAAACATTCCAGCCTCTTGTCCTCTAGCTATGATCGGAAAAGCTGTCCTGAGAGCTTTTTTCTGATTAAAGTTTAATGGAATAGATCCACTTCCCAGAAACCTTCCTTTCCAGTGATCAACAAAGCACTTCAACAGACACCTACTGACCAGTTCTACTAGCAAATAAGCTTTGCCTGAACTTTATGGTCATAATCTTGTAAATTAATTTTTCAATTTTAATTTACAATATGTTTTTATTTTATGCAAGAAACAAAAAAAAAAAAAAGAGAAACCACCTGTCCTGCAGTTAATTTAGCATCTGCATATTCTCTGCAATGATAATGAAACACTGCACGATTCAGCCTTTATAGGGTAGTGAACTCTAATCTTGTTAAGGTTGTTCTTTAATTAAAATGTCTATTAACTTTTCTGAAGTTAATGCAATTATGGATTTATTACCTCTTGACATTCTAGGAAAAAAGTTTATGATCCAATAATATTTAATTTAAAAAATTCTACCTTAGGAAAGAACAACTCGCCGGAGTAACATATTTATAAAGCCATCCATTTTCAGAAATGAAATGCCTTTTTAAAAGTTCTAAAAAAACAACATACAATTAAGGTATCTTGCCCTTACATCCTGGACTAGTAACCCTCTTTAAAGTGAAATGAAGTATATTATAATTTAATTTAGCATCATTCCATCTCTTTAAGTACAATTCCTGTAAAACGCCTTAATGGGATACTTTCCTTTAGACAAGATATTTTACTATTTTTGTTTGTTTATATATATATATATGTATACATATAGATGACAGATATGGATGAATAGATATTTTATATGTGGGGGAGGGAGAAAGAGGGGAGATGATATGATATGGGAAAGAGGGAGAAACGTGAGCAAGAAACAGTTGGATGTGCTGGTGCTGCTAGGATTAAAGGAATAAAGGACATGATCCAAAAGCCAGTCGACTGCACCAGGTTTAGCATTAGCGTCACCACATGAAAGAGGTGAGGAACAACCAGTTCCCTGGCATTACTCAGGCTGGAGGTAGGAGGATCACTTCTCCATGACAGGAGGTTTGCTTTGCAGAAAACATCAACAAAGAAGAGCTCTGTTTATAACCTTCTCCCTTTCCTTATCATAAAAAAATACATGTTTTTTTCTTAGTCATACTCCAGTAAAATAATTTTAGTTGGAATCTTCAAAATTATCTTTTGTTTAAGTGTGCACCTTTATTAGAAAATATTGGTCAAGGAAGAGATGCCAGTGAATAATAACTAATTGTGCTACTTCGTTCTGGGATAGAGAAGGAAGCAACAACATTGCAAGTATCAAATTGAAGTGTGACTAGGATCTCACACTGAGTCTACAGTATGACCTACTAATCCCCTGGTGACCCAATGTTTACTGCTAACATTTTATACAGTATCAGCTGAGTTGGAAATTCATGTATTAAACCATTGACTTTCAGGATTTTTAGAGCTCCCAACTTGCAGTTAATGCATTTTGTATTAGCCCTCAGTGTGAAGAAATCATAACTCCATATACCAAGGGATAAACTCCAACTTAGATTACTAGAAAACAGTATCCGGAGGCTTGGATATGTGCACTGATATGTCAGCTTTATTGCTTTTCCGCCTGCAAACTGAGTTTACACTATATTTCTAACCAGGCTAGAAACACAGTCTTTATTTTAAAAAAGTGTTATCATCTGAGGAAAAAGGGTGGGAAATTACAAATCTCAAACACACCAAAGGTTTATTGCATTAGAATAGTCAAGACAAGATTATTTTACATGTGATTTCCTTCAGCTACAGATAGTGAGTTAAATCATGTACTTCACTTTGATCATATATGCAAAATAAAATAAAATAATTTGGGTTTAGACAATAAGCTATTCCTATATATTATATTTTTGGTGTTCTTCCACGGAGGCAGGACCAGATGTTGTGTCTCCCGCAACGGGCAGCATTATTCTCATGGAAGAAATTAATGCATCTAAATGTAGTATTTATATCTAATCCATTCCACTCTTTCAAGCAGATGTATATATGTGAGGTAACAAACAGCCTTTTTTTTTTCAGATTAATTTCTGTTTCAGCAAAGAAAGTAGTTTCATAATGGTCATAAGTATTCACTTAGGGAAAGCAAGTAACTGCCTTATTTTACCACCTGTCTCCAAGAAAGTGTAGGGTTATTTTGAGTAAAACCCACTAGAACTTGTTTTGTCAATATATTTTTTTCTTTATTCACTTCCAAAAATTCTTTCATTAAAAATTCTAACTTTCATTCATTATATATTTGATCTATCTTTTCTGATAACACATAACACTTTCTCATGAACTAAATGCTAAATGATAAAAAAGTCCTGAAAGAGAATCATATTGGTTTTTGAATGCAAGTTTTAATATAAAATATATATCATATTGCAGACCCCATACAAAATTTGTGTGTCATATTTATGCTGCTAGACAGCATCAAATTTGCAGATGGATATTTGGATTTTTATTAATAGTTAGCAAAAGCAAACTGCCAGCTAACTCTTTATACATTTCTGTTCTCACACTTCAGAGTGCAAATTATTTGTTGTTCTTTCCTTTTTGTGTTTACATAAGGGGTGAAACAGTACAAAGATCTGCTCAAGAAGAAGTAAAAGCAGAAAAGACAGTGCTGGAAAATCAGAAAGAGTTTTTAAATCATATGCAAAATTCAAGATTTGAGATTTGTTCTCAGGAAAAGAAGCAAAAGCTTCATTGTAAGCCAGGAAATAGAACTATGTGAAATAGCAGAGGAATGACACCAAATATTGCAGAGAGGTCCTGCACAAAAATCTCAAACTTTGTAGCTAGAGAAAAATGTTGATGTATACCTCTTGACCCAGTGGTTCAGGGAACACTGACTTGCTTCATGTCTTGGCAACTTTGAGAAATAGAGTCTAACTTTAATGGCTAAGGGAGCATTCTTGTTTTGTTTTCTTTTGTTTTTCCCTGATGAAGTTATCTTTCAGGTAACATAGGTGCAGGTACAACAATCACACAGATAGTAACACAGATTTGGTGATGAACTGTGTTTTACTAAACCTCAGGACTCAAAGGCATACATCAGGACCTTTTATATAATAGTAACATCAGTAACAAAACCCCAAGTCAATTAATGTTCATAGTCCAGGTGAGTTGCTTACTAGCAAAGATAGAAATTATTTAAAAAAAATTACTTTGAATTTATTGCATAAAGAGTATGAGACTGAAATTATTATAAAATTTAGCTTTTTCCAACACATGAAACATACAGTCTCATTGACTTCAGCCTGAAGACATTTTATCGTAGTGAAAAGCATATAAAGAATCCATTAGATCTACATTTTAATCTTTTTTTTTTCCATAATATTGTTGGAATTTTGATGGTTTTTGAAAGCAGTTTGATTAAATCTCTTTCTAATTTCTTCTTTATGAAAATAAAAAGGGAAAGAGCTTGGAGGATCTATGTCTCACCAGCCAAACAATCTGTTTTATCACCTGCAGCACTTTGGACCTTTTTTTTTTTTTCCTTTTTCCCCTATATATGCTTCAGATGCTTCTGTCCCATCACTTGCTTTTCATAATGAGCAGAGTGGTCTGTGCTTGCTTGGTGCTTATTTCAGCAGCAACTTTGGCTGGTGATTCTGAATAATGATTCTGATGATTCTTCTCTAGAATAACTACAGACAGAACGAGAGGAAATGGCCTCAAGTTGCACTAGGGGAGGTTCAGGTTAATAATAGGAAGAATTTCTACATGGAAAGAGTGGTCAAGCATTGGAACAGACTACCCAGGGAAGTGGTGGAGTCTAAAATTAGCTTCTATATATTGTTGTAATTTAATATTTTTGCTTTGCAGGCAGTGGATTATGCATTCTGCAAAGTTCAACTTCTTGGAATCCTGTTACTCTGCAAACTTCTACAAATTCATTTTCCATCTCTAATAATTGCTCACCTGCTATATAATATGCTTCATCGCCCTGTACTTTTACTAGAAATTTATCAAAGCTGAAATTTTCAAAAAAATCATGCTACTTTTCTCTTGTTTATTTGTTTCTGTGGAAAAGGACAACAGATTTAAATAATCTCCACTTGAAGTTTGCTTTCTCTTTTGTTGATGATGTTGGTTATTGAACAATTCAGGGTAAGAATCATCTAACTGTTTACATCTAAATGTTAGTCATCTAAACATAAGCTAAGCATTTCCCGTTCCTTTTATAGCCATTTGAAAGAAACAACCACTGCTGGAACAGAATTCATCTCATTTCTCTCCAACAACTAACTTAGCCGAATGATCCAAAGTGCCTATTTCTCTCCATTAACTATAAAAGGAACATAATCAGTTGGCTTAGACATACTTCAAAGTCTAAATTAGGTAAGACTAAGAAACACTAGACTAAATATATTTAGTCTGAAATTCTCTATTTTACGTTACTTAATATGGTCTAATTTTATTCTGATATATACATATTTAAAAGAAATTATGTCATGAGCGAAAAAAGTAGGGCAGATAAATTAATTGTGTAGAGTATAAATGCTCTGAAAGGGTCACTCATGCCACCCATCATTGTCAGAACGGTAAATCTTGAAGCTGACATAAAGATGCACAGCTATAAAAATTTGCCTGTTTGTCAAAAAAATGGAAGTTTGAAGCAGAACTGATCAAATACAGAAAGATTTTTGCTAAGTGCTGAAACAGTTGGAAAAGTATTTTTTCCTCCCAAGTCCTACTTTTAACTTCCTTTGATACAAGGTGGCACAAAGTCAAGAGAGAACTTGAAACAAGCTTCACATTAATATTTGAAAAAGGGCACCCAATGTGTTTGATGTGGCGCCCTTCATGCAAATCATGTAGTCTGAGAGAAATCCCAATAGGAAATATGATTCTTTCGTCTTAGCACTCGCTTTTTTTTTTCTGCTTGATAATAATGAACTTTTCATACTCCCTTTGCAACCCCCCAGAGCTATACAGAAATAGTTATTACTCACAATAGGTGCTGCCTATTTGGGTAAGAATTTTTGTCGCTTTTTATTGATTTTTTTTGTTGTGGTTGAAAGTACAACCTTAGTTTAACACAGATTTTGTACTTTTTTCTTCAGACTTCAGAATGATGAAACTCAGAGGTAAAAACTGAATATCTGTTTTCTCTAAGGATTTTAAGTGTAGGGGTGTGTGTGTGTATATATATACATATATATATATATGTATATATAAGAAGATATAACATCAGGTATTGATTTTCTGGGGTGTAAATATAGTTGAGATATAAGAGAAAACATATTGCTGTAATGGTAATATTTCTTTCCTTATATTCAGATAATTATGTTAATAATGGCAAGTTATGCCTTCCAGCATTCTACAGACATTGCCATTTAAAGTATGGAGGTCAAAGTAACTACAAACCATCCACAATCCAGAACAGTGTGGGCAGCAGCATTGATTACATTCCCTACTTTTATTCTTGTTGTGCATACATCATTCCTATGTATAGTAACTAATGTATCTTTCGCATTACACCACCCACACACTTACTAACACTTTCTGAAGGCACAAGAATCTTACCCTACAATTAATATTCAGAGTACATTTTGAATAATGTCATGGATTGATTCTAGAAATACTTGAAAGCAAGCGCAGATTTTTTTTTTTTTCAGATCCCCAATAAAGTATAGAGGAAAGGAAACCCACAGATCCTCACAGTGAAAGTTTCACATTGAAAAATAAAGCCAAGTGGGAAAGAAACAAATGTTAGATGATAATAATACATTTATTACAAGTATAATTATCTTATGACGAGATGTTGGCATTTAGAACTATTAAGGTTGTCTGTGATGTAGATGCATTCACATTAAGTGTATTTTATTTTTATTTCTGATGAATTCTCTGATAAATTCACAGCTGAGCTTGCACATTCATAGGCCCTAGTCCACATGAGGGACATTAAGCACCCCAATATCTGCTGGAGGGACAGCACAGCAAGGCTTAAGGAATCCAGGAGGTTTCTGAAAAACACTGATGAGAACTTCTTAACACAGGTGTTCAAGGAGCCAACAAGGAAAAGTGCTATGCTGTGCCTCATACATACCAAAAAGGAGAGTTGGGTGATTTTCAGGGATCACCTCCTCAAGAATGCTCAAGTGAGGTCCACCTCAAAGTGCAGGCAGGCAAGCAAAGACAACAGGAGGTGTGCACGGATGACCAAAATGCTCCTGACTAAACAATATTAAAAAGGAATCATACAAGATGTGATAGATGCCTTGTGCCATGATAGATGGGGTAGATGATCCAGAAGGAATGTGGAAACACTGTCTGAACATGCAAGGGCAGGATTAGGAAAGACAGAGCCCACAGGGAGTCTGATGGATGACAGGGAAAGTACCATGAGAGGCTTAGAGAAGTGTGTCAGCAGCAAAAGGAAGACTAGGAAAAATGTGGTCCCAGCTGCTAAATGCAAATGGTGACCTGGTGACAAAGGACCTGGAAAGGAGCAAGATAACCAATGAATTGTTGGCTCAGTCTTCACTGGTGAGGTTTGCTTCTGGGAATCAGAGGTCTCTGAGACCAGTGGGAAAGTCCAGAACAAGGAAAATTTACTGTTGGTGGAAGAAGATTAGGTTAGGGAATATTTAAACAGAACTGGCATGCACAGGTCATAGAATCATAGAATCATAGAATGGTTGAGATTGGAAGGGACCTCTAGAGGTTATCTAGTCCAACCCCCCTGCACACTCAGGTCCACGGGATGTCACTGGATGCACGCACAAATGGTGAAGGAGCTGGCCCATGTCTTTGTGAGGCAACGCTCAATTATTCTTGGGAGGTCATGGACATCAGAAAAGATTCTTGAGGGCTAGAAGAAAGCAAATATCACTCCGGTCCTGAAGAACAGATTATATCAACCTGGAAGAGGTGGTTGATAAACCAGATGGTTTATGTATGTTAGTTATGTCTTCTTGAGAAAGAGAATACAAAACCTGATCATAATCTTTAAAGGATAGTTCTTAGTGATTCTACTATGAATTTGTTTCTTACACCTGATACTTCAGGTATAATATAATAATATTCATTCAAACTTCAGGTATAATATAATATACTCAGGTATGGTATAATATAATATAATATAATATAATATAATATAATATAATATATAATATAATTCAGGTATAATATAATATATAGTTCAGTGATACCTGAACTATTTAAATTGTTCTTAAAATAAGCATTACAAGAATTATTATCTAACAGATAATATCCATATCAATGTTTTATAAATCAAAGTACAACTTTTATTGTGGGTAGTGTTTTTATTTTTATCAAAATAGCTTATGAATTGGTTTCTGAATTTAAAATATATGTAAGAATGTGTAAGAGGATACACAAATTAATAATGATTAATAACAGTAAAATACAGTAAGATACACAATAAAAGTTTCTGATATTTGCAGTTCATTCAGCTAGACTATTACTTCTTGACAAACTTCAGACTTTCTGTTAATTTCATACTTGCAAGTATCAATACATTCTATTTCCTTTTCTTTTGCTCTCTCATATATATATATAATAAGCTTAATATTGATTTATCAAATCAATAAAGCAAATTAATAAATGAAAAATGACTATGAAATATTGCTGCACAAACACAATTGCTCTTTGTTCTAGCATCTACCAGGAGTATTTAATTTATATTATATTATTATAAAAATCAAAGAACGCATAATATATTATGACAAAATTTACTCTGCATTCTGTTGAAATGCTAACAGGAAATCGGGAACTGAAATGTAGTTCTCTGTTGGTAGAAATTAAAAAGTATGAAAAGGTTACTAAAATGAAGATTGAGATCCTGGCCCCACTAAAATCAGTGGCTATGATTTTACTTATTTTTAAATTTCTGGCATACTTTAGATAATCAATATTTCTTTTTGTGAAAGACTCATTTCAGTGGCTCTTGGCTTTTGTGACTGAAGCACAGATGCAGGGCACACATCAGAGAGCTGAGGGAGAGTTGGACATTGGAAACTTAATTTCCCCTTCAGGGAGTATTAAGGGCTGTCTGCAGTGTAACTTTGCAGAGGAGAGGACCTCAGAGGATTTCTTTTTGTTGAGGAATGATACTACTCTCCTTCCTGTTTTTCTAGCATCTGATGCTGGTACTTCCTTTGTTCTACTGATAGAGCTTTGACTGCAAGGAGCTTGCCTCATGCTAAAATAACACCCGTGCTATTCACATTTTTAAACACAACTTCACTGAAACTTCTTTAAAGTAAACAAAATTAACATTATACTTTTGAAACCCAGTAAGCTTAACTATCCATAGGAAGTGTTTAATACATACATATGCGATGTTACATTGGGAAAAAAAAAAAAAGTCAAATAAATAGAATTTTCTCCTTGGAAAAGAATTGCACTCATGTAATATCTCTTTGTTATATACAGAGAGAAAATAAGCATTTCAACATCAAATGTTACACATATTTTTCATAATCTTTTTTTATTTTTCAAATATGTAAGTATATCTGAACCTAGCTTGACAGTTACAGCAACAGACCTCTGCTATATTTTCTCTTTTTTCTCTATTAATACAACTAATTAACCAAAGCAGCATGAACTGAGTATTACTATTAAAGACACAATTTTAAAATTGCTTTTGACAAATTGGAGATTAACATGTCCTTTTCCTGATTATTTGTACTAATGAAGATGGAGCACAAGAAAGTTCATGCACAGTGAAAACAAAGGAGACACAGAAAGATCAGAGATGTGGCTGAACAAAATATTTTCATGAAATCATAATCTGGTGAGGTGATGGGAAAACAAAAGTAAAAAGATGATTCTCTGTCATTTGCTCAACTGAAGAAACAAAATAACTGTCAAGAACACCTACCTGGACTAAAGGATACGTAGTGAATCTTGGCTTTGATCTAAGTTGGTTTGTACAGACAGCTGTAGTTTGGGATCGTTGTTGAGACTGAAGTACAAGGACATGAATTTGCCTTGTTCTGTACAGTTTGAGCAAGCAATAAAAGCACACATGGAAGGCAGAAGTTTTAATGGATAAGGTGAATAGTGGTAAAAATCATGCTTTGAAAAAAGTTTCTGAACAAAACATTCTTCAAAAGAACTTATTTGAACATTATCAAAGACCCTGAAATTTAAGAATGTTGTTGAATTTTGGACATTTTCTTACCAAAAACCTATTTTGTTTCTCTCTCTCTCTCTCTCTCTCTCTCTTTTTTTTTTTTTTTTTTTTTCTTCTGACTTCTGTGATTGCCTGAGGAGGACATAGAAGCATTTTTTCTTATAGGGTGGGAATGGAGCATGTGTTTTCAAAGGAAGACAAATTAAATTACCAGGAATTATCCCAGGAGTAAACACCTCTTGGCCAAAAGCTTTTATTTATTTAAAAAATGCATGTTATATATGTTCAGAATTAAAAATGCTCAAAGTTAATAAAAAAAGAAAGAAAGAAAAGAAAAAAAAGAAAAAAGAAAAAAAAAGAAATGGAATAAGAAAAAGTATGGATAGATAGATTAATTTAAAATTATTGGGAACATGAAAACAGACCTTCAAGAAGTAAGTTTTGGCATATTCATGTTTTAGGCATGCCAGCACAAATCACCTACTTTATATTTTGGTGGAAAATTGAGAAGAAATTTGTAACAGATTAGTCAGGAACAGGAAAGAACATGAGCATATACCTAGTCATAGAAGATTTCGGATTTGGAGCCTCAGTGATTAAATTCCACTGTGGTTTCTTGCTGGAACACAGTGTATTGAAGTGGGTTTTCTTTTTTCTTTTTTTTAACCTCTCTCTTTCTTCTCTCCCTCCACTCTGAGACTTGCTATTTCATTCATATCCAAAAGGAAAAAAAATCGCTTTAAACAAATTCCCTGTTTGTCTTGCTGTCAGTGAGGGCTAGGTGCAAAAAAAGTATAAATAACTATGAGCTATATATTGCAACATCCATGGCTCACATACTCTCCTTACACCGAAGATAAGCATGCGAATTTCCATATCCCAGAAGAGCACCCTAAGAACTGCAGCGTAGGCTAAGCCATCTGCATCTCTCTCTCCACCTTTTCTTCTGTAGCTGGGCCACAGCAAAATAACAATGTAATATTCATCTCCCACAGGGAACCAGGAGGTCTCCACAGCATACTGTTGAGCTTGCTCTGAAAGCAGAAGTGAGGATGCCAGTCTTGGCTTTTATCACCCATAGCAGATCTTAGATTAAATGCCATTGAATAAAATAAAATAAAATAAAATAAAATAAAATAAAATAAAATAAAATAAAATAAAATAAAATACAATTAAACTAAACTAAACTAAATTATATATAAAAAACAACCTTGAGAGCCAAAATGGAATGGAATGTGCAAAGAGTCAATAGTGTTTCAATGAGCTGTAATAACAATACATTTTTTAGCATGTGTGTCTGTGTGCATGCAGACACGTGCACATGGAGCTTTGTGGATAAAGGCATGTTTCAGAAGGTCCACTCTTCTTTCCCATTTGGAAAACTAATTTCTGTACTTGTACTTTTCCCCAACCCTTCACACCGCCTCCATATCTTGCAGCAAAAAAGAAGCATCTGGCCCAGAGTAACTAAAGCGTATGGTGTGTCAAGGAGTTCTGCCAACCTTGGCAGAAGGAGTCACATAGCTCCAGCTGGTTGCAATGGCTTTCCCTGTCCAAGAGATATGTATCAGATAAAAATAAAAGGCCTGATTGCAAACCCCAAATAAACTTAAATAGCAGTGACAAAATGTATGACCATGAAACACAGTTTCAGTGAAATGCTTCTGTTTTTCATCATACAAAAAAGTAAAAAAGAAAAAAGAAAAAGAAAGAAAAAAAGAATAAAAAAGGAGGGTGTCTTTTTCCATGTCTTCTTCATAAGAAAGGAAAGAAATTATATAATAATATTTCCAAGAATATTACCTTTCTTCTTTCCAGAGGATGTTTTGGGCAGTTTAGGTCTTTTCTCTCTAAAACTGAGTAACTGGGTGATTTGGGGAGGAGGGGAAGTAAGTAGGGAGGAGTATGTACTGACAATGAGATTCTCATGCTTCTCTACTTTTTCCCTTTTTAAAACACATTTCAGAAGACCAACAGTATTGGGTACTATCTCAGGAATGGCTTGAAACCAAGGAGGTCAATGAATAATGTTCTTGCCTAGTGCACCTTGTACAGAAACAGAAAAGAAGAAAAATATTACTTTCTCTGAATCAATCCCCAACATGATACTTTCCATTTTTCGGTGGTTATATTAATCAAATTTAAGGACCTTTTTATCCTTTCTTCACTTCTCTGCATTGATGGTGATTGATATAATCACTCCAAATGTTCTCCATTCCAGCAGAATTTTCATGAGAACTGGTGAAGAAGGGACAGCGTTCATGCATGCAGGACCACTCTTCCACTCTTCTTTTGTAAATCTTGTCTTTCTTCAAAATACACATTTTTTCCCTGAAGACTCAGGAGCTAAAATGTATGATTATCAATTCTTCCTTCTCTGCACTCACTGTAAACCAGGGAAGACAACTATGAACGAACAGCGAGGTCCACACTCTTGTCTGGAATGGGATGTTCTGTCATGTTCTCTTCCACATTCCAGAGGAGCCCGTGCTCCAGAGCTCCAGCACGGAAAACATGACCCATGGCCGTGCTCCGGACTGGGGCTGCCCTCACTCCCCCAGAATCTGCTCCCTTGGGGTGGGTGGATGGGTCCAGGTGGCCAGGGCTGGCCCTATCCTGCTGTCAGGCTCCCAGAATCAACCCTGGGGAGCCACTTTTGTTAGCGCCCTGATAAGCAGGTTGAAATATGCTGTAAAGTTCTTCATATTTGCATTTTAAAAGAGTTATTTGGGCATGTATCAGATGAAAAGGCAGTTGCACTGCAAGTACCTGAGGCTTAACTTTATAGCAGAGCACTCTATATCTAAAATTAACAAGCTTGCATTTTTTGAAGAATATTTATGCACGTATTACTTTATATTATCAGAATATCAGATGGTGTGCCTTATTTACTATGTAGCCCCGTGCAGATAACATCAGACTTTTGTATAATCCAAAGCTGGTCTCTGAAGTGAGAGATTGCCTTTGTTCGCTCTGCATGTGGCTTCGGGGCACCAAATCTCTACTCTGTTATCATTGTCAGCAACTTCCCTCCTTAAAAACAGCAAAGGGTCACTAATAGTGAAATAATACATGCTGAGAGGAAAAGACCATTATGGCACAAAAACAGCCAAAACATTTGTATGGCAGGGGTCTTTATCTGTGCAGCACAGCCTGGAAAATAAGACATAATGAACACTATGGAAGAGCATCATTAAGGCCTCAGGAAATGCCCTGAGTCAGTGATAGGCTATAGTGAACTCTGATCTCTCCAGTCCTTACCAGACCAATTGGAAAGGATGTGCTGGACTTTTCTAAGGGCATCTTCACTTTGAAAATGTTTACAGCAGATTTAAAAGGCAGGAAAAACTCTATATCTTGTGAAGTTACTGAATTTTACATAGATATTTGTAAAGGATGTTTACCATGTCAGCGATGAATTCCGTATAACTGAACCAACTTCACTATTCAACAGTCAAAGTATATTCAGTACACTTAATATGTGATAGAATTTGTTATGGACTATTTTGGAAAATGGTGATTTTTGACAGGCCTTGGGTATCACATTGAATATGAAAATACATATGATTTCCCAAACTGGTGTGGAAAGTAAGAAAGAGAATCAAATCCTTTTAGGACTTAGGGAGGGAAATGAAAGGTGTTATTGTCAGTTTGAATGAGGCTGTTAGTTGGTGATGCTATTAATTGGACCATGTATCCAGTTCTGGTGTCTGCAAGATACAAAGATGTTAATATTTTGAAAAGGATCCTCACCCTGTATAAAGTCGTTTTAAGGTCTGGGATCTATTTTTTTTTTTTTTTTGCAAAAGAAGAAATGATTAGATCAATGCCATAAGTACCTCTAGGGGGCATAGAAATTAGATAAAAGTGCTATTTAAAGGAGCAAACAAAGGCATAATAAACTCTAATGACTGGAAGCCAATACCATCCACATGCACATTTGTAACTCTGAGGGTAATTAGGAGTTGGCACAATTTCTGAAGGCTGTAACTGTCCAATGCGCTAATCATTATATTGAGACAGAGTGCCTTTCTAAGAGTTATGTTCTTACCCAGAAAGAGGTTATGATCTTGAGTCAGGGATCAGTTGATAAAATTATGTGAATCGTGTTTTATGGACAGCTGGTCATGCTAATCCCTTTTGGCCTTAAAATCTATAAGGAAATCTCTCAGCTACACTGGAGATGAAGACCTGTCTGAGTGAATATTGGTGTAAATATCAGCTATAATTAGTGCAGTCAGAAATAATTAGTAACAGTCAGAAATTCAGTGTAGGGGCTACTCTAGTAATAAATTACCCCTAATGAAGTCCTGATAATTTGATTTACTATGAAACTTCATTCGTCTAAATTAAACACATATTGAATAAGAAAATGCTCTTTAATAATAGTTCTACTATGTTTTAAAAGCTGAAAATATCTTTTCAGTAGGTGTGCCCTGTGTTCATGAACTGTTGGAGATTGCTGAGTATATTGTTGATTTTACTGGAACAGCAATAACAAAAATAATTTTGTTGGATTCAGCTATGCTGGAAATACCATTCAAATGGTTATTTTTAATACTTGATTATGCCAATTCAAATTGTGAATAGAAAATACATATTGAGAGAAAAAATATAGAAAAATTATATTATTCTGAATCTCAGAAATTTGTTTCATCTATTCTTTTACTGGGGTAAACACTCAGGTCCATACTGATGTTCTCCATAATGATTTAGTCAAGCCTAGTAATAATTATAATAGCAGCTTAATGTCTTCTCTGTGTCTGAGTCCTTCTCACATAGCAATTTTTTTCAGATAAATCATTTTTAAAACTCTGAAAATTCAGTCTAAAGCCAATGCATTACAGTGTTATTCCAATTAAAGCGTTATTCCAATAGCAGGCTTATATAAGCATTGTGTCTGATCAGGTATGGTGCAGAGCGTGATCAAAGCGGGCAGGGTCAAAATTCATGGCAGGTAAAAGTGCAGAGCATTTCAAAGGAATTACTGAGCTCTTTACAGGACTGTGCTGCTCTAATCATCCTTTCAGAGCAGAGAACCTATAATTTGCTTGGCACAGATCTTTCACTGTGGATCACTGAGAACACTTGCAGCAAGCTATGATATAAATCAATGATAAGGTAATCACGTTATTTAGAGGGCAATTTTTGTGTTTGAGTGTTTCCTTAACAAATAGCAATGAGGATAATAGTGTGAAAGACCACAGAAACAGTTACGTCAGCCAGAGGAAAATATCAAGATGGAAATAACGGCACTCAATGTGGCAAGGACCAAGTTCATCCAAAGTAAAGCACAATCAAGAGAAGAGGAGAAAATGTTACAGTGTGGACCACATAACAAGGAATTAAGCCTGCCTAAGACTCAACAGGTTATTTAAAAGTCACCACTTTGCCTTTGCTTTGTCACAGTCCTGCTTTCTTGGTATTTTATGTTATGTTTTAGGTTAAAAGGTGCTTATGTGAAAAAAGAAAAGGACAAGCAATAATGAGATAGCCCTAATTCAGTGACTGCACCAGAAAACCAGGATTGCATACAGTGTTGTTAGTTTAATTCTCTCATTGTCATTGCTGTGCAAATGATTTCCCTTTTTGCCCTTCAAACTTCCTATGCTCATGAACTGTATTCTCAAAATGCTAAGAGTAAATATTCGTTGAACACCATTTATATTAGAGGAAAATACGAAGTTAATAAATCAGCTCTGAGATGTAATTTCCAAGAGATAACTTAGGTAACTGGCAGTATGGCAAATGATAGATAAATTCACACATACACACAGCCAACAAGGTATAGATTCTGCGTTTCCATAACAGTTGATTTTATGTCTGCGAGGGGGAAGGAAAGGAAAGGGAGGGCATAAAGGGGGACAAGGAAAGGAAGGTTTTGCAGGGGAGACCTAAGTTAAAATAGCAACAGACTTCCAAATTCTTTCAGGTACCAGCAGCAAATGATGTATTGATTTTGCTGTTAAACTGCACAGCTGTAACCAACACATTAGACATGGAAGATAAAAGCAATGACTAAAAGCACCTTATTTCATCTGTCACACCTGAGGCTCTGCCTTCTTTAGACCTTTAGTGTATTAGCACAGAAAATCAATTAGGTAAAGAGCTAAACAAATGAAGAGAAAATAAAAAAAAAAAGGCCTCATTCATAAAGAGTCAGGAATGTCAGCAAGCCCTGGAGACTTCAGCAAAGTGTTAGATATCTCCAAATAAACCTCAGCAACTTTTCCGAACTTTTTTTAAAAGTGGTTAAGTGCTGCTTGGATATACAATAAGCATCTGCTTGTGCAGGTCTGGCAGGTGACTAGTATTCAAAAACACAGAAAAGAAGACGTGGGAATTTATTTCCCAGTTTGTGTTATTCTGAATGCCTGTAATTATCACTCTCATGATTCACTTCAGTGCTGAATGATGGATTGGTTACATCCAAAATCAGGCTCCTCTGAGCAATGCCAAACTACATAGTATTGACACTTCATTAGGATCAGGGATTTTTTTATCGAAACCTAATGCTGTGTATGATAAACTGCCTTGTGTCATAGACTGCTTTAAAGAAACAACGTAAATGATCTTTAAAGGAAGTGGCATGCCTTTCAGTTTTCAACATTTTGCATTTAGAGGGTAGAGAAGGTCAGGAACATTTCATTAATTGGTTCATAATGAATGAACCCAGAGTGATACTTTGGAGATACAGGACTGAGATTTATGAGTGAAACAAATCTCAGAAGATTCGAGTTCAGTTGTGGAAAAAAAAAAAAAAAAAAAAAAAGCAAATGTGCATTTTGCTTTAATAACTTATCTTTTAAAAGGGGGGAATTTGTCCTTTACTTTTGCTTTGCTCTGTCCATTGAGGTTGTAATCTCTCTGAAGATAATGATTTAGGCAGGATTTACCAGTCAGTAGCTGGTAAAACTGATTTGTGATTTAGGTTGGATGGCAACAAGCCTTAAATATATCATTATAAAAATAGATGTAAGTAAACTTACCTTTAATTTTGAATTTAAAAGCTGTCCTATTATTCTGTCTCTCCCCTAGATTTTTTTTTTCCTGTACATATGTAGCTGGATGTCTCCAAGGTAATCTCCGCATAGATGTGTGTATCTTTTCATCTGTGACAGCTGAAACAAACATAACTTTCGTTGTTCTTTTTGAAAAGATTCTTTAAAAAAAATCTGAAAACCAAAACCCCCAAATTCCAAATCTTCACATATTTCAGCACTGCCACCTAGTGATGAACCTATTTTTTTTTCTCTATCACCTCCTTTTTCCCCAGTAACAGGAAAGGAAATGGTCCTTTTGCCTAATCTCAGTAATATCTTGACTCATTTGGCTTCTGCATTGGGTAGCAGTTTTGTAAGGTGACTCTCAGTACTCAAGCTGCCTGTTATTATATGACATTGTTCTAGTCAGCTGACCGCTAGTGCAGAGCAAAAAAGAACTAGCTCAGGCTGCTCTACCAGTCTGAAAAACTCCATTTCTTGAAAATTATTTCCCATGCTTCTTCAATGATTTCAAAAGAGACAACAGAGACTTTTCACATTCTACACGTCTGAAACAAATAGGTACAAGTCTGAAACAAATAAGCAGTGCAGTCAGAGAATTCTAGAAAGGTTTGAAAACATGCCAAGAAAAGTCATACAATTTTTACTCATTCTTTCATTTATTTTTGGAGAGATAAAGAAAAAAAAATTACGTCCGTCCTCTTATGAAAAAAAAACAGACAAGATGGCACTAATTTTGGAAATAAGCAATATATGCAGCTTTGCATGTGGAGCCCCCTCTTTTTCCCCTTCTTTTTTCTTTTTCTTTATTTTTTTTTTTAACTGCACAGCTGCCTGAGAACATAATTTTCTTCTCACATGGTCTGATTCAGTACAGAATTCTAATAATGGGGCTCGATGATACAGAGTCTCTTAGGTCCCAGTGATAAACCAGCAGTACAGAAAAATCTCTAACACTGTTTGCATTGTATAAGGACACACAGACACAGCAAACATTTATACACATACAGTTTTAAAACAGGTTTCCTGAAAGCAGATTGAAAATTATTCTGTGCCCTCTTGTACAGCCTCTTCAGGAAGAAAACAGTTGAAGAGCCATTGTTGAAAAATATTATGATGTGGTTTAAGAGGTGGAAAAACAGCACTTAGGAACTGAAGTACGGTGGTTATATACTGCAGAGTTTACTCTGGAAGAGCATTGCAGAAAGGAAGGAATACATGATGAGGTGCAGTGTCTCAGAAATGATGCTCTAATGGGTGTCAGCTGGTAGCAGACACCTGTCATTTAAAAACTGAGTGGTTTCCTAACACCATTCTGATTTTGGCTGAATTCTCTAATCCTTGTTTCTATGGGAAAAAAAATGCAGTTCTTTTTGACTGCAGAGTAGGATCATATTTTTTCTCTGTGATTTGAACACACATGTGTGCCCGTATGCACACGGGATCAAGGTAGACTTCTTACTACACTGAAGTCAGTAGCATTTTTCGTTTGATGTCAGCAGCGACAAGATCCTACCCCAGGATATCACGAGAGGGTTTTCTTGCTGTTCCAAGGCTAACTATATTTGCCAAGCCAGACACTGAGCACAAACACAATCAAATAGCAGAGGCTGGAATTCTCTAGGCAAGTGCATGAATAAAACAATGACGCCAAGCAGCCCGGGTGTGATGAGAAGGAGTAAGGGCATCTCCCTCTGTGCTGTTGAATTGACCATTAGTGTCAGGCTGTCTTTTCAGTTTAGAGCAATCCTTCTCGTCTTTGCACCACTTGAGGTGTTCACCAAATGTTTGCCTGTATTATTAAAGGATTGAACTCTGTCAGAGGGCAAAAGCAAATTACCTGCAGGGAGTCAAGAGGCCAGATGAGATGTACCTTCACTGCGTTCTTTCCTTTAGTACCCAGTGGTAAAAGGCTACAAGGCTGCTTTTATGTAGATGTCACATCATTCACTGACTGGAACACCCAGCTGTGATAATAGCATAGGAATAGGGGGTGGACAACCATTACTAATCCAACCCTTATCCAACCTTGCTATTTGAATTATTAGCTAAATTGCCAACCTCAGATCTTAATTTTTCTGGCCTGCAGGTTCATGAAGTTTATTTCATAGTTCTGTCTTTAAGCATATATGCAATTACCTAATGTTACCCATGAGTACTCATTTTGCATCAGGAACATTTTTAAAAAATATAATTCTTTAAATAACTGTATTTTGCTATGCTCCATAGTCACTACTGCATATTCACAGAATAAACAACATTGAAGACACTATTTAGGGATTCTTCTCCTTTGGAAAGAAGAAATTCACATTTGTCCTACAAAAACATTTAGACCAAACTCAGAACTGTTAACCCAATAAATGATTCCATCATTTGGGGAAAAATCAATTGTTTAAAATATAAAGAAGAAAAGACTGGATTAGGACAAAGCATGCAGGCTTGCAGTTACTCAGAAAGCATCTCTGGTAAATTTTCTTTTTTTTTAAATAAATTTTATTTAGATAAATTTTATTTTTATTGCTTGAAATAATAGTGTGGTTAATATACATGAATTTTACTATGAAATATATAAGAAAGAAACAATTTTGAAATTAGTTTATCTTTATTAAAAATAATAATCATTTAATACCTTTTTGCAACTGCAAATATACCCTCAAGAAGCTCTATTTCTCCCAGCACTACATGTCACTCAGGATCAAGTTATTGGGTCCAGGAAAGATAGGTGGACTGTGATTCTCCACTGGCACTGACTGCATATTCTCTATCATCTCTAATGTGCCTACAGTTCATTCAGATGACAACTGCATTGCCTCTGACAACATCCATCTGTAGCAAAATATCAGAGCAATTTTGATTGGGTACAATGCCATTTTTCATGTTAATAGTTCATGTGCCTGCTGACAAAAGCAAAGCAAAAATCCTATAATTCCTTTTTTTTTTTCCTACAGTCCATTTTTCCTCTATATTCCAATTCATCTGAGACCTCATAGACTCTTTCCTCTCCTCCAGTGTATCTCTTGCCTCAGTCTCTCTCTCCAGCAGCCTTTACACTTCCCAACTGTTTCAAATTATCCTTTAATCCATTTCTGCATCTGTATTGCTTAGATCAGATACAAACCTAGCCAAAGATCTATTTGCAAATATGACTACTTTTAAAGGAAGCTGTGTTTTGGCATCTGCTATGTATCTAGATGTTCAGCAGTTTGCCATTGTGTTCAGTTTATATCAGGAATATTCCAGATGATGTAAAGGAACCTTCAAATCTATTTAGGTTCATATGCTCTCAGTAGCAGAAATTTTGCCTTGCAATATATGTGTTATACCCTAAGGAAAAGATTTGTAGTAGTACTTAAAGTCATTTGAGCTAAGAGAGACTTCATAAACTGAGGCTGTCTCAATATAAAGCTCTTCTGCTTTTAAGAGCCATTGTTGAACCACAATGAAATGATGACACCACACCGTTAATACATGCTAATTTTTGTGCTTCAGCCAATGAAGTTCTTTTCCACTTTTATATTTTACTTCTGATACTGATAATATACCAATATGCAGTTCATCCCTATCCAGATTTAGGAGTTGCTGCACAACAGTTTTCAGTGTCGATATCATGCTCATTGTCAACACTTCTGCAGAATATGATTAATTGTTCTGCATCTGTTGGATTAGTACTTGGGAGGTAGAAATAATGCATTTCTTCCACCCCCTCCTGCCATACCATAGTGTTCAGCAGTGGGAAGACAACATCTGCCCTACCGTATGTTGGCATGTACAGATTACATGGGTAGTTTATGGCACCAGAACACCATTAAGACTGTTAGAGACAAGACTTTATTCAGAGAAAAGCCTTCCTAAGGGACCATGAAGGGCACTTAGTTCTTAGCTGGCCTTGGCAAAGATCTTTGTTGCTTCTAGTACCCCCAGAGTATGTCTTTTCAATAAAATCACCTAGCATTGACATGTGCAAAGGTTACTGGAGTTTATTTTTTTCTAGCTATGTTTTCTCTTCATCCAGCTGCCTGTTAGAGATCATTGAAACTTGGGAGGCCTTAAGACTCTTTCAGAGATGGGTATGGAGACGAACCTGAGCAGTTTTGCACTTCCGAGGAGCTCTATGAAGTTCTTTGAAGGTAAGCTAAAGAGTAGGTGCAGGTGTGTGATTTTGCATTTGCTGTAACTGGTGAGTAAGGTGTTCAGTACGAATATGCTGCTTAACCATATGGGATAAGCAAAATCTTGATCATGATCTTTATCTTTCATTGAGCCGAAACGTTACGATACTCAGCATTATGCTGGACTCTTGTTGCTTGATGTTTTGGTGTCTCAGCTTTACACACGTGGAAAAAAAAAGAGAGAGAGACAATCAAACAGAAATTGGTATAACCATTTAATTGGGCGTTTTCCAGACAACTCCTACACCAGAACTGAGCTCATGTGTCCTCTGCAGCCTAAACAGCTATGATTAACCTAACTTTAAAGTAGTCGATATGGTAAGGACAACAATAGAGAACAGAAATGCATAAGAGAATTATGTGACCAAAACTGTCAGTCAGATATATTATAATACAAATCAGATTGAGCCTTCAGCTGAGAATATATTGAGAAATGCAAGGATATCTTTTGCAAAGCATAACTAAAGGAAACAATTGAAAAGTATAATATAGTCAGTTCAGACTAACTAAATCTTACAATAAGATATTGAAAACGAGTGGACAATATTAGATTAAATCTCTGAAAACAGAAACTCACATTATGGCAAGATTGAAATTTAAATTATTTTGTCTTCGAATCTCAATCCATCTCAACTGTATGCATAGAAGAGCACTTAATTAAATTACATCAGTCATACCTCAAACAGAAAGTCTGAGGCGTCAGCATGATTGCCACTATAAAAATAGTACCATTAAGTCACCCAGAGTAGTGGCTAACAACTAGAAACCTGTTATAATAAAATTAAGGTAAATTAATTTGTCAGCAATAGGCTTGGTTAGTATGACAGCCCTGCATGAGTATTAAACCCTCTTGAACCACTAGTGTATCAGTCAGAGACAGCTCTCTTACCTAGCCCTTCTGTTCATAGATGACCAGGGCACACAGTCATTATCACTTCATAGAAGGCACTGAAACTAGGTTTTGAGTTTTCTGAAGAAGGATTTATTTTTTTATACAGCACCAATAGTCTACTTACTATAATGTGATTTTTTGATCTCTGTTTGGGGTTCACAGGTTGCTTATAGAGACCATTTTAAATAGCTGTCAGTTCAAATCTACTTAATTTCTGTAGCTATTCAAAGTGCTACGGTGGTGTGATCCCCTCACCTTTCAGAACATGTGTTTTTAATCTTTGTTCCTGACCCAGTGCTGGCTACAATTCTCTAAATGTCCTCAAAAAACTTTATGATAATGTCATATTTTCTGACTGCTCAGAATTTTATTCTCATTTTCCATGACAAAATTGTTGCCAATGAGTTTTTTTTAAATCCACATTTATAAATATATATGTGTATCTCTGTGTTTGCAAAAATCATTTCTATTTTGAACTCCACAGACTTTGTTATTTTCTTCAGTAAAAAAAATATTGCTTATGAAAACTATGAGCAATGCTGACTTATAAAGAAAGAAAGAGCATGTGAGGGTAGGATGCTCTTTTCCCCTACTCATTTATAGTTTTAATACACACCAATAGTCAGAGGTCAGACATGGAGATGACTGAATTTAGACATATTTGCACTCTTCTAGTACCTTATCACCTGGTATGGGAGATCTATAACCTGTTCCAACCAATCAGCAAGAGGTGTAGCTTTAAAATAGGATTTAGGAGAAGCATAAGAAGGGTAAGGAAGACAATGACCTATTGGTCATTGGGTTTGGTTCCTTTTTAATAAAACCCTAAAAAGCCAAAGTAAATGTAACTACAAGTCTACAGATCACATGCTGGGAGCTATTCACTGAACGTAATCGATTCTTTCAAGATAACGCTCAAGATTTCTGACCCCCATTCCCACATACTTTTATTTACACTTCTTCCTTTGCAGCAAGGGTATTCTGGGTATTGCAAAACGATAATATGACATTCACAGTATTTTAAGTCCGAAGGGTTAAGATGGCCTTTAATATGTTGCCAGCCATTGCATTTTCCAGATGCTTGTGTTTAGTTATTTAATACTTTAAATTCATTAAGGCAAAATCAAAACCAAAATCTTTTTGATTGGCTCCATGACAAAGATTCCTAGACTCTACTGAAATGGATTCAATAATTACTTCAAAACACAGAAACAAAATCCCATGATCCATTTCTATTATCTCTCCTTCTTCAACTTCCTATCCATTGGTTATTTTTGTGACTTTCTGTATTAATGTAAAGAATCCTCCTACATCTAGTATTCACACACTCTAATTCATCTCTCATTGGTGAAGCTAAATATATCGAATTCGTGAAGGTCTTACTATAAAAGAGATGTTTATTTCTAGCATTTGAGCTATTCCTGCAGTTCTTTCTTTTCCTGCTCCAGTTTCCAAGTTTAGACAACAGAACTACATCCAGCATTTAGTACCACTGTCATCAGCACTGGGTAAAGGTGAACTCAATTTCTCACAGTTAGTCTTTGGTTTATACCTCCGAGGAATGAACAAACCATTTTTGTTACTGTACTTGAACAACAGCTCACGGTGAATTGCTTGTTCAAAAGTTGCATCTGTCAGCAGATCTATATATGCTATTGTTATGATGTTACATTTAGCTGTATAAAAATATTTTGAACATAGGTCCAGCTTACCAAGAAAACCAATTTCTTTGTTTTATGACTCCCCAGTTTTCATCATTTTCTGCACTGATGATCTCTCACAAATTTAAACTGCAACTACTTTATCTTTCCAGGTATTTGTACCAGTGCCTCAGAACATCAATATTTTCATGATGCTCCCATTGTTTGTTGACTTCCCATTGTCATTACTTCTAGTGAAAAAGCTAAGGTTGGGCTCCCAACCTGCTTAATGAATATGTTTTGATATTGTCTAGTGTCTTTTTTAAAAATCTGAATTTTGCATTTAAGTAACAGAAATGCTTTATAACATTTTAAGAATTTTATGTGGTCTCCTGTAAGGTATAGACAAGGTACAAGGAATCACTCCTAACAGTGGTGTCAGGAACACTTTTCCTGTGCAAGTCAATATCTAGAAATGGCCAGCTGACTTTATGCATCTTAACTGATGCTTTTAGTCTTAGAAATTAATTTTAAGGTCTATCTATTTATTTGAATTAAAATATTAAATTCAAGGAGATAACGTCCTGCTTCATTCTTCTGATAAAAGATAAAGAAGAGAATGCAGCTATTTGCATGTATTAAAACTGACCATTAAAAAATGCACTTTGAAATTAATGACTTAGATTTCTTCTTTACACAATAAAAGTTTCTACTTTTCCCAGTAGAAATACAAAAGTAATTCATTCCTTTTTTTAATATACAGAATGAATTAAGAGTGTCCTCCATTGCTGGTGAAGTCAGTCATTTAGCAGTGTGTGGCCACTAAAATCAGAATAATGTTTTTAAGAAGAATTGAAAGATCTTCAGTGCTACTGCTGCAATTTTAGCCAGAAAACTATTTTTAAATGAACATGACATTTTCAAAGTCACCATTAACAAATGAAAACAATCACTTCATTTACAGTTTCTTGTTACACAAATTATCACTGAATATTTCTTTCCCAGTACAAATAGTCATTTTATATCTGGTTAGCACTGTGTTCCTCCAGCTATAAGCTTCCCATCATTTCACATCTTTTTGCTAAAAAGTCTTCCATTTTTTTTTCTTTTTCATGAGCTCTAATATGTACTCACCATCACACATGCTCCATGCTCTCTTAAAATATGTGTGTGGAAAAGAAGGAATTATTTTGCATTTCTCAATACAATACCAAGTAGTATGGAAATATTCAGGTACAATGGATCATTAAATTATTTGTAATGAACAATTCATCTGGTGGAGTCTATTTCTTCCTACTTAGAAATAATTCTATTATTAATTTTATATATCAATATTCATTTTTTATTATATTGGTATTTTCATTAACAATACTTACATCCACTTACCAGAATATAACTGGTTCTGTGATTTTTTTGTGTGTGTGTATGGCTATTTTAGGTTATTTATTTTGGGAAGGGAGGGAGTTATTTTCATTCCTTTCCCTCTCATGCAAGACTAGGATTCTTTGCTTTTACTCACTATATTTATGTCTTTTTAATCAAAGACTGTTTGTATACAAATATTTTCAGGATAAAATATATAAGAAATTATACTTAGTTCATCTGTCTATATCACGATGTAGAGTTACGGTCTTACACTAGACTCTTTGCTTTTCTTGTTTTTTTTTTAGAGTTAGTTACTCTTCAATCTGAGTTTGTATAAGATGTTTGAAGAACTACTGAATATTTCTCATACCTTAAATAACAGTAGTTATTTTTTCCTAGAAAATAGGAGCAGTGTTTATGTTAAAAGATCAAATGAGAAGTCCTACACATGTCTTTGAAATGGCAATAATGGTAGATTCTCTTAAATGGAAAACAGATATTTGTGTATTATATTTGTATAAAACTACTTGCATTACTTATTTGGAGGAAGGAAGGAACATAGAGGATGCAAAGTGATCTGAGTACTGAAGTGCTGTCTGCAGTGGGACAAGGATGTTTAGACTGTTAGAAAAAAACAAAAAAGAGTACACTGACAGAAGACAAAGCACAACAGCTCACAAGGACCATTCATCCTTCAGGACCACTCAGGTCCTTTGGACAGGAGGGACCATTCAGCAGCTGAGAGAGAAGAAGGACGAACATAGCTGTTGGAGGTCAAGATGAAACAAGAGAGAAATGGTTCAATGGAAGATGATTGAAAGAAAGTTAAAGAGATATTCTACTGGAAGAGGTATATTGGAATGAAAATGGATGAATGTGATGCTATAGTGCATCCCTAAGAAGCCAAGATTTCATGAATGAGATTTTCAAAGTCAATCTTCCCAACAGAATCACTGTCTTGCTGAATTCAAGAGACCTCATTTATATTCCCGTCTCAATCACTTCTCATTGCTTTCACTGAAGATATTTGAAGGGTGTCAGCATTAATGAGTAATCAGAGATAAAAACTAAATTTAAATATTTCATTACATATTTCTATGCTGCAGCTCCAGTTGCAGTTTTTTAATTGTGCTAAAAGCTATGCAGAATATTTTAAACACGGATAAAATAACATAAAAATAACAACAAAGAAAATAAATAAACCTGATTGTCCTCTCATATTATTTTTATGCATTACTAGGGAAAACACTTCTAAATCCTCACTTAACAAAAAAGGCTTTTTGAAGTTTGTAGAACAGGTTTATATTGACTGATACCACTAAAGTGTTTTCTTCTTCTGTAATTTTATTTCAGCAGACTTTTTAAACATTTTTGATAGAAATAATTAAAAAGGATTCTCCACATCTTTAGGGCCTTGACTTACCTAATAGGAAAAGAAAATCTGCCTCTTTTCTGCCTGCTGAATTGAAAGAATGTCATAAAAATCAGTTGTGAGCATCAATATGACCGAGGTTATCTGATGGGGTAGAAATGTTTGCTGTGCAGCCAATGCATACCTCTAACCCTCTCATGCAGAATACATATAAATGAGAAAAATAATCATATAGATCGTCAAAAATGATCACGTAGATGTAACACCAAAGCTTTTATTTTCTTTCCTTTAACTTTGTATGACAGTGAGCCAGCATGTTGAGAAAGTACTTCTACCTTAAAGTGAGACAATTATGTTTCAGTCAGTCTTCAGAGATTTTACTGGCTTTCCAGTACACTGTAAATGTTTATATTTAAGCAACTGTACTACGAATATGTGTGCGCATACATATATGTACATAACTATGACCTTTCTGTATTTTCCACTGAACTATCAAAAGGGAATAGTTTGGGAGGAAAAACATCTCAAGGTTTAGTTGTGATATTAATGCTCAGTGACACTTTAAGAATCAAGAATTCTCAGAAAAAAGTATTGCTTTAAAATAAGTGGATATATCAATATAAAGATTTTTTAAAAAATATTTAAAAACAATCTTTAATGAATGAGGCTGAGGAGACAATTGCAAAAGTTTGAAACTTGAGAAGGAAATCATAAAAAGAAACTAGATTATATTAAGAAACAAATGCAAAAATAACCCCCAGTGGAGCCCAAGGAGGAATATAATCCCCTTCCTCCCCATGAATATCTATTATATTGCATATCAAGAACAGAGGGTGCTGACAAGCCATAGTAACCTCTCTAATAACACACTTATTCTGCTTGAGGATGGCTGGCATCATTGACTAGAGGGAGAGGCACTGAAGTGGGAGCACAACACCACAAGCAGTGTGGATATATTCTGCAGGAAGGAGAGAAGGGCAGTAAAATGGATAGTCAATGTATAACAAATTTTACTGTTATTGATGACCTTTTTGTATTTCTTCATTTGGACTATGAATATTAGTAATTATCCTATTGTAATAGGACTAATAAATCTTTTGGCTTCTTTTTCTCTTTCATTTTTTCTGTCTCTTTTTCTTTCTCTTTCTCTTTTTCTTTCTCTTTTTCTTTCTCTTTTTCTTTCTCTTTTTCTTTCTCTTTTTCTTTCTCTTTTTCTTTCTCTTTTTCTTTCTCTTTTTCTTTCTCTTTTTCTTTCTCTTTTTCTTTCTCTTTTTCTTTCTCTTTTTCTTTCTCTTTTTCTTTCTCTTTTTCTTTCTCTTTTTCTTTCTCTTTTTCTTTCTCTTTTTCTTTCTCTTTTTCTTTCTCTTTTTCTTTCTCTTTTTCTTTCTCTTTTTCTTTCTCTTTTTCTTTCTCTTTTTCTTTCTCTTTTTCTTTCTCTTTTTCTTTCTCTTTTTCTTTCTCTTTTTCTTTCTCTTTTTCTTTCTCTTTTTCTTTCTCTTTTTCTTTCTCTTTTTCTTTCTCTTTTTCTTTTTCTTTTTCTTTTTTTCTTTTTTCTTTTTTTTGTGTTTTTTGTTTTAATTAAAACATTCAAACATTAATTAAATTACATTAAATTAAAACATTAATTAGATAATAAAATCTTAACTCCACATACAATGAGTGGATCCTTTTGCCAATAAAGGATTTTGAGTGTAATTTATGTAGGATGAACAGGGTCAGTCTTGATTGCTGTCAGGAAGTGCACAGAATGTGGAAGGAGAAGGTTAATGAAGGAGAAGTCTAATGAAACTATCACCTTATTTCCCAGTGAGGCAGATGACTGAGTAACAAAGAACATAGGAAAGGCTAAGATCCTTGATGCTTTCTTTGCATCATTTTTTATGACTAGGCTCTATCTGCAGACTGGCCAGGTCTCTGATCCTCGAAGGGCAATCTGGAGGAATAAAATATTACATTGAAAGAAGCCCATGTGCATTTGCAGGTCCAAGGAAACAGATGCGATTCATGAGGCTAGTATGAGGGTGAAGCCACTGTCTATCAATCAGCTTCAAAAGGTACTGGCAATAGTCAGAAATGACTGAAAAAATGCAATTGTCATAGACATTTTCGAAAATGAGAAAGGAGACCTAGGATACTACAGTCTAGCTAGCCTAACCTCTGTCCTGGAGAAGAATATGGAGTGAATCTTCCTGGAAGCCATGTCCATGAAAGACACAGATTGAACAGGAATGATTAGCATGTTCAGATCATGCCTAATTGACTTGACTTCTTCTGCGATGTCCAGCCGACACTGGAGGCCAACACTGCTTACCATCTTTATTAATGATCTGATGATGGGATGGAATAGACATTCCTTATGGATAATATCAGGGATAGGAGAGTTGCCCTTGCACTGAGGGTTGCTTATACACTGCTATTTAGGAGGAAACTCAGGGGCCTGGAGAAAAGAGCTGACAGAAACCTCACAAAGTCCAATAAAGGCAAATAAAAACTCTTGCATCTGCAATGAAAGAGAAGAGGCAATGATCGGAAGGTGCAACAGTAAGGGTTGTCACACACAGTAACACACACACTGTACGTGTTCAAAGAGGTTATGTAGTCTTCATCCTTGGAGATACTCAGAGTTTGACCAGACACAGCCCTGAGAGACATGAAGCAATTTCAACCTGCTTTAGGCAAGGAGTTGGATGTCATTATCTTTCAAGACCTCTTCCAAACTAAATTATTCAATGAGCTTGCTTCCAAACTAAATTATTCAATGAGCTTGTGATTTTAAAAACAAAAATAGAATATGATTAGTATTTGGCTCAACTTCGTCATATTTCAGACAAAAAAAGAATTAGACATCCCAATCTCTACCCACTGACTGTGGAAAAGACCTGATGACTAGCCTGGACGAAATGCCTAATTTCTGACTAAAGTAAGAGTTCAATAACAGTATTCTTACACCAGCCCCTTTACTGGTTTGCATGTATTACTGAACTTTGACTTCTACTTAACTATGTTGTAACTATAGAGTTATTTCACACTGGATCAGCATGAACACATTCTGTTTTGATTGACTGATGCTTACATTATTTGTATTAAAAAAACGTATCTCCTTTTACATCTCAAAATCAAAAATGTTTATTACCAGCTCTGTTATCAGCTGATCTTCCTACTGATGATGCAGTATATCTGACCTTCTCTTCCAGCCAGAGGGTTGATTTTATCACTGACAGTCAAAAAGCAACCACATACAAATGATCAATTCTCAGTTGCTTGGTCTATCCAGATTATATTGATGCTCATGCCATGACTGAATACTAACATTCAAAAATTAAAGCACCTGGTCTAAAATTTACAGTTAGATTTACCCTCAATGGAATTTTTGTTCTTTAAATGGAAATTTTTCAAATACACTTATATATAGAGAGAGAAAGAAACAGAATACACTCTTAAAATTCCTAATAAATATTTGGTTTAGGGTAATAAAAATCCAAACAGTTAATTTACAAGTTCTTATTAAAAATGCTCAAGAGCATTGTCAAAGAAAAAAAAATCATAATGGAAATAAAAATTTTCATTCATTCTGTTTTTCTGCTTTTATTGATATTCTAGTATTTCAGTACTTGCACTGTTCTAAGTGAACAACATGACTGTGATACTATTATCCAGAACTGTTTGTTGCCTGTAAAATAGAGGAATGTGTTTTACTATCTCTAGGCATTGTGGAAAAAAATTTTGGAAAAACTTCATGTCCTGATTTCCGGCTTTCATTTCAGATGACTGAGATTTGCAGTGTCATTAGTCCTCATGCACTTAAACTTCATTCAAATAAATCCCAATATCTTCTCTTAGAAGAAAAATAAAAAACAACAAAGGGCTTCCCTGTTTGATCCAGGGTGCACAGCTAGTGCTTCTGCTAGGAGTCAATCAGGAGAGCTTGGTGCAGGTCAGTCTGTTGTGACTCCTTCACTCCAGTCCAAAGGAAAATGGAACATTTGCCATACTCCATACTTATCTTTCTAAATTGTACTTCTGTGGGACATATAAATCAATATAAGTGAACTAGTTAATTTCTTTGGTTTTCCTCCAAGTTTTTGAAAAAAAATAACTTTTTGAAAATAACTTAAGTAAATTTAAGCTATTGCACACAGGTGACCTAATAGGGTTTCCCTGGGACATCCTTGCATCTTTCTTTAATCTACTTTCATGATAAAACTCTATACGTTTACAAAATAATATATGTCTAACCTATTGTTACCTGAAAAAGACACTTCTATTAAAACATTCTATTTTAATAATAATAATTTTATTACTTTGCAACATGAGAGCTTCAGTATATATTGAAAGTATGCACTTCTACAAATACAGATACTATATGATACAGATATGAATATGGATATTGTGGCACTTTGGAGATATTGCAGCTAAAAGTCTGTCTTTCATAGTATCTGTCTTTTTTGATCAATTCAAATATTCTTTCAGGATCTGCAAATAGAAATTATAAATTTTCAGTGTTAGGTATGTGTAAAAGTCACATAAAGTCAAAAGTAATCTGTTAGGGCACGATTGTCCATGTTCCCAGGTCCAATCAGTAGTAAAAACACAAGCACCAACCAAGTAAAAACACCAACAGCCTGATGAATGTTTCCTCCTCTGACTGATTAGTAGGAAGGCCCATTAGTGGGACATACATATACATATGTATAACATGAATCCCTCCAGCATCTGGGTCTCTGCCCCTGGGTTTCTGGCATGTGGACAGACAAATCCCTGAAGCTTGCAGCCCTACTCCAATGTTTCTCTTACATACACATTCACATATACACACACACACATGTATTTTCTGTTGCATTTGGGGTGCCACAATACCTAGTTCTAGGAGGGATGTTTTGCTAGAAATCTATTCCAAAGGAGTTAGGAGGTTTAGCTACTGCGAGACGAGCACAGCAGGTTTTACAACACTTAATAGTCCGGAGCGGTAGATATTATGATTTTCTGTTAAATTTCTTACTGCCTCATACTCTTCTGAGGTACCCCACAACACCCCACTACCAAAAATAAGGGCAATATAGAAAGAATATAAATACCTGCAATTTTCCATAACTCCAGTTTAGTGCTCAAAACTTTTCAAAAAACATTGACAATCATTTTTTGCTTTATACAAATAAATGTTGAAGTTTTGGGAGAAAAAAAATAATTATAAATATTCATCACAGAAGTCCCAAGCATTTCATAAATACACCCCTTCTTTGATTAATATGACTATTTCCTAGCAAAAAGAAATATCACATAGAAAAATATATATATATATATATTTGAAGAGTTTACTAAATTGTGGTCATGGCATCAGTCAATGCCAAGCACTTAAAATGCCAGTATGCTGAGCATAAAAGTTACAATAACAGATTTGCAGCATAACACTTACTGTGACAGAATATCTTGAATATTCTAACAGGTCATTAAGGATTCTCTTAAAACCTCTGATGACAAAGTCAGTCAAGGTAGCCAGAGAGGTTGTAAACACTAGAGATTTTCCAAGGGGAAGGGGAAAAACAAACTTGTCCTATATTTGCAACTACCAATGTGTGGACATCATAGAAGAAAACTGAATGTAAGAAGAGAGCTATGAGTTAACTCCAACAGTCTCTCTTCTTTAACTATAGTATTGTAGTCAAGAGAAAATTGGGCTGGAAGAAGAGAGGCTATAGCCTGAAGAGCACTAGGAAATGATGAAGGAGAACAAGAAATACAAAATATTCACCCCATTCCTGTAATGCTTTCATGTTAAACAAGAATATATAGGTAATCACCTATGATGTAATGCTGATGTAATAAAGTTAATTTTTTACAATAAAGTCTTGTTAATTTATTAATTTGTTGGTACTAATTCTTCCCCCCAATTTGTGTTTCTGCTTTCTCTTCTTCATGTAAGATTTATTAGGTACCAGATTCAGTTTAACACAAAGTTTCTTTAGATTTCCACATGAAATCAAAGTCCTTTTTCTCTCGAACTCAGCTGTCTGTACAGCTGACATAAAATGCAGTCATTTTGTTTAAACATGATAGCAATTTATTAACTTCAACAAATAACAAACACAATAAATCTTACAGAATAATATATTGTTTTCCTACTGTAGATCTGTAGGAAAGGACAATGAAGGAGAAAATTTTGCTGGCTTCTTCTGATTCATAAGATTTAAACAAATGACAATCACTCATGACAAGATTTTAATTCAACAGAAAAACAACCAATTAACAACATCTGTTCACTATGAAGTAGTGAAAATACAACCTAGATATTGGATTATGTTAAAGATGCAACAGTTTACTTGTTTATACGTTTATTTTTGTCTGCAGTGCAGTTGTTCAAAGCATAGTTAAAATATAGTATTTGACCAGTATTTATAAACTACACACTGAGATATAGAAGGAAAAAAGATATTCTCAATATCATTTTGTCATTATTTGTTATGATATTCATACAAATATGATTGAGGTGGAGAGAATAAAGATGTTAGCAGAGGTGAGTGGAGGGTGGAATATGGTTAAAACTATCAGTGAGGGTTAAAATCTAATTCATTTGCTCTCATAGGTGATGAAAGCACAATAAATAAAGCAAGTTCTAAAAGAGTTATACCAAGACAGACACAGGACAACCAGGCTTCAGGGAGTGTAAGTCCAAGTGATATAAATGGAGCAGACAAATTCATGCCAGCTCAGACTCTGACCTCTGCTTTGGTCAATGATGTTTTTTTCTTCTTGTGACTATATTTAAATCTGCATTTTGAAGTGAAAAGAGATGACATTTCTTCCAATAAAGAATGCACTGTGGTTTCACTGACTTCTCTGACAGAGACACATTAAGACCATTAAGACTGAATTTTTTATTCTTCTAGAGGTCTCTGTTACAGGCAACAGCAAGTTTCCAGCTAAATTTCCCAATGGTGAGCGCTTATAAAAGCTCAAAATAAATAAATAAAACATCTATCATTTAGTATAGCAAGGAAATACAGTGTAATACTGAAAGTGGCATGGCTTAAATATCTCTGGGTGTTATAATGAATTACTGAAACTATATAAAAAGAGAATTACATTAATTTCATAAAGAGACCAAAGCATCCATGGGCACGATTGAAGTAAACAATTTATTGTGCCACGGATACTTCAAAGTGAGCAGCAATTCAAGAATGAAATATTTAACCATTGAAAATGGTGAGTCACAGCATATTACAAAGTGTACATGCCTTTTTAATTTTACAATGTAGTGTGAAACCTTTTTCCCATTAAAGTTAATGATAGAACACCCGTTGACATCAGTAGTGCCAGTATTTCACACACTATATTTATAAAGTATAGATCAAGTCTATCAGCTGTGTGTAATGTGGAAAACAATTGGAATGAAGTGAAAACTTTAAAACAAATTTCCATTCTGTTTTTAATAATTATTAGTATGTGGCATGGCCTGCCAATAATTAGAATGTAACTATCAGACTTTCTTTGCCTTTTGTAGAGTCTAATAAATTGTTGACCTGATACAAAAGCATGTTAAAATCAATGATAATTTTTCCAGCAACTTCTCTGAGTTTGCATCAGTTACCTGAAATAATAACAGGAGTAGTAAGGGGAAAAAAAAGAAATTCCAAAGATCAACAGGGTAAAAACAAATAGGATTTTTTTTTCTGAAAAAAGAAAAAGGATTTAAATTATTTGCTGATCACCTAGGAGTAGCATAAAGACACATATACCCATTTATAATGTATTTTAAATCTGTACTATTACTTGTACTTGCACAACTCTTTGGGCTGATAATTTTGTGTGAAGAAACTTGGCCTATTATTAGTGTGACACTTCATCTGAAGGAGGTCCTGGGGAAAGATCTCTTTGCATTTATTTGCTAATGCTGGGATACACTGATAAAAGAACTGACTCATTCAGGCTTCTCTTCCTGCAGTAAATGGGAGGGGATCAAAAAACAAACATCTTCACATAACCTTTCACGCATTTTGGCTGGATGAAATATAGATAAATAATATTACTTGTCTTCACTGGGTGACTGAAGATATATAAATGTTATATTATTATTGTTATTATTCACATAAGACTATAAGGAATGCCTATCAAAAGTGGTTGTGTCTCAAGCTCTCCAAAGCCCAAAATATCTACAGCAGATCAGGACTACCCATGTAAAGTCACAATCTCTTTGAAAGCTTCCTGATCCTTTTACACCTCTTTGTAAAAACAAAAAGAATTCTAGAACATCCTTAATTTTATGTATATTTGTATATTTGTGTGAACGTCCATACATTCACACACCCACATAAGCATATCTTGTTATATATTTGTATACATATACATACACATACACAAAAAAAAAAAAAAAAAGAAGAAATGAAGTCTCTTTAAAAGACTAGATTGATTATATTTATGTTGCAATATAGGAGAGAAAGTGACAAGAAAAGGGATTGCAATCTATGAAATATAGTCAGATTTAATACTGGTCCTTTAGTTAAAAAATGTTCGAGGATTCAATGTGAACTGGCCCATGCATAGTAACACCTTGTCATGTGGTTCATACAACAGTATGACAACATAGTATTAATGTTTGATTTTGATTTTTATATTTTATATGTTTTTGTAGATGGAGATTCAGGTACAGAGTAAAATTAAGAAAGGATCACTGGACAAGGTGATCAGATTTGATTCTCTGAATGCCACAGATCTTTGAATTTTGTTGTGTTACTTGTGAGTTCAATCATTTATGTAGTTTGGTTAGGATAGGCCATTTCAGAGACACTTTTGTATACATAATTGTAGTAGAGATAATTTGGTATCTAGGAGATTCTTTATTTCCCTGGTAGTCCATATCATTGTAGTTGAGAAAGACGAAGCAGGAGGAAAGCACGGGGCAAGTTTCCCAAGATTTGTACACTGCTTGGGAAAGCCAATGGCAACTCAAATGCACGATTTTGAGGGGATACTGTAAGTTTTCTGGCTATGTTATTTCTAGAGCTATGTGTAATAAAGAGCCACAAAAGGTTCAATACGCCCTTGTCCCAGCTGATATTTATCTATCATGTATTGCAGTGTGTGACCAGATCCCAGTGGAGTGTATATAATAATTAGACCTACAGTGAAATTCACTTTCCGAACTGTCTGCTCTCTATTCGCTTGTAGGTTAAAGGGCACAATCTGAAACTCTGCTCTGTTAAAAACATATTAAATATGATATTAGTGGTCTAAAACTATATACTTCCCTGGAGACTCCCACTTTTAATAACCTCCAGGATAATAGATAAAGCAGAGGGCAGTAATCATTGCTGAAATGGATTTTCTGGCAGAATTAGACATCACCTCCAGGAATCAATAATCATTTTAAGCTAACAGGTTGATTAAATGACCTTCTTTTTATTTTCCTTCATGTTGAGTTACTTTTTATCTTGATTTAGGGCCGCACAGCCCGAACAAAGATAAACAGACGTCTGGCAACAGAGAAGAGGCACAGTGAGGCCGATTCCTTTTACCAGTAAAAGCATTCCACATTTTAATCAAGGTATTTGCTGACCACTCTGTGGTTTCTAAAGAAACAAACTAAAAATTCTAAATGCATAATATATTAATGGTTTATGCCCCAGGCTAGTTCTTGTTTTTAAAAGATTTGCACCATTAGCTTTGTTGCAGCAGGTGCTATATTTTTTATTTAATAATTTATTGCTCTGGAGCTTGCTTGAGGATATCTATGTTGAATGATAACATTTTCATTAATCCTTTCAGACCATATGGTCTTCTTCCACTTCTTCTGCAAAAGAGTATTAGATGACAACATTTCTTTTTTTTTGTCCCAGAGGAGACTGGAAAGCAGGTGATTTCAGTGTGCTGCAGTGTCAATGAGCAATAGCTAACCAGATAAGTCTTTCAAAAGGTTGACTTTAAATTCTTCTGAGATTTAGTTCCATTGCTTGAAAACCAAAGCCCAAAGCCCTGCATTTTTTACATTTTTTATATCTTCTGAACCATATACTGATACTACTGATTTTTTTTTTCTTTTTTTTTTTTTTTTGGAAGCAAGATTTGAAGGGAGATCATTAATTAGAAGATTGGAAGGCTGCTTGTTAGTGTCTACAATATACTGAACATGGCATAAAACTCTAGAAGGACACTTACAGAAAAACGCCCCCAAAGAACTGTATTGTCAGTATCAATTCGAATGAGAGGAGGGTTATGTGTTAACAGCATAGAACACAGAGCATGCTCTATACAGACAGGCATACTTGTATTTGTATAGTAGCACTTCTCCGTTGCAAGAACTGCTTGTGGCTGATTTTTGAGTAGCTGTTAAATATTCATTGAGTCAGAAAGTATTCTCCTTCTTGTCCCACAAAACTGAGTTCAGGTTCCACTGCAAGTGGATATTCAGTCATTTTAATTTTTCATTCCACTTCTTTGATAGGATAAAATCAAATATCTATTCCTGGTCATCACAAATCAAGTCAAATCAAATCAAATATCTGGACATCACAAATCTGATCCAACACCAGTGCTATGTCTTTTTGCTAGGAGGGCAAACTATAGCAAAGATTGTGTCTCGGTAGTCACCCTCATTCCCCCACTTACTGTCCAGGCTTCCATTAATTCCTATGAACTCCTGCAGTGCCATTCACTCCGTGACTGCACTGTTTTTTTATTTCCAACTATCTGTTTTGGTGTCTGAGAGCTTCGGACAGTAGACAGCAGTTTTAGCCATCTTATATAATCATTGAGCCTCCTTCCATAATCAATAAGGAAAAATAGGCAATTCTGCCTTCTCCATGAAGGCACGACATGCCCTGAGAATTATTTGTGAATAGGCAAAAATGCTGAAAATTAGCAGAAAGACTCATTGCAAGTCAGGCACCTCCAAAAACATGTAATTTCAGAAGGACCAAGACCAAGGACACATTATGCTGCTGACATTACATGTTGCATAGATCTGCCTACAGCAGTGGAAACAGGAGCAGCATTGGAAAGAGTGGGTGATGAGTTTATCCAGTGAAAACTCCCTTCCTCACCCAGCAACACCCATCAACTTTCTAGGAAGAGCAAGCCTTATGCTTGCAAACTACAAGCTGTGATTTTCCACTACTCACTGTTTATGGCACTACATGAATACATTATCTTTAGCGTGCATTTGCTTTCTTTTGGGGACCTTTTAAGCTCTCTTGTCTTATTGAGGGAAACTGAGGCTGAACCCCAGCTATTTGCTGTGAATTCCATCATAAAACAAGGTACCTATTCAGTGTTAATATTTTAAGCACTTTAGAGATCAGAAAGACAGCACATACAAAAATCACCAAATTATTTTGATTAAGCAATAGAACTCATCACAGTTAAGCACACCATGCAATAATTAACTTTGAATTTCTGTATTCCAAGCTTGAAATACGCTAAATGACAGCCATTAAGGTCCATTCTTCACAGCTAGAGTACACAGTCGTGGTGCCCCAACCAGTGATAGTCAGTTCTTTTACCTCAGCTGGAGATGTTTCTAGCTCTGCCTTTGCTCAGAAGCACAATCTAGAATAAGCTCAGTTAGTTTGTCAAGCTGATGTGTACTACCTAACAATGAAATCCCTTTAGAAGAATTAAAAAGTGATTAATTTTGCAAAGTAAATATTCCAGTTGACATCTATGGCTCCATGCTTGATGGAAGAACAAGTTGATAAGTAAAATAATTACAGACATTTCAGTGCAAATATATCACAAATGATATAAATTATTTTCAAGTTCTAATTCTTTTTATGAATGTATTCACTTTTAAGTGCTTTATATAGTAACATTTTAGAACAGATATTGGATGGGAGCAACTGAAAAGGTATAAATTATATGTATGTGTATTTTACATGATTAATCCATTGGTTCCTTGCTATAAACATTACAAGACTGGAATATCGCTCACTTCATAAAATAAATTAGAATCCCTCTGGAAGTTAAGGAATCTATATTTATAGAGATAAGTTGTGATTTCTAGAATATTTTTTAAGAACACAGAATTGGTCTTCCCTGAAGTAAGTGAGGATATAAAGTCCCTGAAAACAACCCTTAGAACAAGTGCATGAGTCAAATACAGGTTCTGTGGGTTTTTTATAATATTAACAATAAGTGGTATGGTAATCTAGGGACTTAAAATTTTAACACTCCACATGAAACAATTAAACAGTTGAAAGAGTCAGTGACAACTGTATTCATACAAAAAAAAAAAAAAAAGATGTGACATAGCCCCAGTCCAAAATCTGCTTTGGATGACTCAATAGAAATAAAAACTAAAACTATATAACTACATCAAAAATATAGCTACCTCAGGATATTACATCTTTAAGAAAAAAAATGTGGCCATTTTTAATAAAAAAATGTCAAGGATGGTTAAATCATAAATAGTTTATTCGTCTCAGGATTTTTTTAAAGCAATAAGACACAAGAGTTGTTTTTGTTTCTTCGATACCCAGACAAAACCTATCATGTTTCATTGCAGCTCTTTTCCAAGTATTTTCTTCCAAATTGTTAGAATTAATGAAAACAGACTTTAAGCATAACTTTAGAATTCTTTTAACAGAGCTGATGAGGGATATTCATAAATGTGTATCCATTTAACAAAATGCAAAACAATTATTCTCTGATTGACAAATGTTCTCAGATGAGTAGAAAGTCATAGACCTTATGACTTTTACACACTTACAGGGTCAAATCTGTATTATATGTATAATTGTACGTAGATATCTGTGTTATAGTTTTCAGAATGCCTTTATCTTGCTTGTAAGAGTACCTATGATGTATATGTTTTCTTTATTCTTCTTACTTTGTTTTCATTGTTTCTTGCTTTGTTTTCATTGTACAGATCTCATATCCTCAACATTAAGCAGAAGTTTGTATCTAGAGGAAGAATTTATTGTACAAGTATGTGTATAAGTTATGCGTTATTCGGATAATAACCATGATTTTAGCTGAAGTACAACGGAGATCTTAGCTTCAGGTGTACAGCGTAGCTGCAACTTCAAGGTATGGCTAGATAAATAACTGTCCACTAGTTCTGTTCGGAAACATCCTTGCCTTCAAGCAGAGACCTAAGTAGCTAAATGTCCTCCTACTGCTCTGCATTTCTTTAAATAAGCAAGTACATGGCGGGGTCCAAACTGAAAAGTGTAAGAACAGTGAGGCTTGGTCGTGAGCTTTCCTCCCTCTCCTGCTGCCATCTGATAAACAAAATGACAAGAATACCTTATGTAGCATGTAATGATTCTTGATTCCTTCTGATTGATTGCAATTCCAAGAGCACTAAGAGCTTTAAAGTGAAACATAAGGGTAGTAAAAGTGGGACTAGGTCTTCAAGAAAATTTGAAGCTGGCACTCAGAAAAACAAAATCCTTCTTATATATGATTAGACTATCTGTTTCCTTTTAAACCTTGGAGAAACAAGAAGACACAAACATTTGAGAACTCTCAGTCTAAAATTGATAACTGTTTTCTGATTTTACAGTAGGTAGAAATAGAACTTCTGAAATATCTGAAATGGAAACTTCTTTGACTTCTGATACTTAAATCTTGTTTGATTCGAATGTAGTCTAAGCATATTATCCAAAAAGAAATTGTTGCCACTGTAGTCAAATTCAGTTTTTATGAACCTTAAAATTGAAAGCATCATTAATGATTTACATCAGTATTACCAATTATGTCAGATTTAGTTGCAATTGGTACACCAGCAATACTTTCTGTCCTGACTTTAATAGAAATTAAATATTTATTAGAATACAATAATATGATTAAGATTATAGCATGAGTACAGAGATATAAGAGGGGGCTTTCTGAAGTTTTCAGGCATAGAAGGTATAACTATGACACTCTACTCGCATCCACTCTGATTTACCAACAAAATATTTTACTGTCTCTCCTGATGTTTGTGGTTACTAATCCCGTTTCTGCCAAGGGCGTCTGTGCATCCTGGCATAACTTGAGTTCTCGCAACCAAACTCATTATAGCTCTACTGACTACTGACATAGATGGATTTGTACATCTAGAGGTTCAACTCGATGGCTTTCTTTCTGGAATGCCCTGGAGCCTCCTCAGCCACTGCAAGCAAAGGCGGCAGACGCAGCCTCCCTGTAGCCTGCAAGGAGTGGCAGGTCTGTCCCTGATTTTCCTCTGTCCCATTCACATGGCACCTTCCCACCACGAACCTGCCGTCCTCAGCTGTTTGCATGAATGTGCTAGAGAGCGATGTGAAGCAGAAGGTGGGCAGGACAA
Source organism: Crypturellus undulatus (assembly GCA_013389825.1). NCBI lineage: Eukaryota > Metazoa > Chordata > Aves > Tinamiformes > Tinamidae > Crypturellus > Crypturellus undulatus. The sequence continues at coordinate 809,853 of VWPW01011473.1, forward strand.
GCATTTGCAGGAAAATAATCTCTTCAGCTGCCTCTGCAAGTTTCCATAGCTATTTATTTATTATTTATTTTTTATGAAAGCAATAGAGGTCTGAACATGCATTTTGTTCTCTGCTGTCAGCTGGAAATGGTGTTGCCAGAGCTTTTGTTATGACCGTGGCATAACAAACCGTGTCCAGGTTAACAGCCCTCGTGCTGTCTTTGGCTAGGTGAGTCTGGACCTCAGCTCTGGAGAAGGGAAATGAAGTTCCAAATCATTTAATTTGCATGGAAAAAAATGACAAAGAGTGCCAGAATCCTTAAAACCGATGTTCACTTCGTAAAACCAGAAACCATTTTTTTTCCTGTGATTCTGTGATTCCGTGAAAATGAGAGCGACATATAAAAAAATGCTTTATGTGTGCTCAATACTAAAATATATAATGCAGGGTTATAAGGCAGAGTCTCAGATTAACCCCTGATATGTTCCGTTTACATGTTGTCTCTTTCTTATCAGTGTTCTTTTATGTTTCTTTTCTCTTGTACATGCATATTCATCATAACCAGAATTTTTGCATGAGCATATGAATTCTGCTGAAATTTTTGTGGAGAAACTTTTTTCCCAAGACAGCTGGTTAGTGGGTGTGAATCCTGGACAACAAGCACGAAATAACACTGGAGTAGTGATAATGATACTTTGCTGGAATATAAGTGGAAGAATTTGCTCTGCTGTTCTCAGTAGCAGGTGACTGCTCTAACTCCCACATTGCTATGAAATAAGTCTGTCTTATGCTGGATCTATTCCTTTTACATAAGTGAATAAATTTTCATTAGCACAAAGACATGGACAAGTCTGTTTTGTAATCCACATGCATGCTTTTACCATCAGACTTTCCTACAGTCAGTACCAGGGCCTTAAACATAGCTGTTAAATGCTTTACAAATGACTTGTGATTAGTCTCAGGACAGAATTATGAAATATATATAAATATACGTATAAAAAGGAAATATTTGCAAGTTCTCCTGCTCTTCTATCACCTTTTAAGAACATTATTTTCTGCAATATACTGATATTCAAAGCTTCCAGGGTCTTCAGTATGAGTTTTACATATGAACCGCTCTGTAGCATTTGGCCACTAAAGAGTATAGTGAATTCTAAAAACCTGCTATATGATAAAAAAAAAAAAAATGTGTCAGCAGCCTTAATTAACACTTGTTGTACAAGATCTGCCAACCTGCTGTGCATAGGCAGTAAATAAAGAAGGCAGGGAGCTGAAGAAAGAGTCTGTATTCATTTATCCATCCAAGCTGAGCCAAACTAAGGGCGGTTGGCACAGGGCTTTAGCAGAATAGCATCTTAATTGGTTATCAGGATGAGAAAGGTGAGTGGTTAACCACTGCCAGGGAGAATTCAGTCTGATCCCTTAGGAATCTGGCTGTTTTCCTTGGCTGCATTTTTATTTTTAACATCATTGATATATTTTTATAAGGTTAGCAGGTTGCAGTTAGCAAACTGTTGAATTCAATTTATTTCTGTTTTCATGATAAAACCTTTTCCTTTGAGAATTCTTTTCACAGGATTTCTCTTCTTTTCCAGTGACTGGCAGCAGGGACACTTTTTTGAACGACCTTTTCTATTTAGCTGGGTTGGGAGTGTACTCAGCTACTACAGAGATGTTTTGTTTTGTTTCCTACTATAGTTCTAGTGAAAAGTTAAAAATCACTGGGCGGCTGAATTATTCTTTGTGCTGAGATTTGGATTTTGTTTGCTGTTGCCTCCTTATCTTGGTAGGACTAGATGTTTACAGAGGAACAGAGCATATAGCACTGTAGACATTGATATGTATATATATATATATATTTAATCAATCAATTCTGCTTGAATTAGTAATGCTGTAAGGAAAGAGGTTTAAGATTTCAGCACATTTTAAACATCTGAAGCATGATATTTATAAACTGATATGTTTCTCATACTTCTAAATAAATGTTTTAAGTATAACCACAGCGGTTTCACAGCGCCATGATCACCGTCATTTCAAATCACGAATCTATGGACTAGTTTCACTGTGCATAAGTTGACAATCTTTCATCAAGAACATGAAAGTAGACAGAATTTTAAGTCAATATGCTCATCCAGTATGGAGTGTTTCTTAAAAAAAAATAAATAACACCATTTTGCAAGCTCTGCATTCTGATAGAATATCAAAGGCATATCCTTAACCAGAGTTGCTAAACCACCTCAGAAAATCACTTCTTGTTTATTTATATATATTTCTATATCACATCTTTCTCCCTGCTTAAGGATCAACATCTGAAAATTTGAAAGAGAGATTTTTGTTTTTCCTGTCAGTAAGGCAGTCCTCACAGGAATGAGAGAGAAAGAGACTTACATTCCTAACGACCAGCATCTACTGCTTTTCTGGAGTTTCAGCTATAGACGGCATAAGAAATCTTAGGTTGTCTAAAACAGCACAGAACAGCTATGTTAGGCAAGTGAATCCCCTACGCTGAGGCTGATTCTTTTTTTTTTTCTTAATCGATTAAGTGCATAGTTTAATAATCTAGGTGGTCAGAAGGTGAAAACTTATAATAATATTTACCATTTTTACACCTGTACTTTCACTGCTTCTCACTGTTAGGGAGCTAGTATTAGTTACACAGAATTCATTTCCCCGATGTTTCAGTACTGCACTTGTGCAAGCACCAGTCAGAAACATAATCTCAGTACATGCATTGACTCTTTATATATGTGCTTTTTGTTTCGAAACGTGATATTCTAGTGACTTTTTGTGAAGAATGCAGCAGTGGTTTCAAACAGTGCATTCTTGGCACAATGAATTAGATTTCCACAATTTTCTTGGCATAATTGGCACGAGCTGCATATGTGCCAATTCATTGCCTGTCCTCCTGTTTAGTTCTGTCAGTTTTCCCTGTGATCAGATTTAAAATAAGGTGTTATTCTCCCAGATACCTGGATTTCATGAACTGGCTGATGCAGCCTTTTTTTGAGTTCTGATTTTATATATATTATATAGTCATATCACTGATAGAGCACTAACCTAAAAGTTTCTTGATTTTTAGATTATTTCCTTTCATTCATAAACTTCTAAAGTTTGGGGAAAATTGTTTTGAAAAATGCTTCCATTGACCAGACTATTGTCTGACTACTATTATGTCATGCCTCCACAAGAAGTTAAAGGCAAAGTAGAAGCTTTGTATTTCACAGGACATATATTCAGGAAATATGATTTACAATATTACTTATAAAATACTGTATCATGAAAATGTTGCCCACAGAAAGGCATGTAAGTTGGAAGTATATGTAAGTTTAAAAAACAAAGTAAGCCAATGTCTGTGAAAGACAGAAAAATTACTTTAAGTAATGAACTTAACTTTTATTGTAATGCAATTCAGTGCAACTAAAGTTTGATCCTTCTCCAATCTGGAAAGAAAGAGAGACACAAAGGGAAGGAGTTCAGAAACAGCATTACTGATGGGGAGAAAGGACTTAAGTCCACTGTCTGCCAAGGCAATTTTAAGGTCCTCTGCTGAATGATAGCATCCATAAGAGAGATGAAGGCTTAATTGAATTGTTCCTTTGCTATCTAAGACCCAAGTATGTCTCAAGAATGTGGACTGACTTCTCATTTTGATGCCAGCAAGGTGATGAGGAACACATTTTACTGTTTTAATTTCCCAAATCAGAAACACTTTTTTTCTGGCTTCCTAACCAGGAATGTCAGCTTTTGCATCACTACATTAAACTCACATGCTTTTAGCTTTAAATTTCTGCACTGTTAAGAGTAAAGCCAGAGAGGCTTAGAAATGAAAGACATCCATTTTCTGCAGAAATAAAAGATGCATGCGCAACAAGGCACATGGACAGAGCTTGCAACCTGCCATGAAGCTAAGAATATCAATATTTGTTTCTTGTTTTGCTACAAGGGCCTCTTTAAGGACCAAGGGACAGTTCACAGGGCCTGGTTTTCCCAGAAAGATGTTGTCTGATGCCCTTCTGATCAAAAATGACATCTCACAGATCTTGTTACTTCCTAGAAAATTATATGTGGCCCAGGAGAGGTTTGAACACTGTCTCATGGTCACCCACATTGGGTATTATTACCATGTTCCTCAGCCAGCCCTGCAAGAATGCAGAGGATAGCAGATCCAGAGACTATTTTCATACTAAGGATAATAATAATAAAGTCTTGGAATGGGTACTAACAGGCTACATACAACTCTAGTGTAAAGACCTATCTTAAGCACAGTAATAACCTGCAAAACCAGCAGTTTCCTGCAGTTACATCCACAATCTATCCCTCTGCACATGTACCTGTGTTTCTCATATGTTGTTTTACACTGAGTGAAATTCCCCTTTCCTGCTGGAAAACGGAGATTGTGAAATTGTTGGGATATTGCCAGGGTCTGTTAAAACTGGTCCCCCCTAGATGCAATTTCTTTTCTTAGAATGAACCATCTTCATAACCAAAACTGAATCAGAAATATGGCTTTAGTGTCTTTTGCTTTTCATGTGCTTACATTTTGATCCTTGTGTTAAATGTCAATCCCAGTACAAAATCTGACATTATGAAACCAACCTTAGCTGTTGTTGTGTTTGAAGAAGAGAGAGGAGGGAAGACATATGACTGATCAGTTGCTGAAAATTACTCGATGATCCAGGCTTTTGTTTTTCATTACTGGCATGCTGCTGTATGTCATCCTTTCAGTGATTTCTATTGCTTTGAAAAGCATAGAAACAGTGGCTGTATCAGCGTAAAGCAATTAATCCAAAGCTATGGGTGACATGTGCTCCTGGCTCTTTCCAGTTCTCTGTTTGTTAAAGGTTGTCTTAGTCATTTTTGTTATTTGTGTTTACATTTTCCTGTTATTGAATCTCCACTTGAATTGAGTTGAAGCCATGCAAGTTCAACCGGATTCTCCCACGTTTCTCCAGATCTTGATAATGTATTCTGGGTCTGCAAGCTGGGGGTTTCCGTGACTGATTTTCTTGAAATAATCTCTTTTGGCTAGCACTAAAGAGAGAGTGCTATTTTAATTCTTTTAGTCTTTTTTTCTTTTTTTTTCTGAGACAGTGATATATTGTTTTAGTTGTTCTATGAATGCTCTAAGCTGTCTGACTCCTACTTTAATTTTGAGCATTTCCTCTTTATTTCTGATGTTATCACCTTTGCAAATAGTTTGAGGTTAATTTAACCTCTTTTTCTTTTTTTTCCTTTTTTCCCCTCAAAGAATGCTGTCTCAAGATTTTTATTTGTATTTCTCTATGGAGGATGCTGTTGTTTCCAAAGGGGTGAGTGGAGCTAACGAAGTCCCTCACTGCTTCATGGACTACTTGGGTAGAAGGTGAGATTAACTGTAGAGTTTCAGCAGCATTACAGAATAGCCAAGTCAGGCATTGACCTTGATTAAATTTGGATATTCCTGGTTTTTGCTGTTTATGCAGAGCTGATTTCAGGCTCCTCGGCAGGGCTGGTCAGAAAGGCACTATCTTTGGCAAACAGCCGCGCTGCCCATCTGCCGGGTATTTTGTGCTGTGTCCACTCTCTTCTCGCATCTGAGCAATATGTCGTTTAAAAAAAATAATCAACAGTTTGGACAAAGAGGAAACTCAGGCAAACTATGGCCAGCTGCCAGGTTGCTCCCTCCCTCTATTTTTTTTGATTCCTCCCACTTCTCCCGCTTTGGCCTTAGGAAACCAGGCTCTACACTGCACCTCCCTCCTCCACGTTTAGCAGGAGGCAGCTGGGACAGAGGGGAGGCTCGGAGCAGGGCCGGGCGCTGGCTCACAAACAGCCCCCATCCCTGGGGCAGGGGACAGCAGTGCCCTGAGGTGCTCGCAGAGGTGATGCTCGGGCGACGCACTGGGTGCAGGCACCCACGCAGAGCCTGGCCCGCGAGGGCCGCCCTCTCCTGACCGGCGCTGCGGTTTCCATCAGCCTCCCTGAAACAGCAGCTCACCTGCCGCTGCTGCAGCCCGTTGGCATTGCTGACACTTCTGTGGTCTGCTAGCACCCGACAGAGCGGTGACCATCAAGGAAATATTTTGCTGTGTGTGATGTACAGACCGGGCAGCAGAAATGCCTCAGAGAATTTATAGCTATATGGGAAGCTTATGACAAAGGGTCGGTGAAGGTCTGCAGGAGAGCCTCCAAGGATCCCTGGCAGGTCCCTGACACTGACAAGCTAACCATGGTTAGGTTTACCATTTTAATGACTGTTTTTTTTTCCCCTGTTGATCATGTGGCAACTGTGTAGTGCTCCTTAGTAGCATTTGGCTCCTAACTCAACGTCCTGCCCTGGTACAGGGTGGCACAACATGGTGCAGATAGACGGACATTTCCCTGCAGTGGGACCCTGGGAACTTGTCTCTGGAATCTTAATGGTTTTCATTTCCTTGGGCAGAGTAGTTGTTCTTTGCCATAACTCTGCATCACACACAAAAATTTGAATGTGCATCTCTGTTGAAGTTTTTTAGAAACAGAAAATCAGCTAAAACTTCAGCATTCTGAACACATTTTTTTTCAAAAACAATCAAATTTCCACTACCAAATTTGTTTGTTTGTTTGCTTTTGGTTTTGTTGCTTCTCTCACAAGCAAATCTCATATCTGTTGTAAAGCAGAGACAGACAGGATCCTGCTGGCACTTGCAATGCTGCTTTCATGAAAGAAGACTTCAGTGATTATAGTCACTTTGCCTATTAACTTAGAAATACTTTGATTAAAGTCACTTGCTTTCAGAAAAGGTAGAAGATTTTTTTTTCTTTTTTTAAGTAGATCAAAGGTAAAATAACATTAATAAGCACAGCAGCTCAACTCAGTTCTCCACAGCCTTTTATAACCAAGTTAAATGAAAAAAAGTGAATTAAATATGGAATTAAGTACTCAGGTAGAATTTATGTATCATTAACCTCAGATTAAATTCTATTACTAAGAAAATAAAGCATTCAGGAGACTCAGTACATTTTTAAAGGGGAAATGGAGGGCAAATAATATTTCCATAATTAAAGTCTTAAATTAAGTTAGAGAGAACGATCCAAATAAAATTACCTACGCACTGCAATATGAATCAGAAGCCGTAGAAAACACCATTAAATTTAGTTACTAATTGTAAGTGATTATTGTTTGAGAGATGGTACTAAATCCTGGAGTTTGATTAGAGGTAGAATATTTTAGGCCCAGTGTTATGTCTACCTGACATATCTTCTCTTATGGCATGTGACAGCAACCACTACTGCATTTAGTGCAAGGGTTTGAACTTCCATCTGCTAATTTTGCAAGGAGCTAGTGCTAGATGCAAGGCATTTCTGTGAGTGACCCTCATGCAGAACGTCATCCTCTACTCCCTCCCTCATGATTCACCGAAGGCAGACTTGTTAGCCTTTTTTAGAGTTTATTAGGAAGCTGCTCTTATTTCTCTGGCATACGATGAAAGGGGCAAGAAGGAATGTCTGTTAGCTATATCCAAGACATTATTATTTATCATCACTAATATTCTGCTTATCTAAACGGAATGGATTTTATTCTATGCTTTTGCATATTTCAGTAGAAAAAAGAGAAGAAACTGCACCATCTAAGAAATTTGGATAAAATAAAAACAACTTATTTCAAAAAAAATGTATTCATTTACATGGTTAACTTAAAGGTCTATTAGCAACTGCTCCATTTGCAAATTAGCAAATGAAGGTAAAACTTTATCTGCAAAGAGAATGCATCCACAGTAGGATGAATACATGGACTTTTTATGAAAAACTTTGAAAATTTTTTATGTAATGACAGGAATTACATGTATTACACATACACTCTCAAACACACATACTACCACAGAACTTGATGTATATTTCTAACTTTTGAGAATACATCCTAATTGTCTTGTGGTAATTAACATTTCACTTCAAAACTTTAGTCCTAGTGTATGGTCAAGGCACTAGAACATTTCAAACTTTAAAAAGGGAAGTGCCTACTCTATAAGTAAGTTTAACACTTAAAAAAAAGATACAGAGGGGAAAAAAAACAGTGTGTAGTAGTGACTTTTTGACTAAGTACGAAACTTCCATCACCAAATATATATATAGAAAAAAATATTTCTAGGGTAGGGAAAAAGATATTCATAAATTTTAGTCAAACTGTGGTTTTATGTAATATAACAACTGAAAGAGCAATTATTGGAATAATCTGGATTTTTATTTTCAGCAAAATGGTTTTTGCTGAATGGTTTTTCATTTTGAAGTTATAAAGTTATATTTTTTATTAATAAATTTACTCATTCCACATAAGTGCTCTTCTCCATTTTTTTTCAACATCATATTACATTGTTAGGGGTATTCTTCCCCTGTCACTGAGTGAAATACAATTCAATTTTTAGGATGTTGGACCGACCTGTTCCAGAAGATAAGCCATTTGGCGGTTCCAAATTGGAAAGATTAGCAAAAAATGCTGTGTTTCAGTAGCTGGATATGATTATATTGCTTATAAATTTGAACTTATTTTCTATTTTGCAGGTGAATAATATTAAGTGGTTGCTTTTGGTGCTAGAGTTTTCCAAGTGTTATTTATGACTGCAGGTTTATAGGTCTCCCTAAATTTTTTTTTGAAAAGAAAAATTTCAAAACACACAAAAAAGTTTCTTAGATTTAATCTGATTTAAATATTTCCTGTCAGAAATAACCACAGGACTGTGACCTGATTTCTGTATTTAAAGCCCTAACAAGATTAGAGTTTTCCTCTGCAATTTCTCATTAGTGAGAAATTATAAATTTCTGTTTAACACCTCCTCAAAGGAAAGAGAGGGTTAACTATCACTAAAGAGTAGAATTCTAAGTAGGAAACTTTAGCATTATCCTTATCCTAAATTATTTGATAATAATTTGGTTTCAGAATTAAACATACAAATTATTTTATCGACTGACTCGACAAAATTATCTAATTAGAATTTATATCCAAGTAGACAGAAATCATCCTAAAATTTATAAAGATGGATTACTTTTATAATTAATCAGATGTTTTAATTTTAATTCTGGATTGAGCCTACATTGATTAATTTGATTTTGATATGATTTTGATTTGACAGTCCTAGTGAAGCTTAGCCTTGGGGAGATGCTTCTTGCAAGAAAGAAAAGGAAAAGGAAAGAAAAGAAAAATCACCTTTTTTATAAAGAGCAGCATGGGTCCATAACTTAGGAGGAACTGGGTGGGGACCAGGTGGCTGACTTAATCTGTTTCCCCTAATTAGTCTTTGGTTCTCACACATCTGCATCCTGTAACGCAACCGGATTCGGCGGTCTAGTGCCTGTGGGAGCAGAATTAGCTTCTGTCACTTGCTCTTCTTAGTGACGTTAACAATTCACTCCTTGTTTCCCAGTCAGTGTTATTCTACCTTGGCCTCGGGAGGGTAGGTGCTGATCCCATCTAATCTGTTTTTTAAATCATTCTCAGTCTGAAGTTCCCCATTTTAAAATAGCCCTCCCGCAGCTTTATTTTACCTGACTTTAGCAGGCTGATGAGAGACGACTAACAAGCACGCCCAATAAAGAAGAATAGTAGATGTCTTTGATGCTAACAACTGGCCAGTCATCACCTTCCCCAGGTATAAATTCCCTTTCCAGCCAAACCCAAGAACTTCTTTGTAATTCCAGTGCATTGATATGCTTAGTGTAGTATTGTTTAGACCTGACATAAGTGCTAGATTTCCTTTACAGACTGTCACTCTTAAATATTTAAGGCATTTGTTGTGAACCGTTTCGACCTTTGAGACATTTTAAGGCTTTAGATTTAATACAGGTTACAAACCACCTGAGGAGGTTGAAACTGCAGGAAGCTTAATCAGACCCTTGATAGTCCTGCAACAGGAACAACCTCCAGAGCACCTCTCTCCAGCACTTCCCCAACCTTAGCATTTAGACCTTTTTGAACTCTTGATCCTTTCTTTAACTCCTTCAATGTTGAACTGTGAAGTGGATTTTTTTTTTCATAAAATGCATTGATTTAACCTTCTGGCAACCCACTCTTCAACTGCATGTGAAGGATTTTACTAACTCCAGGTTTTCATTCAACCTGAGGTCCTCCTTGACATCTGACATGACTGCCAGGACTTGATACATTTAATTGCTCAAATGCTCAGCAGGGATGAACAGGAATAATCCCCTCAGATTTCAGTGCAACTGTGTGAATTTAGACCATCTGGCAAAGCTGGAATGATATTGGCATTTTGAGAATTTCACTTTATCTGCCTAAGATGCTGGGTTTATTGGTTATCCAATCTAAATGCATTCTTCCCATACCCAAATATAATTTTCAGTTCAGTACAGTGCTAAATAAGTAATAAAATGGAAACATTTTTTACTCTTCAGTCAGCAGTAGCCTTTACATATTTGTGTGACCTCAGAATGTAATTCTGTCCTTGTCTTCACACATAATGTACTTCCACCCCTATGACCTCATCATCTGATACAGGGGGCAGACAAGTGATTTCAGTGAGACGATACTCTGGGATGTTCTTCAATTTTTACAGATTTTTCAGGGGATTTTTTTTTAGGGGACAGAGAGCTCTTATGTTCCCAGTGCCCAAAGGAAATCAAAGAGAGTTTGGTATATAACTTCCTCCAGAGCCTTTGAAAACTCTCTTGTAAAATAATGTTTAAAAGAAGAACTGATGTTTCAAAGCTTTTACTTTGACCAGTAAGTCTTCGGGAAAAAAAAAAAGTCAAATAAAAGAAAAGATCAAATGGGTTTTTATTACTTTATCAAACAGGGAGGGTGAGAAATCAAGACACCTTTACTGAAACTTTCATTGAATGAATCCTGAACAAAGCACTAGTCATTGCTATGTCCTGTCAAACATGCTTAGCAATGTTTATTATACTTGTTTTCTACTTGCTTGTATGATAAACATATCTTGCTTTTATGATAAACAAACACATTTCAAATGTTGTTTTGAGTCTCAGGCTGTTTTTAACTCCATGTTCTTTCTTTATGTCATCATTATGAAAATCATAACAAAGCTAGAGCACAGAACATGGGCACTTTTCAGCGCATCATCAGACCATGCAATGCAAAAACCACTATGTATCTAACCATGGGATTAAAGGAGTACATGACTCTGGTTAAGATTCCTTAAATCTTCCTTTATCATAAGCTTCAGAAATGCCTCTATTCTCACTTAGTCCATATTAGAGCAAGAGTTTCTCTTCCCAGGTGAATAACCCAAGCATAGGGCACTTTTTTGTTTATTTTTTTGCTATTTGTCCATGATCAGCACCAGCAATTATACTAACAAAATATTTGCTACATTTCTTTCAAAATAGCTAAGCATTTCGGAAAACTTCCCACTTAATGACATGGTAGTGTGTACATTTGAAAAAATGTGCACATATCAATGAGAAGAAACTAAAGTGCTCTCATTCCATAAGAATGGAGCTTATGACAATTAATGTGCCCCTTGATAGGCTCAAAAATTTTGTTTACTTCCACTTAGAAAGCTAAACAATTTTTTTGAGCCTATCAAGGGGCACATTAATTGTCATAAGCTCCATTCTTCATTTCCCTCAAAATCTAAATTTATTATTAAGTTTGTCAACTTTTTCTGCAATATTTGCTTAAGTTTTAAACCCACTGGCCAATTTTATTGAAGACTACAATGGAGCCGTGGTCTTGAAGAGAATTATATTGCTGTGAGGTATTCTTACAGTCTCAAGGACTAAAATTTTCACTGTCCATACTATCTGAGGAATAATAGTTGATTTATTTTACACACCTTACTTCTTGTATCCAAATGTGGAAATTTTACAGCAAACTTTATTTCCACACACAATTTCTTTTTGATTTCAGTAACACATCTTCTTTGTCTTCTGCAGTCAAACTGAAATGGTCCTACATGCTGCTGCTCTTCTGATTTAAATCACTAAAGATGAAATCAGAATCTTGTCTATCATCCAGAGAGAAATCTGTAGTAAAATGTATCTGTATCTGAAAAAAATATGGGGTAAAATTTATTTTAAGCAAAGTTCTGTATAGGAGAAATACCTAATCTCTAAATTTTTGCATTCCTTTCCCTTTGAGGTTTATGTATATTTAATCACTGATTTATTTGGGGGGACTCTTTCATTTATTAAAATCACTTTTTTACTGTTTAACAAAGAGTAAATAATAAATGCAAAATATAAAATAAAATACTAGAAGAAAACTAGAAGCTCTATCAATTCCACTTTTAAAAAAAATGGCAATAAACAGTGTGCAATTTCAGATAATTACATGTAATCCTTGGTAATCCTCTGTAGACAGCATGAACTGGAAGTCATTAGCATGCTTTGAGCTTTTTATTTTGCATATACACCAAGAAATGCAGAATGTTAGTCTCCTTGAGGACTTTCCTACCGAAACAGAAAATAAAATAAGATAAAGTCAAATAACTGTTCAATTTCAGATGAAAGTTAGGAAAAAATCACACTAATTAATAGGAAGCGATTTTTTTTTCACTCAAAGACTTAAATAAAAATAAAATGCAGAAGTCCATTTGGGGGGATTTGTTTTTCTATTTTAAAGTCAATAGATAGTTGAGGTTTTGCTGTCCCGATAATTCTAAAGGAAATACATTTAGGCCAATGTAATTCATTCTGTTTTGAGTTACATTTTTTTTTTTACATTTCTTGAAATTCAAAAAATTGTGAAAGTCAAGAGACTATTGTCTAGATTCCAGAAATACTAGTACAAGCAGGATTAAAAGGGGAACTGCAATCCCTTTCACCATTCGTAATGTTTTCATGCTACCTATCATAAACCTCGGGATTCAAGCACTCAGCTGGAAAGACAGGTAGAGGGTTAGCAGTTTCTGAATTAATAAGTATTCAATTTACAGAAAATGGAACAGCTTCAGCACTGCAGACTGCTCTGTAACCTGCAGATTATTGCATTTTGCTGAGAGCGAAAAAAATTCTGATGAGACTTCTGTTCAGAGTGAGGCAGAGACAGCGCTTCACAATAGCCTGTCCCTTCCAGTAAATTTCCCTGAGCCTTTGCCAGAAATCCTCACTTGATTTTGTGGAACTGCACCTGGATCACATCATGCCCTTCTGCATACCAAAATCAGAACACATCATTTGGGAAATGCTGAAATGATCTACTTTGATATTTCTGATTTTTTTTCATGATTATTTATTTTTATTCTACAGAAACAGTCTGAATTTATGATTAGTTTTAGCTACATTCAGTATGAATTTGTGAGTAGTTTAAGCTACTAGGCAGTTTCTAATTGCAATCTATTTCAATTGCTCTAATGCTTTCACAAACCTATTCTGGAAACCCAGTCCTTTAAAGGTAAGTCCTTTTACCCAAAAACCATCATCCTTAAAGGAATTGTGACACTGTCTGTGCTAGTAAATTAAAACTTGCCAAATTTTTATTTATACTGTTAAATAGTCAGAATAGTCTTTGGAAAGATTTTGGTCTGAGCAAAACAATTGTCTCCTGGTTACTTTCCAAGCATACCTTGAAGTGAGTGTGTGGACAAGAACATTTCCAAATATTAGATTGAATTCAAAAACATTATTTTTTTATGAGTAAGAAAATTTAGTAATGCCTATTTAGATTTGGTTAATTTGTGCCCAATCACCACAAACCAGAGAACAGTTTTTGAAGCTGTTTAATTTACTGCTAGTGAGTATGTAGCAGTACTTAGTAAGTAGCAGTACTTAGTACTGAGTACTGTATGTCCTGGTTTCTTTGAACATTTCTCTTTCTGCCTAGCGAAAGAAGAATTTATCTACGTGGAAAAGGAGGAACTTGTCCATTTGTTTTAGATTCCCCAAAGTACAGTTGCTCCACTATTGCAACAGCAATCAGAATGAATTAAAACAAAAAGCAATTAGAGTTCTCTTCAGATGAACAGAGTCTCAGGCATCAGGAATGCATCAAATATATTCAACATATTGCATATATTGTGTATACTAAACCCGTTTGGACACAGTCCTGGGCAACATGCTATAGGTGACCGCTTGACCTGGAGATTGGACTAGATGATCTCCAGAGGCCCCTTCCAACCTCAACCCTTCTGTGATTCTGTGAACTGACTGCAGGGTGTATCAGTCACTGTGTGATAGATTCAGCTGCTCAAGCACTGAAGAGCCCACAACACCTTTGAGCATATTTTTGTCTGGAATTTCAGAGTTAGCCAAAAAAAAAAAAAAAAAAGAGCTTTGGTATCTATGACCCAAATGTTTAGACTGACACTTTAGAAGCCTAACAGTGAAATTTCGTTCATGGTGCAAAATCTGCCATTGACTTCAGTGGGACCAAGATTTTACTCTTTCCGGTACTGCACCAACTGTTACTGCAAAATTTTGGAGAAATCTACACTGTGCCTTTACTTCAATAGGTTTTGGGAGGAAGAAAGCAAGGAGATGGTAGAAGAATTAGATTGGAAGTGTGTTCAGGCTATATATATTCCTGTATAAATAGAGGAGACAGGTATAGTGTTAAAAGAAGTACACACAAATGATAAGGTGAAGTATCTCATCACTCAGTGTTTGGAGTCACTCACTGTGGAACAAAAAAATCTGCATACAATATGAGTATGTATCACTATGCCACTTGGAACTACTTCAGCGTCTCAAAAGTGTTTTGTATACTGTATTATCAATACAATAAAATGTGCATTAAAAAAGGATAGTAATGCAATCACATTGCATATATCCCAGATTATTTCTTGTGACAAATTTATTTTTCAAAACGAATGTTTTAAAAGCTCCTTAAATCTGTAAGTTAAATACTGGATATTATGTAATGTGATGCGGTTATTAGTCTCAAGCAATTCTATACACATTGCTATACATTGCATTTTCATCACTCAACATTTCTAATTAAGATATATTTGAAGATAATAGTATTAAGTATTTAATGGAAACAGTTATAAGATGTTTTAGATGTAGTATCACATAAAATATGACAGATAAGTATTTATTCTTAAGTCTTGTTTGTGATTTCAAATATAGCCCACATCATATCCATATCCTGTCAAACCTTTCTTGTATCACTGAATGTTCTAGCAAAAGAAACAGAATAAGATGGATAAGACATATTGCTGCTGAAAGTGTTAACTGTACAACTGGTATAAAAGAAAGTCCTATATCTGAGTTTGACATTTTTTTTCACAGACAGAAAAATTGCTTCTGTGTGTAATGTTCAATCATCTGAGTATATTAGTATGTAGGAGTAAGTTTAACATTTGTACAAAGGCCATTTTTTTTTCACCTTGCACATTTATTTCAAGTTTAAGAAAATGACAGTACTGGAATGTGGTAGCAAAATGCAAAAACTGTTATTTATTAGATCAAATGAGAAAAAGAAACAAAAAAAGGAATAAAAATGCAGAATTAGATAGCAACAGCATAACGAAAGCAACAGAAACTGAAGCAAAGATGGAATACATTTATATTTAAAAAAAAAGGTGACAAAATTCATTAGAAAAGAGTGCCTACTAAAATGGGGTAGTCATTAAAGCATTCAAATACTTTGAGGAAGTTTGATTTTTTTCATGATAGCTTGAAAGTGGTGGAAGTAGAACTCAGATTATCTGTACTCTCAAATAACATATTGGCTTTGTCTAATTAAGCAAAATTGAATGGGCTCATAAAATCATGAGCTTCTTGTCTGAAATCACAGTATGTGTTAAAACACTTAAAAATATATGCAGCAGTAAGAATGCCACTTAAAAGAAAGAGCATGGTAGATTCATTTACGAATCTCTCCTTCCAGATAGCATACATTTTATATGCTGGCCATGGTCACCAGTTAAAATTAATCTGATAGTGTCCTCCTACTCCCTACTAACAGCTAGTATTTTCTGCCAGTTAGGTTTTCAGAATGCATAACATATATTATTTTAATATTTTTTTCATTTGTTGATTTCAAGAAAAACAGTCACTATGATATACGTGTCTGGCTTTATTTGCATTTTTATCTTGTGAACTTACCAATTAATTCATACTTACATGGACGTCTTGTGCCTCATTGTCTCGACAAGGTAGGTTATTTTGCTTAAAAATATAGCTAGCTTTAACAACTCAAAGATTCATGGATCTACCTTTAGTACCTGTGGTAATCAACTGAGTCTAGTAACTAGGTGAAAATAATTGATCCATATTAATTCCCACATGTATTTCACCCATATGTGATATTTTAGCAATTCAGTTACTGATTTGTTGCCAGGGATCAATAATATGCTTTGATTCTTTATTATCCAGTAAAATACTTGTTTTGCGTTTGTATAGGAATGACCTGACTTCTAGTACTGGATGTTCAACTCTGTAGTTCTCTATCAATTCAAATTAAACTTAATTGGCTGTGACCTCAGCTCATTATCACCTATAGCATTCAATAGTTTAAAAAAAAAAAAAAAAAAGTCCAAAGAAGCTAAATTTAGTGTGTTTTTATTCCATCTTCGGCAAAATTCTCCTCTTCCAGGAATACTATAATTTGAATGAGGTTGTCTACCCCCACCTAGCGGGCAAAATATTTAGTGAAATACAACACTGAGTACGCAGCAAGAGTATGATTGTTCCTAGTAAAATTAAATAATGAATGCAATTTGCAACATATACAGAGAATAAATAATTGCAGTTCACGGGCTTTGTAATAGCTGTGATTTCAAGGGCAGCTTTAAATGGTCCTAGGTAGCTTTATGGCACATTTTAGATGTTACTTCTGCTTTGTGGAACTTACTGCATAAAATACAACTTGCTTTCTCCGAAGAGACATCATACCCCTAAAGTCTTCAAATACCTATAAAGCTATGTAAAATACATATAAGTTTTTTCATAAAAGGATGAGGGAAGAAATTTCTATCAAAAATATCTCTCAGAAATTCTTTTCTTTTTCTACTATTGAAATTATAACCAGAATGTCAGAATCTGTCGCATCCCATTGACAACTGCTGTTCTGGTAGATGCTGAAGCACCAACTTGGGTCTCACTGTGTCCCAGTATTATCTCACTGAGAAATCTGAGCGTGTCTCAGCTAAGGACTAGACTTTCTAAGTGTAACAAAGCTACAAATATTTTGAGGACGCTGCCAAGACATCATCTTGAAAACAAAGTGATGACAAGAAGATTTTCAAAGATGTCATATGTTTTAATGTTTTATTTAGGTATTTAATGTCTATTTGTAATAGGAACCCAAGGTCTTAGGGTAGCCAGTAGATATTCCTTGCTCTAATGAGCCAGTCTTAATTTCTAATATAGGAAATATATTTAAAATCTTCTAGGCTTTCCCTTTTTCATGCATTTTTACTTGTTCATTTTTAGTGATATATTTCTTTAAGATGTAATCCAAAACCAAAGGAATACACTTGGTTCATTAGAGACAAGCAGTCTAGTGTCTGAATGTTCAACATGGGAGAACAATGTTTGAAATTAAGAGAATATTCTAGTGAAAGAAGGGACATAAATCTTATGTTCAGAGTGAATATCAATTGTACTTAATTATTTTGTCATGATGCCTTTATGAGTAATAGCCTAACAGATTAAAATAAAACCGAATATCCAGACCTTGATGTTACAATTGAAGTTTGCCACATGATAACACATAGATTTTGCTGTATATTTATTTTTCTCTTGCTTAACTTTTCACGGCTATAAAAAGTTAATCCTTGCAAAGCATGTTAGGTCTTTGCTTTGGAATTCTGCCTATCCATTAAGACTGCCAAGTAAAGTCTTAGGGTTTGTTTGTACCTGGAATATGTATTCTATATAGTTGTGAATATGTTTTGTGATTTTCTATACTATACTATACTAAAGGAAAACAAAAAGAAGAAAAAATGTGGTTCCTAATGTTTTTTCAGCTATAAAAATCTGCCATATACCTCTTCAGTTTAAAGGATGTATATTCTCAAAAAGCCTAATAGGGAGATTTTGCCAGTGGAAGAATAAAACAAACACCCTACAAGACATTTTCATTAAATATTTTTTCTTATGTTTGGCTTAAGGAATCAGCATTCCACAAAGTTTAATTATACAAGGTATGACGTAGCTCTACATAGCATTCACTACATATCATTTAACAGTTCAGGTGTAATCATGTATAACTCAAGAACTGTGTATGTCATGCAAGACTTGTTGAGATTTTGGATGTAAACTCAGTATAAATATATAAAACAACCTGAATATTTTATCAACAAATCTTCAAAAACTACTTAACAATATACTTTATAATAACAATTCTCCCATATAATTTATCAAAATAATCGCACTCACTGATGAAATAACCAGCATTCTTTAAGTAGGTCTTTTTGTAAATATAAAATGTCATGCTAAAAAATATTGAGTTTTTTTTCATGTTACCTTCCTATCAATTTGCAAACCATTGTTTAGAAGCCATGAAATGATTTCAGCAAGTATAAAGTCATCCTATCAAGGGGAAAGGAATCTTTGCCAAGCAAAAGAAATCTACTTCTAATAAAAATAAAGAATATTTTCCTGTTCTATATTGATTCAAAGAAGTGAAGAATCTGCAATAGGAAATGAATGACAATTCTGTCATACATTTAGTCATTTTGTCTTGTGTCATACATCAGTGTGCATTTCATTGCAAGCAATTTAATTCTGCTGCAATGCAGTCTTTAAGGAAAAGGAGTGTTTGGTTTCAAAAACAACAATATAGAATGTGAAACTTTTGACTACTTTAATTGCTTTTTGACCTAGCATCCATTCTTAGACACAATGGAAAGTACTTGTAAAGCAGTATTTAATGTAACATATGGTATCATGAGATCAAAGATTATGAGATTTTGCCTACAGAAGGGCTAATGGTAAATGACATTAAATGAGGACTTTGGGATTCAGTGCATGGGTATGTAATTTAAACATTATTAAATTTCACTTACTAAATGTTCTATTTTATTATAAGACAGCTAATTGTTATATGAAAGAACAGAAATAAAAAGTATAATACTTAAAATCAGCCAAGTACTTTGTGGATTCAAAGTGCAGTAACTAGCATATAAAATAACAGAAGGAAAATGTTTAAATCTTAAAATTAGTCAAGTTCTTTATGAATACAAAGCACAGAAAGTGAAGAAAAGTCATCATAAGATGAACTGAGAAGTATTTATTTACTAAGCACAATTTTACAAATGAGCAAATTGGAGCACTAAAGACAAAAGAATCCCCATGTTAATTCTGAAAAAAAAATGACAAAAAAAAGCAGTAATGCAGGATTTTCAGGCACCTATGCTTTTAGGTTCTTAGATTAGTAAAACGATGTCAGCATAACCAGCTTTTTGGAGTTTTTCTTTTTGGGGGGAGGAGGAAGAAATGTGATGTCTCAAAATTTGATGATACAAAAAAAAAGTGCAGAATGTCAGCAAACAATATTGCAACTTAGAAACGATTTTTTTTTTCTCATATAATTGCATTAACTTGCTATTACAGCTGCTCTGTAGAAGTAAACAACATATTGAGGCAAAAGCATGTACAATATAAAGTAGAAAGGCAGGGTGCCAAGTTATCAGGAACAACACTGGTAACACAGTTCCCACAAACACTATCAAGTAGGTTCCTTGTGCTGTATTTATTTACTAACGGAGCCACAGAAACCCAAGGGAAAGACAGCACCTTGAAAGTGATGCCAGCTGTGAGAAAAGAGTCCTCCACCTGCTAGTGGGCAGCTGCTAGTGGGCGCTTTTTAGGTGTGTCATGGGGCAGTAAAATGTGCAGGAAGAAACTGCAGTGAACCAAAGGTGCCTAAAAGCAGAGGGCTAGAGGGGAGCAAAGGGGATAACTGTGTAGCTTCCTTTCTAAGGAGCAGGAACTTCCTAGCTGCTAACCAAATAACAAAGAAATGTGGGCACCATGGAATTTAAACACCTGTGACTCACCCTGTGTATAGACAGGACACCTTCAATTCTGTTTTTTTTTTTTTTTTTTCTGTCAATAAACACCTTTTTTCCTCCATGGTAGGTTTTCTGATTCTGCAAGTGAAGACACAAGGGGAATCTGCTGTGCCAGTGGTATGGGTGGAGGTGATAACTGGGGAGGGAAAGAAATGCAGGAGAGGACTATTTGTCCTCTTTACCTCCGATGCAGACAGTATGGTTGGATCAGAGAAACCCGAAGCCCACATTTTTAGTGTGAACAAGGCCTCTTTGGAAGATGATGATTATCAATAGTTCCCTCCTGACTGAGTACAGTATAGACAGGGTACAGCCATGCAGAAATGGAAGGGTTTTCTCTGCCCGCGCTCGGTGGCAACATGTGCTCCTGGGTTTGCTCCTGGGTACTAACAGCACCATCCATCACGATCCTCTTGCCCCTAATGTGTCAAGCACTCTTGCTTGTTGTTTGTGCACTTCATTTCCTGCCTCAACTCTACACTACTTCTTCATCTTGATCTTAATATAACTTTTAACTTTTAGCTCTCTGCAATGACCACCAAAGGATAAGGTCCCTGACATTTTATCTTATTTGCACTATCTGCCAATTTGCTGTGAAAACACAAGGTTTTAGGAACAATCTCATTTTTTTCTTTCATTTTATTTTAAACTTATTGCTGCTGATATTTTTTCAGAAGCTTGCACAGTGATATTAAAACACTTAGTTTTTTTCCACAACTTTTTCAATATATATGTACTGTGCTGAATACGGATTAAGGTGATATATTAATTTTCAATGACATTCAGACTAAGATAAAAATCCATCAGGATAAGTGCAGTTTGCTCCCACACTGCTACTTGAAAGTTGAAAACTAAATGTCTGTGTATTATATAAAGTACATATGTCCATACACATTTGAAAAATTGACACCTCAGAAAATAACTCTATGGATTAAAAAAAAAAGTCATAATCCAGAGTTATTTTATAGCTAGGTACTTATTCCCTTATTCATTGAGGAGGGTCAACATACTGAATACTAGATATTCTGCACTTCAGGGAAAGACCATGACGTGATATATCTCAACATTTATAGTCACCTGTGAACCATTGCATGAAGATTTTTTACTAGAAGAATCATGATTCTAGTAGAAGCATTAATAGAAATGGTCAGTGGTGAATTACTGTGGAGATTCTGAACAAAGGAGCATCAAAAACCAGGAGTAAAAGAATGCTGTGTGTCTCCTTTAGTTGAATTCAGATTTCCACTATGATGTGTTTTATGGGGAAATGCATTCCCACTATTTTTCTTTCTAGAAGGAATTGTAATGCTCTTAAAATATTGTTAAGAGTTTAGCAGTGTCTGAGTTTTTTCCTGAGGTTTCTCCTTTGAAATTATTTACAAGGATGTTAAAATTTAGATAGACCTCAGGGCTTTTGAAAAGCTTCTGAAAGGCTGTCTGTCCTTGGGCTGAATCCTGCTGTTTATAGACAGATACATCAGCCAAGCCGTACAGCAGTGCTTGTGAACTGCCCTCACAAGATTTCCCCTAAGGAGGAGAACACAAACCTGCAGCACTTGAAGCCTTCAGGCTCTGACTGATGAGCAGAGCTAACTCGGCATAGGACAACTGACAAAATCACTCTTCCTGGATGACCATGCACCTCCTCATCTAGCCAGAGCCCTGAAATACTTCCTCATGATTCAGGCTGCCCTTCTCTCTCTTCTGAGCATCCCAAAATGAATGTTGATTTTATCATCCTGGTACAGGTGGCACTTGGAGTGCTGCCTGCTCAGGATTGAATGGGCATCAGCACTTACTGAAAAGATAACTTTAAAAGTGCATTTGTGGATTTATTTGTGTGGAGGGAATGTCAAATGATTTTATTTTAAATATTAAAAGAAGGAGAAGGATGTGTACTTTTATTTTCTTTTTTTTTTTTATGGAAAGAAATGGAAAATGACAAACAAAGGAAAAAATGGAGACTTCTTACAGGCCCACCCAGAGAGAGAGAGCAGACGGGAAAGCAAAGAGCAAGTAAAGGGTTAGACTCAGTTTCTTGTCTGTTTTTTCTCACAGAAAGGGAGCCAAATGAGGTAATGCAAAAAGCAGCAGCACCAGCTAACCATAAAAGAAAAAGGCCTGGCTGTAATTTGACCTGAAAATAATGACAGGTGATGTAGACAGAGTCTAAGGCACAGAAAGAGCAATGTCCTGGAGGTCTAATGTGAATTGCCACCATGGGGGGGAATGACATAGGAAAGTATACACAAATAAAGAGAACTGACATCCAAGATTCTGCCGCTATGACAACTTTTTTGGAGGATGTCCAGCAGCATCCTTGGGGCTCAGCAAGTTTGAATAGGAAACCTTGCTGTGCCTGGACAGGCCAAGCAGACTCCCAGGGCCTCCTTGAATATATAACACACAGAGAAAAAACAGAAGCAATGGACAGCTCGTATAAAATTAGAGTTTATATCAAAACAAAATAGCAGTGTCCCTTTTCCAGATATACTATCCTTCTGAGATAGCAGCGGGTCTGCATCCCAGTGTAGTTAACACAACTGGCTGCACGGTGGAAAATTCAAGTTTAGGCCCTTGTCCGAATCAAACAAAAGTAGAGTTCAGGTTAATCTAGATATCAGCGTGGCAGTTAAGCACCTGCCTACTGAGAGCTCTGCAGAAGCAATCCTTTCTGCTGGGGTGGCTTCACTTTATATGGACTGATTGAATATCCAGTGAGACTCATGCACTAGAATGATTTTGTTCTTCTTACTAGCGAATTCACTTGGAAGACCAGTGATATCAGTTAGGTGACTGATTATTTATGACATGAACCCACTTCCTTCGTCCACCTTGCTGTTATTCATCCTTACCATAGAATTATAGGTAGCATATGTTGGTGTCTGTATGGATTCAAATATCTTCAAACAGTGCAGGGAATGTCTCGCTATCCTGGAAGAATGCCATAATCCCTGATCTAGTAGATAATAATGACTCCAATTTTCCTTCACCTTTACATTTCTTTACAAAAGCCCCACACCAAACATTTCATTTTCAGTTCAGACAGAACAGTGCATTCAAGTGCAAATGAAACTGTACATCTCCTCAACTGAAGAACAGTGCTTTTCACCATGTAAAAAGAAAACGCACACACACTAAATGAGCCTTAAATAACAAACTGTGGGTGCTTAAAAATAGCACACTGAGCCTGAACAGTACGTTTATTTTTTCAGCTTCTAAAAGATACAGCAGGGTGTGTTGTTTTGAATGCTCACAGGTGTGAATAATTAAAAAAAAAAATGTGTCTTTGATTACATGAATGTTCTCATAGCTACAAGCGATTCTAATCAGCAACACTGGGAAGTGACAGGACCTTTTAAAACAGCATACAGTGAGTTTGTGTAACCTCTGTGTAGTTTGCACTTTTTTTTCCCCAGCATGTATACTGCTGAGCAATAATAAGCCTACAACAATAGACTTCACATATTTTCAGAACCCTCCGATACAAGTCCCTTTCAGTCCTCAACACAAGTATTCTTTCCAGGTTAAATGATTGTTCCATAGTAATGTCATTCTTCTGAACCAATCAAAACATATATTTACATTTTAAATTTCTTAATGACAAGTTAATTATAGTATGATCTATGATTTCAATTAAAAAAAAAGAAAAAAAAAAGAAAAGGACCAAATAAGTCCTTCCTCTCTTTCTTCTATTCCTTTAAGGAGGGGGAAAAATTCTATGACATGGTGTTATATTTTCTTACTCTACTGAATTCAAAGAATCATTTTTCATTCACAAACTAAAGAGTCCTCATCAGCAACATCTTTGGTGACATTCTTTGGTGTTCATGTACAGTCAGCTTTTGGACAGATGTTCAGCATTAGTCTTGCCTTCACTGAGACCATCTCTTCTTGGTTCTCTCACTGCTTCTGTAGTGAAATAGTGGCACACTGTTTGGTATTTTTTTTGCATTTTCAGTGGGTCTGCACTTAACTTATAAGTGTAGGTGGGTAGGTGACTGTATCTGTCTATCCATTATTCAGCTTTTATCATTAATGTATCTCACTGAACTAAACTGTTTCTACCCAGGAGAGAGACATAGCAGGTAGAAAGCTACAAAAGTAGAAGGAGAAATCAGTTCACTGAAAGTCCTGTTAGGCATTTAAAGGAAAATGAGCTCATTTAAAGTCTTGTTAGGCATCAAGGGAAACTGGATTTAGATCTCCAAATAACTGTTCAATGCCTCATCCCATCATAACAGAGCTACAGTCTAAGACAACCACACTGAAGGCATCACTCAGGTACTTTGAAGGCTAATAAAGATTCCTTACATAAATCATTTTACCGATAGAAGTGAATAAAAAGGGAGGATGTGTAATGGGAAAAATATAGATATATACACACACAAAATTAAGGCATGAGTTAAATCTTTTATCCTACCTTAATTCTTTCAAGCATGCTTGCCCTCACCTAGAGATGATCCCTTTTCTAAGGTGGTGAGAAAATCAGTGGCAACATTGGTAAACCAAAGGCAGGACAGGAAATTTGTATGAAAAGAAACGTAAGTCTTGTATACACTTTTCTAAACCACTATACGAAGAGGGCAGACGATCTGAAACTTCAATATAACACACACAAGTCTGTGTAACACACACAGACTTGAGCTTTATACCCATGAAGGAAGTTTTGCTCAAGGTCTTTCAAGATACAAGTCTAGTCTATGAATTCTACAAGTCTACAAGTCTAAACATCAAGATACAAGTCCAGTCTAAGAATCTTGATTTTGATTAAATAAACACTAGAAGTAAACTTGAAAGAAGGAAAAAAAATAAAGGTTATAGGGATGAGATAAAATAAAGTGTTAATAAATCTGGCAACAAGCTGTCTTAAATTTTAATAATAAAACTTTAAAAATGAATTATCATATTACTCATTTGACAACACACTAACAATCTGTGTTATATTGCTGTAACTGTGAGACAGATGCTTTCCTCATTTCACAATACTATGTAAATATTATAAATAAAATAGTGATCTGACTGCTCATCTGTGAGCTGTGAAAATAATGGTCGAGTACCACACACGTATGCTCCAACACCCCACAAAGTACATAGCAAAGCAATAATATTTCATTAAAGCAACTGTATGCTGAGTGATGGCAAATAGAAGAAGATAAGTGAAAAAAAACCCATTAAAGCCTACAATAACACATTTGAGCCCACAATTATACATCTTACACCTGTAAGAATTTGAGGTACATCTATATGCTATGAGTATCCAAATTTCTTGAGGGGTGATGTAGCCCTATTGCCAATATGCTCCCTTTTCCTGGTTTCGCTATCAATTTGTGGAGCTTATTGCGAAAATATTTATCTTAAAGTCACAGGTGAAATTCTGAACCCTGGACTTCTTATTCTAACCTGACAGTGTTCAGGTACACACACATTCACAAATCTCTGTTTCAAAATTATTTGCTTATTCTTAACTCACAATAATAATTCCTTCATTTCATTCTAACAGTGCTGTTTTTACATTTCAGATCCCAGGGGGATTTATAGATTCCCTATAAATCAGAATTCAGCTACAGTTTGTGACAGAAAGAGTATTGTAATTTCCTTTCAAGTGGTGTTCAGAATTTTGAAACTGTCAACAATGAACTGTGCGACTCCTTTCCTAATGCTGAATAAAATCACTGAAGGAAAAATAGCACTGATTTTCATTAGAGAAAAAGAGCAGTTTACTATTCCTGTTTTTTAAATTAATAGGAAAACAAGATATTCATAGTATGCCTATTTAAAAAGGTTTTTAAAAGAGTGTAAATATCAAAAGTGACATTCAGCAAGACCTTGATAGAAAGCAAAATAGAGGATATTCATATTAGTGACAAACAGTTCTATTTATATTGAAATGATCATTTCACGGAAATGTGAGAAATAAAGTGAGAACTTTTAGGACATACGAAGTATTGACTGAACTCTACAAAGGCACTATGGAAAAGCAGATAGCTATTTTTATCTTTTTCCTCATTTTTGAAATCACTAGTACATATATAAAAATGTGTGTTTTATGTATATATACTTTGTTATATACATAACATGGATAATATGTTGTAATCTATAAAAATAGTATATAAAAACATAAGAACACTAATTATGTGAATGATTACAGTGTGCCAGAGGATTTGTGGGTTTTACTGAGAGCAGATGATATTTTCTCATTAAAATACATATTGAGAAAAAATGGTGCTTTTTTCTAAATTTCTAAAATACTTTTTTTCTTTATTCTTTTATTCCTGCTTTAGAAAAAAAAAATGAAACACCAAAAATATTTTTTTTGGAGAAACTTGCATGATTATTCTAGAAAAGAAAGGGGAAAAAAGAGTGTTGTATAGAACAAAAAATGAAAAAAAAAGAAGTTTTTTGCCAAAAACTTTAAAAAAATCTTTTGCTTTTATTTTGTGGGTTTTTTTCTGCAACATAAAAAGTCTTTGATAATTTTCAAGATGTTCTAATTTAACTGTTTAAAAATTACTCAATTAATCTCTATAGATGAGGAAATACTATCCTAAAATGTCATGATAATTTGACTCTGTTAAACATTGCCCTTCATATACTTGTTAAAGAAGCTTGCTTCTATACCCCTTGAAGTCAGATTCAGATATTTAAACAGGTCTAACTGCAATTTCAGAAACCTTGTTTCAGAATTTAAACCTTTATAGTTTTTATAAGTTTTTTTATAAGCTTTATAGTTACCTACATTTCCACACATTATACCAGCAAAATTGTACACAGTCCTATATTTTAGTCACTGTGCATGCATTGAAATTCCCCCAAATCTGCTAGATTTCATAAAGACATTGAGTGAGCAAGGGAACTCTAGGGAAAATTAGAAAATCTTGGAGCAATAGAATCTAACTGTCTAAACAAATATCCTCCAGCTGCCACCACAGAAGGAGCTGGGTCTTTCATAGGGTCTGTGTCATAGCTATGAATTCCAAGCGGATGTCTTGGCTACCCCAGAGTGTGTAAAATAGTCTATATCTAGGCAACTCAGTATGTTCTCAATAGACTGAGAATGATGTACCGACCATCTCAAAAGGCAAACACTAAGACAATATGTTTTTACCATCCGCCTTTTATCCAGCAGCCTTATGGTTTAATAATTAAAATTTTAAGAGCGTCCGGTCCCAATATCTTTTGCTGCCTGGGGAGGACTCACACTGATATGTTCTACAAAAATATTCTTTCTGCCAAGCAATAAGCCTGGGGCTAACAAGGCTCTTTCCATTCCAGCTATTGAAGCTGTTCCACTTTTGTCAGAAAAAAAGAGAAAATAAAGAGATTGACCGCAGTTCCTAGCTTATCTCCGCTCTCTTTCTTTATGCTGTAATGAAATATTTGTCATTAGTTTTATAACACAGAATGGCTCCACAGCAGAGAGGGAGGTAAAGTCAGCCAGAGCTACTAATAATCTAGCCTGGAACCAGTGAAAGATGAGTTTGAGCTCTTTTCCTAGCTTGAACTCAAGGCCCTTTGTGGAGTAGATAAGCTTAGTAAAATGGAATTGGGGGAAATGGTCTGAGCAGCAACACCTTCTGGGACTGCCCATTTGCCCAAAGATCTCACCTGGTGTGAGTGCTCATCTCCTACTGTGGACTAATGGAGACTACAAGTTTCAATGGGGATCTCAGCCAGCCAGCACTAATGATCTGTATTTATTTATTGCTGTACTTTGGCTGAACATGTGGATACTAAACATACCATTTTCAAATATATTTGTACATAAAACAAAGTTTAAGCATCTGCTGCTAATACTCCAGTTAATTTTGTCCAATCATCTTCCGTGATACAATTATTTGTGAAGCCTTTAGATTTAAGCTAGTCACATGCACACAAAGATAAAAGAAAAGGTTAATATGCTTTCTATCACCTGTCCTCATTATCTTGCTTTATTAGGCTTTTGTGGACTGAGCACCCAATTGCACATGACTTGGCTTCTGGAGTGAATTTCCTATTTCAGTTTCAGCAGAAAGAAGTCTAACTCTGTAGGTCTCACAAGCCACAAGCAGAGAACAAGGGACAAGAGAGAATTTCAAAAGTGTGCTCCTGATTGAAACTTCAGTGCTCAATAGTCTTATTCTAAATCTGCTCTGACTTTCTCAGCAGACAGACCTCAGTCATCTCTGAGTAAACTTGCAATTCTTTAGCCCCCACCTCCATTCCTAGCCGAGAAAGAGCCAAGAGAAGACAGTTTTTCAGCAGATGACTTTACGCTCTCTACTCATAGAAAAGGGACCTTCTCACAGAAAATGACTCTATATGGGTCATTGAATGCGACCCCCTGAAGACATTCAACTCCACATTACTAATGAATCAAATACCATCTCTGAGTTACTTTTTGTCTTCTGTAGTACCACTGGAAGGTTGTGGAAGTCTTCCATAGTATGAAATAGCCAATTTTGTGCCATAACTGTACACTAATATTTAATATATTTGCTTCTAATAATCTCAAAATCTTTCATTCCCCTGTACTCTCGCCCCCACACACAGACCCCTCAGGTCTCCTCTTCTTCCCTTTTTGTAGACTTTTGCAATACAAACACCCTGTAATCTTTCTTGTACACTTGACTTTCAGGCATCTCAGATCACCATAGCCATCTTGTTCTCATTTATTTTGAGTTTAAATTTATTTTTCTTGAATGTGGGTGACTTGTATAACAGAAATGTTCACAACATCTTTTGAACTTCAGATTCTACATTGTGTTAATGTTTTGTACATTGTACCAAACTGCAATCATTTAACATGTAAAGTTATATTTTTTCCTCATTTAATTCCAAACAATGATATTTCCAGAATAAAACTGATGGTTGCTAATGGTTCCTAAAACTCTTATTCTGTAATATTCACTATTAAGGTTCATTCATGTTCATTACACAAGTTTTCAGGACCATGCAATACAATATTTCAGGAGGTTTTCATTTAGTGATATCTCTGAACTTCTGGACATTAGTCAATTTCAAGAGTACATTCCTTCACCAATTTTAACATTTATCTTAATTTTGATCCTTGTGGAATTTTGCTGGTAATATAATAAGCCTGACATAATTTCATCACCATCTATTGACATTTCCCTTTTAGGCATTCTTTCTTATGCACTATCTTTTAAAGAAAATTACCAGGTTAGCTGATGAGCAACTATGTCTGCTAAAATGATATTGCATGTTATTTTATCTGAATGAGTTGATTAATAATAATAATAATAATTACCATCATTATATTCACAATAGAAATATTAACTAATACTTGGATAGCACTGTGAATTATCGGTCTGTCAATGTAAACTTTCTCTATAGTTCCCCTCACATATAGAATACAATAAAAATTTGAACTTCTCTTTTTTATGTGAATAATGAAAAAACCTTAAAAGAGTTTTCTAAAAAATCTCTTTTGATTAATTCAATTAGAAGTATTTCTTTTGAGTCGGAAAAACCTGAATTCTCATAAGACAACGTCCTCTTATGAAGTTTCTCAACTTTCCCTGTCCAAGTGAAAACAGTATTCCATTTATCATTTTTTAGTGGAATACCAAATGTAAATGCAAACTTTAATGACTATTTATAAACACTGTTATAAAACAGAAGGAAGTAACTAAGAAGGTCTTTCCTCTTCCAGAAAAAGCATGACCAAATGGAAAGACCAGGCAAACAAAAAAACTCAAAAATTAAACTTTGGAAGGTAACACACTAGACAATGCTAAAAAAACTAGTAAGGAGGAATTGGTGAAAGACCTGAACCTCCTTATTATCTACATGGAAGAAGCTTAACTTGGAGATAAATTTATAGGTACTGTGACACTGATACTTTTTTTGCATTATCCTGGTACCCAAGGGTTCTAACAGTAGACAAGACTAAACTGCACAATACACACATATGCACAATGAGACCTCCTCGGGCAGATTACAGTCTAGGAATTAGGCAGGGAAGAAAGGTATGCAATACAAAAAGGACGGTATGCCTAATAATGAAACTGAGAATCTTTGTCATTTTGGTCTGCTACATGGGTTATTACCTGACTATAAGGAAAACCTGAGGTTACTACTTTCAATTTAGACATACAGCTTGAAATGCCTAAATAAATCCCACTCTCTCTCCAGCAACATGAGCAAAGTAAGGGCTTCAGAAATTCTTGTAAACTACAAAAGGGATCTGATTTTTTTTTGGTGGAAGATGTTGAACATATATCCTTCCGGGCTGCTAGGCTGAAGGAATTAAAAAAAAAAGAAAATATTAGAATTCATATGGTTTCTTAAACAACTGCTATTTCATTTGCAAATCCAGTATCTGTTTTAGATATTTAGATTTTGTTCTTTTCCTGAACAATTCCATGAACAGACTCCATTTTCTCTATATTCTGCCACTAGATATATGAAGACAGAGACTAAGATCTCTTTTTTGCCCTCTTCTTCAGACCAAAAAATCTGCCTCAGCCTCTCTTTGAACATAGCATGTGCATACACCCACAGATCAGTTAAATCAAGCATTCTCTTTTTGATTTGCATTCGTCTTACATATTTTGATTCCTCTTCAGTCACTGTGATACTATATACCGTAAAATAAATAATAATAGTCAGGTATTAAGATGTTCAATTAGAATTATAAAGTTTTGTGAGAAAGGTGAGGAAAATGTGAATCAGGGAATCATATGGGGAAAATGATAATTAATTTAATTTAAAGATTTCTGTAAATTTGTATATTTGTTTTGTGGTGGCACTGTAGTTTATTGGCTACGCCTGCACTTTTTCCTTTTAACTGCAGTATGACGTAGCACAGATTACCTGTTTAACAATGAACTATTTTACACACTGCTAGTAATAAGTCTCATGAACTCACGTGTGACCGAGACATCTAACTTCTTTCTCATTCCATACCATGTGAAATTCAGATAGAGTATGTCAGTGATGTCATTCTGTCAAACCCTGCTTCAAGGTTTTTCAGAAAAAGATTCCAGCAAACCTTTCACACATCAGCAGTGTAATAATGAAATTCATTAAAACTAATGTTCATTTCTCTGACACGCACTTTGAAGCAGGAGAAGAGCTCAACCAAATCACTATTTATGGACTCCCTGAAAAATGTGAAATGCATCAAGCTTAAATTGTGCTGGATAGAGCCCAATATTTATGCTCTAGTGAGGGCATTTTATTCTAATGTAAAATATGCCATCTTTGCATGAAAGAAGCTGTGAAGCATAAGAACTGACAAGCATCTTAAAAAGTGGAAAAAAATGTGGAAAAAAATTTCACCAAAAGTCAACACGAAACAATAGTAGACCCATAGCTAAAATATAGATGTTTCAAACAACTGTAGTTGAACTCACTATTCAAAAGCATGTGTATAACAGAATGTGCTTCACACTCAATTGGAGCCAGTCAGATTACATCATGTTAAACTTAACATCATAAAATGTGTCATTTCCTTTAGAATTTAAAAAAACACACCTTTCTAAGATAAGAAAAGAAAAGAAAAGAAAAGAAAAGAAAAGAAAAGAAAAGAAAAGAAAAGAAAAGAAAAGAAAAGAAAAGAAAAGAAAAGAAAAGAAAAGAACAAAACAGGCATCCATTAATTTGAAAGAGCTTTTTCCATTTAAAACCATAGATAAGGTAGAATCATGATTATATGGCAGGCAATATTTTAAAAATGCTTCACTGTCCTTTTGCCATCTAGCATATTTGCATGCACATCACAGGGTTTAACATTTTACATTTTCGTGCTATTAAGATATTTCAAACTATCATTTGAGACTGTGATCTGCCAGATAATCTAATACTCACTATATGTAGTAGGCAGCATATATATCACTAGTACATTTATCATCACTAAACTTGACCCTGCTGTGGTAACCCACCTAGTAAGCAGGCTGTGACCTTCTAAATTGATTTTCTTATTGAATTTTTAGTCTACACTTGGTTATACAAATTGCAGCATGATAGTTTGGAAGTCTCAGGGTTCACAGGATCTTGTCAGAGCAAAAAGGCCAAATGTACCTGAAAAGGTGCAGGGTAAGCGCATCTTGTGGCTAACTGCGGCTAGTAGTAGTCAGTCAGTATGACACTAACAATGCAAAACAACTTTAGCTGTAGGACAGTAGAAGAAAAAGCCACCTGAATTGACATCTTGTCTGCCCTGCACCTTACTGAGCTTGTGAAAGCAGTCATAAACCGCATGGGATTCCACCTTGCACAGTCCTGTTGGACATCTGCACACTTTGTTGTGTCCAACTTGTACCTGTGTTTTCCTTGTTAGTCAACCATGTTAAATCATTCTTTTGGACCTCTGGATCCTAAATATTTGTCTCTCATTTGCCAGATCTGGAGGTCAGGATCCAGTAGGAGGTGACCTAGCAGTGGATGAGTCACAGCTTCTTACATGACCTTGTGATTCAAACCAGAAGTACGGAAAATCTTAGTGCCATTCCATGCAAGTCAAGCAAATAAGTTTTTCGTTCTCAAAGCTAGTTCATACTAGCTTCATTTTTTTTTTATTTTTGACTTTTTTTTTTGCAGTGAAATAGCCAAAGAATGCTTACATAGTCAAGTTACTGTCAGTAACTATCAGTTATTATCAGTGTTTCATTCTGGAGACCGTAATGAATTGCTTCCTAAACTGTCTTTAAGCTGCAAATGAGCTTGTAGCACAGATGTCTTCTTTGGATCCAGCTGTGTCAATATATAAGATTACTCTTCATTATCACTTTTCATGAAGCATGTTAGTGCTTGAGAATCTGCCATCACTATGGTACTTGTGAAAAACAGCTTCAGTATTTTTGAGCAAAAATTTATGGTGTTAAACTGTTTTAGCATATCTGGAAGCACTCATGCAGATTATTTCACCAACAGATCCATGAAGATCACAACTTTTTAGGAAGGCATGACAAGCAGCTAAAGCAAGTAACCTTTTCTATTGCTGCATGCAGATCCACAGGACAATTCCCATTTTCAGGCTGACTAAATGAACTTTACTTACCTTTTTCAACACAAAGTTAGTTGTTTGTTAAAACAACTTAATTAGTTGTTTCAACTAATCTGTTACGTTCCTCACTGGAGACATGAACTAACAGAAGTCACACTGAGACCATGCATTAGCTGAGAGACAGTAAACTCAGTGAGGTAATTCTTATCTAAACACCCTTCGCAAATGATGTCATACAGTAAGACAAGGATCAAGGATACAGGTTCATTAAGATTTGTTATAAACAGAAGTAACTTCAGCGATTCCTTGACCTTCTTTCTTGATCTCTTTGGATGTAAATGTGGTAATTCGCAAGTACTCACTAGAACAGAAGATCAAGGAATCCACAATTCATAATCTAGGCCTGGAACAAAACCATAATGTGGATGTATCACACTTTCTAGCAAGCCTACCTATTCTATATTATTTTTAACATAGGTTCCCAGTTGGTTAAAAGTGCAAATCTAGACTCAGAGCTCTATTTTCTACCAGATTCATCATCTCCTGATATTTTCTGCTGAAAATATAGTAAATGTCTAGGATATCTGTGTTAGTAAAATACTATTTATCCTGTTTCAGTCTGATGATATTCTATGACTCATCATATGCAAAATTACATATCTGTGGGTCTAAGACCCAGTCTGGCTTTAAAAAGCTATTCAGGTTTATTTGTTTAGGTTTATGGAAGAAAACTATCTAATTACTGTAGAAGACTTTGTTTATGTTTTACGATATATTTTGTATTTTACATTCTGGCAGCATAATCTTTACAGTCAATTTTTAATAGCTCTTTTGAAAGACACTTCTCTGATATTTCTGAATTTATTAAGATGGAAAAGGGACGTATATTTTTTTTTGCCAAATAGAGCTCAGTACTACAGTACTTCC
The DNA here is from genome assembly GCA_013389825.1 of Crypturellus undulatus. Taxonomy (NCBI): domain Eukaryota; kingdom Metazoa; phylum Chordata; class Aves; order Tinamiformes; family Tinamidae; genus Crypturellus; species Crypturellus undulatus. The sequence continues at coordinate 843,607 of VWPW01011473.1, forward strand.
CTCATCTCTCCTTATAACGGAGGATTTTTTTGCCAAATAGAGCTCAGTATTACAGTACTTCCCTCAACTCTCCTTATAATGGAGGATTTAAAATTTATGAATGTTACAAAAAGATTCTGGGAGCTAAGTGGACATGGTACTGTAAAATAAATAATGCACTTTAAGACAGTTCATATGATTTTAAAATATAATTTCCAGGGGGAATAATTCTAAGTTTTTAGGACATCACATGCTGAGTGTTTGGGGATTGTTTTGCTTCCTAGCAGTGTATATGAACAACGCTTGCTTCAAAGCAGTTTATTTCTTGTTAGAGGCATCACAGAAATCTAAGTGGTATTTCTTAGATTGACAAGCACATTTTAAGGGAAAAAAATAAAGGCAGGATATAAAAACAGAAGAAAAAGAAAGATAGAAATGAATAGCAGTCAGAGAAATGGGGAAATATGCAACAGGTCTGCGGACGGGAGAGGTGTGTTTTGACTTGCATACAGACAACATTGTATGTTTAAATCATTTGCTCTTCACTCTTTTGGTGCCAAATGCTTATCTTGAAAGCCAACTAAAGACTTAGAATAGAGTGAAATGGCCTCCAGAGATGCCTCTCTCTAACTGACTATATATTGACAATATATTTCTTTATATTGGAGAAACAGTAAGAGAAAAACATATGAACAGCACACCAGAAAAAAAAGGCAGTCACACATGAAGCCTGCATCTGTGTGGGACTTGAACAGAGAACTCCTGAGTGCTGCTTACAGCCTCCATGGATGGACCAGCAAAATACAAAACTTATTCCTCGTTTGTCCTTTTCTCTAGATCTTTCTTGTGCTTTCCCCTTTTTTACAGAACAGCATCTTTCTTTATACAATAAAAGAATTTCTTTGCTTTGCTGCCTATGTTACATTCTATGTAATGGAGAGGAGGAGGAAAGAGAAATAAATGACCAATTAAACAATAAAAGCTACAAAAAATGTGGTTGGTTGAGAACATTCACAAAAAAAGAGAAGCAAATATGCATTCTAAGTTTTTGCATAGACAGATCAGATACCTAAAGGTACACACAAGTAGAATATCTCTTCTCTAGTAGAAAGTTTAGTTCATATGCCAGATCTGTAATCCATCTGACACTAAAGAAGCAATCAAAAAATTCAGCCAAAATGATCAAGACATTTCTAAGAACAAGTGAGGTAAAAATATTTGATTTTCCTATGTAAAAAATATTCTGTCAGATTTTTCTTGAGAACATCTAGCAAATCTAATTTTAGAGAAAGAACATACACATTGCTGATTGATTGACAGAGATGATCTTTGTGTCGAGGTTGTGTTTTTGCTGTTGGTGAATATCCACCGATGTGAAGCCAAACTGCTGTGGGTTTGATGATGAGAAATGTTAAGCTTGCATATGTTGTGTAGACACTCTTTTGTAGATTAAAAAAAAATAGAAGTGGAAGAAACTACTTGACATTTCCACATTTTGCTGTGCTTGATTTTGTTGTATGGTAAAAATGTATTGCCTTTATACATATATCATATATATGCGTAAATATGTGTGTATGTGTGTGTGTATTGTATGCGCTTTGGCACTGATATTCATAACCTTTTTTTTTTTCTTTTTTTCTTTTTTTCTTTTTTTTTTCCGATTTAGGTATTATTGATGCAAAATATGCATAGGAATTCATTTCCCAAAACTGAATTCGTTTGCCAAAAATATATTATCTATTCAAATTACCACTCATCATTTTCTTTACTAAGACTCTAATTTTAAGTCTGTCCATTTATTGCAAATATTGAGGAGAGCAGGTTTTTCCTTTGTTCATGTACATACTAATGGAAAGTGAAAGCCCCACCAGTTCTCTTGATGCACTCTTTAAAACACTTAATTTTCTCTCTTTTGAGTTTTGAAAATGGCATTTGAAGCAAAGAGCCAAAGACTGTTGCAGAACAAAGCTCAGCACATTTCATGCAAAGCCATTTCAAATCAAGTGGGTTGTGAAAAGAATTTAGTGCTGTCTGTTGCATAGTAAATGAGTGTAAAATTTTAGAATAAATGCACCCCTTAACATGGCATCTTTATTCTTTCTTGGCTACAAACTGCAGCACAAGTCACAAGCCAATTTTGACTAACTTTAGTAAGAACAAATAGAAGGAATGACACAAAAGAATGATCTAAATGTAGAAACACCATCCAGCAACACTCTGTTATTCATTGTAATAGAGCACAATTAACAGTGGAGTTCAGAAAAAAAGGCCTTGTCTTCAGTGGCAAGGCTGGCCTGTTTTTGACAGCAGCTGTCCCTATCATATTGCCCTCAAATATAGTGAGAACAGCGTAGTGATTAGGGAAGAAGGAACAAAGCCATCTTCTCCATTTACAGAAATTTGACTGAAAAATGTTTTTTTTTCCTGGTTATTGGCTAAAGAAAAGGCAGGAAAAAAGTCACTGGAAAAAAAAATGCTGGCATTTTATGCGCCTCTGGTGAAAGGAGCCTGATGTCCAAAACACTGTCACTGAAGAGAAAGCAATTCTTGTCACGGATTCTCACATACTTTACTAGCTCCATTAGTCCCAATCAGTTCCAGGATCTAAAATACACTTATTGTGCGATATTGTCATTGCCAAGACTCTAAACTGGCACCCTCTGATCAAAACTTCATCCATCCTTCTGTGGGCTGATGGACAGGCAGATAGGTTCATGTACAGATTTGAACAGTAGGTTTGTGTATTGTCATTTCATGTGTCCCACAGTATTTGAATGGAAAAGAAAACACAGTTTGCCTTTACCTTGTACAACATAACCCTAAATAAGTATTTCTCTTTTCTTTCACTAATGGCTGCCCATTACTAAATTTCATTATCAAGTTTCCAGTAATGCATTTTCCCTGAGAATGTGCTTCAGAAATTCTTTATTCCTATTATGTTTCTCCTTGAGTCTCTTATTGCTTCTTTTGTGTAGAATAAATACCATGTTATTTACAGTCCCGGTTTGCTCAAGAGAGCTCAATCAGAATGTCCACTCAGTAGAACATACTTGCCTCTTATTAGCCCCTATTAGCCAGAATAGGCAATAATATGTTTGTCTTTCAAGATTTTATTTTGAAACTTAAAAATACCAAGGTAAGTCAGAGATCCCTGGGAAGATATATACCTCTACTGAATCTATAGAGTCCTAATGGAAAGCTACTTTTGCATAAGGGTAAAAAGAATGAATGAGTGGTCACATTTTCATTTATTTGACCATAGAAGCAAGCAATGCACACTTAAACACAACATCCCTAAACACATTAGGCTACATAGCCTTTTCCTGTTTATAAATTACATTATTGCCTTATAATGAATAAAAATTATGAAAATGGAGAGGAGAGATGTCATTAAAAGATAATTGTTTTATCTGCAGCTTAATCCTCTGAATGTGAGGCAACAATTTCCCTTCAGGAGATGGAATGCTTTGAAATGGTACTGTTAATTTGAGTGGAATATCATGACATTAATCAAACATCCATAATTCTCCTTTGCTGTGTAGGCATGACAAGTCTTTAAGGAACTGCCCTGGCAAACTGAATTTCTAAGGCATCTGGAAACATTTATAATCCAGTGGATAGTTACAAGTCCACATAAACAGAGGTGTGGGACCATCACATTTGCATGCATATTTAAATTCAAGGTTAAATGAGTTGTGAAGGATGATAGCAGTTTTGTTTGTGGTTACTGTGCTAAAAACAATATGCTAAAAAACTTGACCAGCTATAATAACTATATCTTGTTTAATTTGGCTTCCAAAATAGAACTGCCCTCAGCATGTATAAAACAATACAATGAGAAGTCTTCTTTGAGTGTATTTTCATATTTCAGATAATCAAAACAGAGAAAAGCAGAATATTGTTGATATTTATGACAGAACTGATATGGAGCAGGGTCACTGTGATGTGGTGATGCGAGTAATCCTAATGAAACTCCACTGATACTGTTACCATTTTGAATAGAAAATAGACTCATGTGGGATATAACGCTTCATTCTTGGTAAAGCTTGATTTTCTGGCTCACTAGCTGTTAGCCACATGGGTGGTGTCTCACCTACCTGGTACAGTGACTGAAACACCCCACTTCACTCTCTGCTTCCTCTGAACTGCCAGTATAATAAAGATGACTGTTTCATGCTGCATAATTCCTAGTACTTGCTTTAACCTAAATGCAACATTTCCATTTTAACCTTTGTGTTTTTGAGAAGAATAATATCCTTTAAAAAGTTCATCTTCTTGATATATTGTTATATATTTAACTTCAGATTAATTACATATTTTTGCATTAAAAAAAACTGAGAGAGAATGAAAAACTTCATCATAAATAATTGCTTGCCTCATAAGATCCCATGCAGACTCAGAAGACTCACTACTCATAGAAGTAGTAGGAGAAGTAAGGTAAGAGAGCAGAAAACAAATAGAGTAGGAAAGGTGAAGATATCACAACTTTTAAACTTGTCAGACTTTTTTGTGCATGTGCGTGATTATACTTCGTATTGTCATAGAACAGTTGAGTTTGGAAGAGACCTATGGAGATCATCAAGTCCAACAGCCTGCCTTTTCAAAGAGGGTCAGTCAGAACAAGTTGCTCAGGGCCATGTCCATGGTCCAAAGCCGATGGTTTTTTAATATCTCCAAGGATAGAGACTCCACAGCCTCTCTGGGAAACCCATAAATTATCATTATCAACCTGTAATATTATCATGACAATTATCATTATCATGCTTGTCAGTCAATAGAAATTTGATCCTATCAAGAAAGAAGAAATTACCCTCTGTAAGGGACAGAAGTGAATCCACTCAGATTCATCTACCACAGCCATATCTTAACTTAAATTTGAAAATGCTTGGAAAAAAAAATTCTTAGCATTGTTCTCATCCATTTCACTGTTTAAGACAAAACTAGGAATGGAAATATAAATTCCATCAACTCCAACCCTCCCGGCCAAACAACAGAGTACTAAAAGCGAACAGTATTCTCAACAGTACTGAGAGATGAATAATTAATCTGAGAATTTCAGCTTAGTTTTCTAGATGGAAAGCTCAGATTTGGTTCATATTTCCACCCAAGCACTGAGATGTATAGTTCTCAAGTTTAATTCTCGAAAGGTCAAAAGGAATTTTTCATGAAAAAGTGCACCTGCAGCTTGAACATTGCAAGAGGTATTGTACCAGAGAAATTTGGACAACTAAAACAAGTAAATTGACAGAAAAGTTCTTAGAATTAACACAATAGTGAGAAACAAAAAGAAACCAACTATAATCCACCTACTTCACTGAACGTTTGATCTGTTTCAATTTCTTAAGAAGGAAGAGATATTTCTCAGACTAGAGCTTCTAAGCTTCCCATCTGTAGTTCTCAAAGTCAGGCCAGCATGAATCACAAGGAGCCAATTACTACAAAGTCTTGCCATGCCAGCAGTGGCATTCACGTTTCTTTAATATTTTCACTAACCTTATTTCCCCTGTGAGCAAAAAGAGCTGCTGCTGTTTGTTCAAACTTGGCGGCCGCGGTAGAACTAGCTGTCAGACATCCCAAGCTCCTCTTGCTAATTTCAAGCTCTGTTGAGCAGTAACATGGTGGCAAGACTCTCACTCAGTATTAAGGAACAGCCCTGGCAGGGGGCAAAAAAAATAAATAAAAAGCAAACCTATAGATTTTGCTGGTTAGGGGAAAAATACTGGAGTTTTTTAAGAAAGAATTCACTGTTACTCGCTTCATTACTTTACATTAAAATAACTGACTAGAATGAATCTTTAGATGCTGGTAAAGGCCAGCTGCCAACACCTGTTAATATAAGATATGGACTCCAGGTGGATAGCTCAACATAATTAGGAATTTTAAGAGCATCTGGGTTAGAATCATTTGGCTTATCAAAACTATTCATTCTTTCATATCATGGCCAAAGTAGCACATATTTGAGCAGCGAAGATAATGAAAGGTAAATCCAAGAAGAAAGAGGCATACTGGTTTAGACATATACCAATAGATCATAATTGTGTGGGGCTCTTTTGTTTTGTTTTGTAAATGGAAATGACATAAATTAAATGTGACATTAGTAATCATAGGAAAAAAATACTTTGACATCCTATCTACTCCCACTTCCAGGACATGAACAAACATTGCTGGGGAGGAAGCATTTGCTGTCAGGAGGATATCAAGTGTTGAAAGCACAGTTAAAAGAAAAGTGCCAAGTCCTATACCTGGAGAGGATTAACCTCAGGCACCAGTAGAGTCTGGGGGCTGACCAGATGGACAGGATCTGCACGTCCTGTGCAACTGGCAAGTTGAACATGGACCAGTAATGTGCCCTCATGGCAAACAAGGCCAGCAGTATTCTCGGCTGACATAGGAAGAGTATTGCCAGCAACCCAAGGGAGTTAGTCCTGTCCCTCTACTTAGTACTAGCAAGGCTACATCTGGAATACTGAGTTCAGGTCTGGGCTTCTCAGGAGAGGAAACTCCAGACGTACATCATTAAAGGGCTGGAGCACCTAAAAAACATGGAGAGGCTGAAAGAGCTATGACTGTTTACTCTGGAAAAGAGAGAGGTCTGAGACAATCTGAACAATGAGTATAAACACCTGATGGAGCAGTAAGGAAGATGGATCCACGGTCTTCTCAGTGGTGTCTAGGAACAGGATCTGAGGTAAAGGACACAGCCTGAAAGACAGAAGTTCGTATTTAAAGATAAGATTTTTTTTTTTTTTTAAGATGGTGGTTGAACACTGGAACAAGTTGCCCAGAGAAGCCGTGGAATTTCCATCATTTGGTGACACTAAAAACAAGTGGACATGGTTCTGGACTATGCTATGGGTGACCCTTCTTTGCCCAAGACGGACTGGACTAGCCAATCTCCAGAAGTCTCTTCCAACTTTCTCCATTCTGTGATTCTGCAAAAGGCTGAAATAATTCAGCAGACAAGGTCTTTCCAGTATAAACAGGGCTGAGCTCACACTACAAAATATGAGTCTGGTGAACTGAAGAAGGCAGAACAGCTATAGTAGACAGATAAGGATGGGTACATGGATAGCTGTATCTGTCAGGACATACAGACCTCAATAGCATCCGTTTGCTGACTTAAAGCAACAAAGAGCCCCACAGCCAGACAGTACTGGACTGGAACCAGTGGTTGTGGTCCATGCTGGTAGAAATGGCAAGCAGTAGAAGAGATATTCTGGAGGCAAAATTAAAATAATGGGTGAGAAGTAAAAGACCAATACTAATATGCACAAAGTAATGCACCGAGATGGACAGATGCACTCTCTGCTCATATATGAGAGAGCTGCATTATGAAAATGTAGCAAAGTTAAGTATAAACTAGAAAATCCTTTGGAATGGATAGGGATCTTTTTTTCTTATGAAATTATCTATTATGTTAGAGAAGTTTCATCTGCGGAAGCTAGCAAATACGATGTTAAAAGCTTAGAGGGAACTTTTACGCTAAGCACTAGGAAAAAGTCTACAGCTGCAGAAGAGCACACTGATCACATTGAAATAAACTCTTTATCATTAAATAAAGAACAATGAAAAACTTGAAAAATGATGAGGAATGAAAAAGTCGAGCTCATTTTCAGCAAATGAAATTCCCTTTAAGGAAAACCTATGAAAGAAGACAAGTAGCTTAAGATAAAATGGACACAAATATCCAAAGTCTAAAACATAAAATGGATGACTTGGATTGTCTGATTTTAAATGAGGGCAGTAACATAACAGATGTAGGAACTTGGTAGAAGGAGGCTAATCTTTCAGACATAATTCCTGATTACAAATTACTTACAAATGTCATACCAGGCTTTTGATTTTCAGAAATAAAGTAATAAGCTACTTGAGAAAAATAATTAAAAACTTTAAGCAAACAGGAAGAGAATAGTATTAAGGACCTCATATCAACTATTGGTCAGTGACTGTGATTGTGATGTTCCTAATAGAGAAAGGCTGTAAGAAAAATAAGCAAGTGATAATGGCAGAACAGTTACTCCCATGAAGATTTGGATAAATATCTGAACAGATACTATCAGATCAAATTTCAGCTGATGATGTACAGGCAGCATTTTTAGACATCAGCTGCTTCTTTGAACAGCGATTCAGAAAGAATGCTCTTGGAAGAAAACAGCGCTTGTGAGATGTGCATTGGACTTGTTTCAAAATGTCTTTCTCTCAAAGTCTTTCTAATTATGGCATACTCAAACTCAGAACTATAAAAGTAATAAAACAAAATAACAAATAAATAGCATGAATAACAATTACTTTTTAAGACTAGATAGTTTTTCGAAGCATTAAGGAAACTCACAATTAGAAATGGTTTAACTAGCATCTTCATTACATAAAATAACATTTAAATTAGAGAACTGGAGGAATGAAAGAGGCAAAAATTATATCTTCTAAAAAATACACCAGGAACAATCAACCTACTGTAGACTAATAGATTTCATATCATAAATATGTTAATTGTTTAAAATTCTAATAAAGAACAGAATATGAAAATATTTAGTTAAATAAGCTAACATGAGAAAAGAATTAAAATGGGTTTTGTAAAGCAAAACTGTGTCACAGACTTATTAGAATTCTCTGAATTAGTCTGCAGGATTGCAGAGTGGCGCTCAATTTGTTAAGCACACTGAACTTTCAAAAGCTTTTGATAAGTATCAGCAGTGAAAAAGTTTGCTGATTATGCATAATTATACAGCATGGCAAAAATGAAAACTGATTGCAGAGAGCTCTCACAGTACTGAGAAACTTGGCAATAAAATAGCAAATTATAATGTAAAAGCTCATGTGTAAAACAATATTTGCTATAGATGCACAATCATGGGCTCTAAATTAGCTCTTATTACCGCTCAGAAAAGAAAGCTTGGAGTCATTGTGGATAGCCTTATAAAGATGTCAGCTCAGTGCTCAATGGCTAATTGCACTGAAGACAAATTGCATTTTAAAAATTATTAGAAAAGAATTAAGGGACAAAATAGAAACTATAATTGTGCCTTTGTGTAAATCCCTAGAGCGGTATGAAGGCAACATGGAAATCTCAAAAGGGGTAGTCCTTGAGGGGGATCCCAAGTAGAAAGGGTTCATCAAAAGCAGAATAAGATGTTTGTCTGACTGTCCAAAGTGTTACCTATAAAGAGAAATATAGCTTCCTAATGAAAAATACATATTAAGGATAGAAAGCTACAGGCTACAGGATCCTAACAGGTTTATGATCTCTTAACAAATCTCCTCAACACATGGAGACATAACAGGAAAAAAAATAAAGAAGGATGAAAAATTTTCTAATATGTCTAGCTGTCATCCACTTTGTTCAGAGTAAGAAGTAGGATCTCTCCACTATACATTATCAATCTACTGTACAATTCATATGCTGTTGTTAATGTGCAAAGAGTTTAGAATATAGATGTCTCTAAGCAATTAAATATATATATATGCATATGGTCTTTGAATTTCATATGAAGTTCATACTAATTGTTTTGGAGAAAATGAGTACATTCATAATGACTCACTGATCTACAGAAACCGACAAGTGGCAATTGATATGTTGAAGAGGTCTCAGTTTAAAGAATTAACAACAGTTGAAATATAATCAGTATTTTACCTTTGGTTTTATGATCTACTTGACAAAAAAGAATAGATTAAATGACCACTGCCTACTTTGTTGCCTGGAATTGAACAGAACATCTAGCAGTTCCTGAATCATTTTTCTATATTAGTCATATCAAATGTGAAAAGTAGTTGGCAAGCACTTTAATATCATAGGATGATTTTGGTAGAAGGGCTGAAAACGAAGGGTTGGCAGGACTCCTCTGAGAGTAGAACACTTGAACGACATCCTATAATGCTTATAGCCAAGGACACACAGCTCCTTTTGCTTCAGTGAAGTATCTAAAATGATCAATCTGTAAGTTGCTGGAACCAAATTCATGGAGCAAAAATCCTTGTTTAGGATCAGCCATATGGAAATGCAGATGTTTTTAAGATCAGCTGCTTTAGACTTATCCTTACAAAGAACAGAATCTTTGAATGGAATTCATCTGCCCCAATTTAGGCATCTAAATGTCAGCCAGCTGAATGCAAGCTAATCTCGTAAGGCCCTCTTTATAATTAAAGGAGAGGAATAGGCACCTCCAGAGGGTCATTGAGCTTTCTACTTTCCCTCATTTTAAAATCCTATTTTGGAATGAAATGAATATCTCTCTAGAGGTGTCTATTTCCCCTCACAGAGACCCTCAGTTATTAGACCTAGATGGCTAATTTTTAGATGCCTAAATTAGAGCAGATGAATCCCATCCTTATTCTTCTTTTCCCCAGGGAAATATTTTTGCCTTTGTGTATCATTCAAATGGAACAAATTATTTTCTATTAAGTTTCAAAGATAAAGTACATTTTTCCCAAAGACTTCAGCCAGGAAAATTTTGCTTCAAGTCGGACTTCTCCAGGAAGTTACAGGAGTTTATCACTAAAAGAAAATTTTCAACCCTAACTTATAGAGTTTGACGATAATACACGTGCAAGAGCAAATTATGTTTTGTCATCAAGACAACAAAAGCAAAAGGTAAGAAAATGAACTGAAACAATTTACATCTCCTTGAGACAGTCAGAGATACAATAATGTAGAAGAAAAGTGCATTTCTTAGGGAACAAACCAGTATGATCTATCAAAGTTTCAGGAAAAGAAACAACACGTGGCAGTATATCAAATCAATATCCCAAGTCTTATTTAATAGTCCACCAGGTAAGTATGACGAATCATTTATATTTCAATCTAAGTTCCATTTTAACCACTTCACCCTGAAGGAGTCTACGTGGGCATGAGGAAGGACAGAAATCCTAATTGCAGTTATTGTTAATTTTTGTTTTGCAATTGTGGAATCCTTATTTTATTTTTACTTTCAAATAACTTCATATTGTTTTCAAAAACATTTAAAAAATGCAAAAAGCACAATGTCATCCAACATGCATACCTACTCTGAAGATGACCGTATGAGATATAGGCCTATACGAAAAGAACAGAAGTTAAAGAATTGACTTTTATAAATAATAAATGATCAAAATGCACTCTCTAATCTTAAAACATACTTATTATTGAAGCTAAAGGGTTATAGGTTCAATGACAGAGTCTATCTTCCAGTAGTTTTCATAGTCCCAATCATTTTTATTAGGATGGGAAAAGTCATGGAATCATAGAAGTGGCAAAGATGTTTGAAAATTGCCTACAAAAATGCTGCAGCAGCATCCAAAAACTTGATCTTCAATAATCGCATCTGGGTCCCATGGCACTACCCAGAGTAAATGCAAAAGAATTATTAGTGAAAATTATCCCCTTTCTGCTATTAGATTCCTAATATACACCATTTCACATGCAAAAATAAAACAAACAAACAAAAAAAGCACTGTTACCTAACTGGGCATCAGATATCTGTGTTTGGGGAGGAGAGTGTGTATTTTTGTTATTGTTGTTTCTTTTTAACACATCCAGTGGTGTAAGATCTCATTGCCATTTCACGACTCTCATACCTAAGAAAATATGAAAATGATGTCTACAGTTCACTTACAAAAGCTCTGGACATCAGGTCACCTGAACTAAATCTGTTTAAATCTCAGAAGTGATAAGATAGCAAACATGATATTATAGAAAATTCAGATGTTGTTTCTACCCCATGGAGTTCAGAATTACATTACACACAAAATATAATTAACTCTACTGTATTCTATCCCAAATAGCAGGCTAAGAGAGTAGAATTCATCTATTAGCATAAACAGAATTAAAGCAATGACATGTACTATGTTAACTAAACCATCAGCAGAAATTGAGTTACAGGGGAAAATGAGGATGTAGGCAAAATTCATATAGTCTTATATCTAGGGAGGGATATGAACTATAATTAAAATCACAAACTAGAAATTAATACGGGAGTCAGAATGATAATGGAGATTTTCAAATCACTGATTAATATAAGAAGCAGCAGGAAAAGCAGAGAAGAAAGAAAATGTGTTTCTGTAAGGAATAATATGTCATTGGGGCTATGCAATTCTCAGACCTTAAAAGGCAAGAGATCAAAAGACAGCACGAGGATGTGACATCCTAATGGCGGGATTCGACTCAGTTAACATCAGTCTTCTAAAACCCAGGCTTCTCAAATAAGCTCATTATCTCAGCTCCCGCTACACTTCACTGACAAGGTGGACAACTCGAAGGGCAGATCATTCTGTCTGTTTTAGATAGTTATTATAATAGGCTAAATTACCCAAATGATGTTCATCTTACTGAGTATGGAGAGAACTCAAACAGCACTATGAAATTACAGGTCTACCTTTTAAACAGCTAATATTAGTGTCAATCCCAAAGTTAAAACATCTGAGTGCAAGGAACGCATCATTTCAAGTATTCAGTATAACTATGTGCTCAGTGCTCAGGATATTTAGTATCTGAGGCACAAAACAAATGCTTTGAATCCATACCAAAATTTTAAATGAAGTCTGCAGTGAAATTGAAAGGGGAATATTTGCCAAAGACATTTAGAAATCTTATCCTGCTCCCAAGATATGAAGGGATATTTCTAAAAATAGACATTTCAATACAGCTGACAGTATGTAACCAACAAATAATGACAGCCAGAAAGCCTGACTATTGAAACTTCTTATCCTATTATTTCTGAGCAATAGAGATTGATGGAAAGGCTATATTTATGCCATATAACATAATCATGTTAGTGAGAGGAAAGTGGAAATGTTTCCAGGAAATATTCTTGCTCATTTATACAAGTTCAAAATCCAAGATTTATGCCTGTTTTTCAAGTTATGTAAAATCCATAACAGGAGTAAGCATTCAGCCTTAGTGTGTTTATTAAAAAGATAACACAGCTTGTTTGTATCTTCTGGGTTTTGCATGAAAGCAATGTTTTGAAAGTTTTTTTTCTATTATTATTATTCAGATAATTCAAAACACAGCACTTCTGTAAACTGCAATTAATCCCTGTTCAGATTGTTTCATTCAATCCAGGCCTTAAATTACCTTTGGCCTCTGCAGAGAGAGCGTGTCTCCTTAAAAAGATAATCAGGACTATTTCCCATCCTTCATTAATTCATCTTTCAGTCTTAATATAATTTCTTGAAAATTGCCTGAGCTTTTGTTAAATACATGTAGCAGTACCTCCACATTAGAATGGCCTTTTATGACCTACATCACTTTAGTCATGTATCAATATATCAATGTGTTGTATCAATATAACCAGGCACCTTTCATGCAAATGCCTACATGCTTTTGGACCTGAGAGGGCTTTCCTCAAGAACTTCAAGCATAGAAGCATTTTTCATAATGTTGACTTCTTTACAAGGAACAAGAAACTTAAAAACTCATTCGAACAAGAAACCTAAAAGCCCATTTAATTTTCATTCACTGATAAACATGCCTGTTTGAAGACACTGTTGAAGCAGGTACAGTCTCACAGCAAGAGGCTATTTTGAAAGTGTTTTTGTTTTCAAACACAAATAACATCCACTCTTCCAATTCCCCTATAAAATTTCTGTTTTGAAATATTCTGAGCTTCTATCTTGCTGTTCTGCCCCAACATATCTGACAAAGTGCTGCAACACATTGTCAGCCATAAAAAAAGTGGGATTTTAAATCACAAGACACAAGTGCAGTGTTTCATCTCAGTATCATCTGTCCATTCTATTCTCAGGTATAAGGCTTTATCCAAATAGCATTAAAGTTATTGAGGATCTTTCACTTGGCCTCAATGAGCCCTCAATCAGACTTCTAAGAGCAAACAGTTACTCTGTGCTACTGTCTTCTTGCTTTTGCAGTAGCCAAATGGAAGCAAAGCTTACCCAGCTTTACCATGCTCTGAGGTCTAATCATGTATTGTTTACTAGATTAAAATCCCACTGAAAACAGTGTATTTTTTTCTTTTCCACCTCTCCAGTGTATGATAACAGATCAGCAGATGAGCCAGCAAAATCCAGTAAGTCTCTAGCAACCTTATTAAAAAATGCAATGCCCTAATTAAGGATAGAGTAGGCTCCTCTGTGAAATCTACTGCCAACCATGAAGAGGACAATAATACAATAGTGTCTTGAGGTAGACTCATTCCATGATCTAGTTTCGATCTAACTAACGATCTAGTCTCTTTTAAAGGTGCAGACCAGATATTCAGCTAAGGAAGTCTGGAGTAAATCCTTTTTCTTCAGCAAATCTCTACAAAATTTCATCAACTGGAATCTGACTCCCCCCGCTTTTTTTAAGGAATCTCTCCAATGCCTACATGCTCCCAATTTGTCTAATAGGCCACACAGCTTTGCTCAGTAAGTAAAATATGAAATCCTGCTGCTGTTTTGCATTTTTTTCTCTAAACAGAGAAATTGTCAGGAAGTAAAATTAGTCTGGGTTGATTTTTTTTTCTATGAATGAACTGTAAAATAGACAAACAATACATACAAAAGAATCATATGCTCTTTTTGCAAGGAATGCACCTCATTAAAAGAAGTCGTCTTAAGTGCTGACCTCAGAGAAATCTGTTTATTAGCTTCAGCAGAGATGGGTTTTGCTTTTTTTTGCTATTTGTTTTGATTTCTTCTTTCTGTTTTTGTTTTTGTTTTACTTTTTTGGTTTACCTTAGTAGTGATAATAGAACATAAAATGCTTAAAAAAAACCCACGCATCTAAACAGAGAAAGGCAATACACTGACTGATGAGCATCTCACTTAGTACAGCTATATGAAAGAACAACTTTGAAACTCTTCATTTCGAAAACATGTTCATTATATTCACTTTAGAGAATGTAATTGTACAGCAAATTGAATCACACTAGTGAGCTGAAGGCAACTTAGGAAAGATCATTATTGTTTATTACTCTCATTACAGAATTTAACTTAATTTGGAGTCTGGATTACTGCCTTGACAATGAAAAGCACTGAAATCTTATTCTGGGTATGTTGTATATGTTTTGGTAAGTATATCTAAGTATTGTATTTATATATTGTTCATTCAATAATAATCATTTTATTTGTCCAACTAAATGCATTCAGATGGTGATTTTTTTTTTCTGGACAACATCATCTTATATCTAACATTTATATTTTTCGCTACCTTTATTAAATGTCTATTCTGTATTTAGGGACTTTTATGACAGCTAAAAGAATATTTTTACATTCTCGTGTATGCTAGCCATATATTCAAAGCATCTCCCTCACCTTTCAATGTGAAACTCTCAAATTTAGAAGATCTTTTTTTTTTTGCTTAATATCAAATTCTCCATACAATATCTCTATATGCACTTAATACCACCAATCAATATGATTTTGAAATTGATTTGTACTGCTGTATATTGGGAGTAGACTGACTAAAATGTGCAGAGCCATATACACAAAGCTAGCTTATAAACTTTATGGTAACACATACATAATGCATCAAATGTGATTTTCAGTTGCTGGACATGTCAAGCAAATAGTGTCTCAGGGAAAGGCAGCTATGCTCTTAAATCCAAATATAAAACCTTATAGCTGGGCTAAACAGACAGATCCATGGAATCAGTGAGAAAGGAGAGGACACTCAGATCCCTTTTTATCACATTACTGAGAAGGAAGAGACCAAGAGAGCTGTTTAGCAACAAAAATATATCTGAGAGCTCTGAGAGTCCTACGCCGTTATTCAAGCGGCTGTGAAGTGGGGTGACCTGTGAAATTTAAGCTTTACATAGACCAAAATGGGAGATTTTCAAGACTCTAACTATACCCCCGCCAATCCTTTGTTGGAGAGGCTTTCTGGCAAAATCATCAGTTGTCATTATAACAAAGAAAAGGGCAGTAATGACAGGGTTAGGCAAAGCTGTGCATTTCTCTGCTTGTATTTCACCAGACAGCTCTGCTACCCAGCCCTGTGAAGGACTGTGTCCTTGAATTGCCACTGGGGGACTTGATTATTATCTGTGCCAGTAGAGAACAGAAAAGATAAAATCCATATATTTTACACATTGTTTAGAAGCTGTTTCTCTAGAAATAGTATTTTTTTTTCCTTCTGTGTTGCTTAAAAGATGCTGTTTTCCAAAAGCTGTGCAGATGGACACCTGCTGCTGCAGCAGGCAGGCTACCATAGAAGACTTTAGCATTAAAACAACTCATTAAAAGAAATAAACCGCCGTTAAGTGGCGATGTGGCTTGAAGGATTTGAAGGTCTGAGAAAATGGGATTCTCCCTCTTTTCTTTTATTTGAAGAAAAGCTCATCTGTTTCCTATGATAGAGTTTGCTGAAACAGATTGAATATATGGCAGAGCATCTGTCACTACTCTAGTACCATCAGAAAGATACAGTTAGTCACTTATTGCTAAGCTGCTTTTAATTTCAACAGTGTTCATACTTTTTCACAAGCATGTTTGTTTGTGTTTTGCTGCAAAAATATTTTGAGCTGTTTTCTAACTTATAATCAGGCATTTCAATGCTATACTCAACTGTTAGATAATGATGACTTCCTCCCACATATATATGATAAAAGTGTGATAAAAAAGGGTGATAAAAGGTAATGCTTATCTCATCTGCTGTCAGCTTCTTGAAAGTCAGACATCTAGTTCAAGCAAGTCATAGAGACTCTCCCTCTATGGAGTGAGATCAAGGGAGAGGAACAAATACATTCAGTAAATATTTCCTGCGTCTATATTAAATAAATACTTATTGTGGAATGCAATTAGTGGGTCACCTCACTACTCATCCTTTGATTGTAATTGGATATTAGCACATCCAGGTAACTACCTGACACGTTCAAAGTCTGAAGGGATTCACTGCACCAGAGAAATCAAGTCTTGTCCTCAGTGAAGAAAGTATGGTGTCTACACCTTTGGCTAGTGATTATCAGGCTTTGCAAGTGCAGCATCAGGACTATCAGCATCAGAAGTAGACTTCGATTTTATTATTTTTTCAATTTAAAATTATTTTAGACTTTTTTTTTCAATGTTTTATCAAAGACACAAACATCCAATATATTGCTAGAGAAAATGGATAGAAGGATAATTCAGAGAAGCTCAGGAACTGTTATGTTAAGAACTACTAATTTATAGTTGGCTGACATTGATTGAAATTTGAAAAGATAATTTTTATCTTAATTATACAAATCTAGATTTCTTTTAAAGAAATTCAGAAGTGAAATTTGAAACATTGCAACACGTTTAGCCCAAGTGGCTCATTCAAATTCAATAATTATATTTAGCAATAAAACCCTGAGAGAAAAAAAGTACATTACTTTCTACACTGGACAACTTGGGAATTCAAATTCAATATCCTTAAAACCTGATATGCACAGCTAAAGAGAAAATGTCAGCTGTCATCAAGCCATCCATTTCCATTTTAAATCTCACATTGTTTATTACATTCAGTAGGTGATAAGCAAGGTAAGAGCAAAATCTGAAGTTTACAAAATTATTTGAGCTAATCTGGACCAGAGGATTAAGTGAAACCTTAGAAAGAACTAAACAAACTAAGGGAAGGGGGAAATGATATTCAGAATAAATAAATGCAAAGCAATTTATACATTTATAAATAAAACTTAAGCTGCCTGCTTACCTCTGTCTCAAGAAAAGAACTCATAAGTCATCACAATAATTCAGAGATATTTGTTTAATTTACAGCAGCATTCAGAAGGCAAATAAACTATTAGGCTGCATAAGAAGGAAGACGATGAATAGCACAGAGTTTCAGAGTTCCTTTGTGTAAATAAGCTTCATCTGAAATGTTGTATATACTACTGTATGGCTCTGGGAGATGATAGGTTATGTACAACATCCCAGACATTATGCATCATTTCAGCTTCTACTAGGTTTTGAAAGCCTCAAAACATATTGAAACTAAACTCAACACCGGACAACTGGTCATGAAGGTGAATGCTACCTGCATCTCCTGTTTCCTGTTTCCAGATGAGCTATATCTTTTACTCATTATTTATATTAGAAACTAAATGTAGAGAAAAGGCTAGAAAAATGGTCAAGATTGAGGAAGACTATCGAATGAAAAGAGATTGGGAAGACTGAATTTTTTTTAGGAAAGACACACATAGAAAGAGATAGGGTGAAAGCATATCAAATAATGAATAGAAGAATAACTGTTCTCTCAATCTTACACCACATTTAGAAAAAAAAAATGCATAATGCTAATAATAATAACAAAACTGGATTAAAAAAACAGTAGGAGAAAATACTCTTTTCACACGATGTGCAATTAGATTGTGGGACTTATTTCCAAAAGCTCAATGAGAATGAAAAATGAACCAAACATTTTTGCAAAGCCCTAAGAATACTAATGAGGAAACTGGAAAGGTTGTTAAACTCTTTGCCTCAAGACTTAAGTGAGACATTAACTATGAAAGCTCCATTTAGTGGAATTATATCTGCTTCATCTGAGACTTATTATGGTACTTAAAAAAAGAGTTAAGGATAGAAGAAAAGAAGAAAAAGAGAAAAAGAGAAAGAGAAAAAGAAAGAGAAAAGAAAAAGGAAAAAGTCAAGGTAAGGCAAGGAAAGAGAAGAGAGAAGGGAAGGGAAACATACAGTACAGTGTAAAAATATTTGCACTTAACAAGAAACTACATTTAGTCAATTTTATTTTTTGTACTGAAGAAAAGTAGGTAACAACCATTTGTGTTTCATTTTTGTACCATCCTTACCTTTCAGCTTCCTAGTTCCATTCCACTGGACTTGAGAGAGATGTGTTGAAATTTGGCTGCATATCAAACATCAGTGGTGAAATGTCACACAGGAATCTATCGCAGTCCGGTAATGTATGAAGAACTGTAACTTCTGTTGAAGTTAGTAGCGATTTGACCTGAAAAATTAAATATTTTAAGATTAGATTTTTGGTAATGTATTATATATCACTGTAATACCATGTTTCAATTCAACACTTGGGAAAATCAACATTTAATTCTGTGTCTTTTAAGCAAATTCTTAAATGATTTACTGAATAACTCCTGAAACCGCAGAACAATACCAGGTTTGTAAAAACTATTTTTAAACAGAGGTAGATTCTCAAAAAAAAAAGAAAAAAAAAAAAAGATTTCCTCTATATAACATACACAACAGGTGAAAATGCACTTTTTGATTATATGCATCAAAATATTCCAACACATATTTGCAATATTCTTTTCCCTGATACCATCAGTAGTCTCTCCCATGAAGCTAACAGTCTTTTCTTTTGCTTTAAATGCTTTTTTTACCTTTTTAATGAAAAACAAAATTCTTTCTGCAATGCATGAACAACTACTGAAAAAAATATCTATGAGTCAATAGTGAAAAGAGTAGTTCAATACTAATAGGTAAAAGACTTTTTTTTCCTTCAAAAATATGGTCGTTCTTATTAGAAGTCAAAGATTAACAACTCTGTATACAGAAGGAATGAACAATTTGTTTCAATTGATGAACAGCCAATTTTGACTTCAATCCAACCCCCAAAATGACTACAGACAGAAATATAGAAACTATTTTCTCTAAGATCTTTTTGGTTTCTTTGCCAATATTGCTTAAATAATACTATTTGTGATCAGGTAGAATAGACTTTTTTGCTATTGTGTTAGTCTGGGAACAAAATGAGATATTCTAGAAGTCACTCTGCAACTAGTCCTTACCCAGATATAGAAGTATTGTTTGTTATAATACATAGACTTTGACCTCTCTATATATTATATATAACTGCCTCTATATATCTATCTATAGGTATATATATATACATGCATAAAGCCAAATTGACACTGTACAACAGTAAAATATCTTTCACTTTCTACTATAAAATACAAAATAATAAACTAAGCCAAGTTCAAACATGCAAATTCAATGCGAATTGCTATGTAGTCTTTTCTTTAACCCATCAGTTTTATCAGTCCTCAGTATCATTTCCTTTCGAAAGGGTAACTACAGATTGTAAATACCACCCACTTTGATTTCTGCCATTCTCAGAGATACCAGTGAGAACGGGTTTGATCTAAAACATTATCAAAACCTTACTGCTACCTGCGACTTTCATTTCTTGTGCAAGTAATAAGATTTATAAATTGCAGGTTATCTCTTCCTCTCCCTTTACCTTTTCACTTATGAGTACTTCTTTATATATAAAATGTTTAATAGGACCCAAGTCAACCAAATATTTGAGGTAGGTCTACTGAGACACTTTCTTAAAGTGAGTAAAGACGATTTAGAGACTTATAAAATCAGAAGCAGCACACTTTTTAAATAAAAATGGAAAACTCTGCCTTAAAGAACAGGCTGCAGTCTGGTGTGAAGCTGAAAGAGTCTCCCTAAAATTCCTAATTAGGAGAAAAAAAAAATGTATATTGTTACTACCAAGTACTGACTGACAGCTAGTTAGGCATACACACCCAGGAAACTTAGTGGAGTCTATGTCCACCATCTGAGTTTCCTTGCCTCTGAAAATTGCCTCCTTCAAATAATTGGGACTCTCATTTATTTAGATAAAATGAAATATTGGATGGTGAATTTCTTCAAAATTTTCAAAGCATTTCCTAGTCATGCTGTATGTAGACATCCACTTTCATCATGGAAATATTTTCATGGAAAAAATACNTATGCTGTATGACTAGGAAATGCTTTGTATGACATCCACTTTCATCATGGAAATATTTTCATGGAAAAAATACAGATTTTTTTTTTGAAAAATACAATAATATAGGTTTAGGTGTGTGAATTCAAAGAAGTTTTAAAAGATGAAAAAAACATTGAAATGGCAAGATCTGTTAACAGAACACCTACAAGAATAGTGTACATTTTGTTTGCAGTTTGCAATTTTAGCTATATGTTTATATTTTTTCCTGTGTGTGAATTTTTATATAAAAAGTGGCTCTAGCTAAACTGCAATGGCAAGACATTTCTAAAAAATAGATAACCTTAGCATCAAGTAAGAATCTCCTCTACTAGAATGTTTTTATACTGCCCAAAAAAATATCCCCTATTTTTCAGGGGATTTACCAGGGTAGATTTTATTCTCATGAGTTTCATTTAATGTTCTCTCAATTAGTAATTACTTTAAAACTTCAAAATGTAAGTTTAGTTCATTTTATTCACATCTCTGATCTTTTTAAATTTTTTATAGGATTGACTGTGTTTCTCACTTTCCCGTTTACTATTTCACAATAAGGATACTTTCATTATGTTATAGCCAAAGATGTTTCTTTGAGATTTAGATACATGCTAAGAAATGCATTTATGCTCCCCAAATCATCATGAAACCAGGTCCTAAAATGGACAAATCTACTTAACACTGGGGTATTTAAAATAAGCTTAAAAAGCTGAAAATGCATGGAATTGCAAATGGTAATGCTTCAAAAAAGTTATTACAATCAGTGATCATTTACTACATTTTACATGGAAAATCAGAAATGGTCACACTTTAGGATTAGATACACATCTAGAACACTAATTGTTCTGACAGTTAAATAAGGATATATGTAATTACTCTGACAAAACCTAACAATTATCTAAAACAGAAAGAGTCCTCAGGTTCAAGAAAACTTGGAAAAGTCCATCTTAAACCCTTCTTTCCCCTCCATTTGATTATTTTTTATCCTTTTATTTTATATTTTATATCTTTTATTTTATTTTATTTACGTACATTATATTATCAGGCATACTGAGAAAATCTCTATTTATTCAAAATTCAAAAAGACTGAAGCTTCTGTTAAATGAAACAAAACACAGACTTTGTGTCAGGTCTCCAAATAATCTCTATATACTGACAATGTGAAAAGGTACTGGTCTAGACTTGATATGACAACATCTTCTTGCAAAGTAATGAAGACTGCTGAAGGAATGAGGAAAAAATAGTTGTCTTCTATCTCCTTTCAGAATTAGTATAAAATTTCCCATTTCAAATTTTCATTTTTTTTTAACCTCAAATGAATTTATTCTTTAGGAATCAGAGTACTGATATAACAAAGGACTGGAAATAACCTCTTTTGTTGTCAGATCTTTTCTCCTATCATTGTCATTAGCTTTTCAAATTCCATCCAGAAATAAATGTATTTTTCTGCTGTTAATGTTACTGGAATGTTTATCCTGGTCATTTTAAAGGTTTATCCTCTGGACTGAAATGTCTTTATATCAGAACAAGATTTCACAAGGTTTTTGCAACTTTTCTGGTCAAGGTCATCCAGTTTGTTCAAAGATCAAGCAACAGATATTCACTGAGTTTAACAAGTGCATGTTGCTAGGACCTCTTTAGCCCTCAGAACCTTTAATTTGTATCAGAGTTTAAAAACTTTATAATAGATAGCATTTATGCTTTTACAGGGGCCATAACTTCCTCACAATAAAAACTCATTAGCATTTTTTTAAAACCTGAAACAACCCTTCTCTTTGAAATTCAACCCAAATACATGGTATCCTCCACTACTGAGAGATACTTGTGGCAAGTATCATAGACAGTTGAAATAATTGCCTTAGTTTATCCTCTCAATCACATTTGACTTATTTATAATCCTAGACATTATTAACATTGTATAAGGAACAGGGCTATTGCTAACTCTAATTTCAAATTTCTAATTTGGGCCTTTTATCATTAAGGCATTTATATATGCTAAAACCTAAGCATGAGTGCGTTTAGCAAGATTTCCCTTGAAATGGCACAAAATATAGTATCTCCAAAAATTTGAGATTGAGTTTCCATCTGGAACCATGTTGCTATCTATCCCAGTTAACCCGTATATGAATACATTTCAGCCATTTTGTCCAGAGAGTCAAAAATGCTGGACACAATATTAATTATTTTCTTGAATACATTGGCTGCAGTGTGTACATGAACCTGACATTCACACTGGCATACTGACTATTTTTGGCTCACAGACTGCTGAATCAGGACTGTTGACTATTTTTTATTCTTCTGCTACAGTAACTACAGTACTGTAATTCTTCAGTCAAGATGCTTGAGAAAATAGCAAAATATGTTTAATACTGTGGAAATGTACCATATAGCTTCTATTACAAACTGATTCCAAAGATTTCTGGGAAAGTCTATTGGCAAATAGAGTCTATAAAGAAAGATGCATTCAGAAGACTGAGGCAGATCAATTTTTATGGCCATAAAATTGTTTTGTTATTTTGTTTCCTTACAAGAAATACAGAAGAATTTATGATTGATGCTTTCTGGTGTTCGATTAATTATATACAAGGGTAAAGAGATCATGTTGCTAGTTGGAGAACACTAATAGATTACATGTCAAAAATTCATCAATGAAGCAAAAAAAAAACAATAGAAAATCTGTTATAGATAGTTTATTGTGACCTTTTCCACCAGTTTATGTTTATCGAAGAGACGAAAAGCTCATCCACTATAGCAAGGATGGACACCAGCAAGCTTCTGTATGAATTCTACATTATGCCATATATTAAACTATGTGACAAGAATAATTCTGTAGTATCCTACAGCCCAATCCATCCCTAGTAATGGATGCATCTAATATTTTTGCATCATCAAAGGAAGAAATTTCCAGCATTCATGAATGGGAAGCAAGGATGCCCACTTAAGCAACTTGCAGGAATTAATCAAGGTAAAATTCCAAATGTAGTTATCATTCAGCATGGTGATTCAATGACTGTGTTTGTACTTGTAAATGGATTCGTTTTACATGACCAGCTGGCATGAAAGTGCTGGTATCTCTGCTAGTAACTCTCTTATTCTGCAGAACAGGGTGGCTGCATGAAAACTTCCTAACGGAAAGGCTCCCTGAAATGCTTTGACTTTCTAGGCATTTTTGAGAAGAAATATGACAGGATCCATTCTAACAGCTTATTATATCAACAATTATGTTACAGAAAACATTGCAAGCTACCGTTTAATTTACTACTATAGGCGTGAATTTAGAGTCCAAATAGCTCCTTTAAAATAATTGAGAGTAAATCTGCAGCACTGCAGAATGTGACAGAGAGGACAAAGAACAGGAGAAGAAGAAAAGCAAAAGAATTTCCTGGTAGATTTGTTTGTAAACTAGTTTGTAAACATGTGGAAAGCAGCCAGTAGGATTTCTCAGAACAAATTATGTTAAACAAAACACATTTCTTTCTACAAACGACATGTATGAGAAAAAAGATGGAATTAGATAGGCATCTGAAAACTTTTTTAACCCTATTCTCTTTTAACTCCCTGTTAATTCTTTTAACTCAAACTAATCTCCACCTAAAAGAGTTTGCAAAAAGCTTCTAAAAGGGTTTTGAGCTCATTCAAAATGCACATTACTCCTCTTTCCCTCTTCCTTGGGAGCAGTATATCCTAGGAAACATGATGGCATTAGCTCTTTACCCCAAGTGCCACAGTAACTAACTCTCCCAAACATTCTCGGATCGCAGAACATGAGTTACTGTTAAGCTGACATCACTTATTTATGCTGGATTCATAGCAGAAAATTCATCCTGGTTCATCAGAGGAAAGCATACCTTGTTGAGCATCTGTTCCTTATCTTCTTCCCTTATATATCAAGATTGTCCCTGTGATATCTATGAGAATCAAAAATGTATCAAGCTGAGCAGCGGGAGATTTCTCTATCTTTTCTCCTTCTCCTTCTGCATAAGTCTTGTAAAGGTTATTTTTTAAAAATTGAAAAGTTCTGCTCTGGTTTATTACTTGGTATATTAACTTAAGAGATTTTGCTGTTGTTGCTGGGAGACAAGTGGAAGGAGAGGGGGATTTCACATGGTGCAAGCAAGTTTAGATATATCCCTTGTTCTGCCTACCTTTCAAAGTCACCCGATCCAAATGCCAAGTAGCAGTCCTCAGGCATACAAGAAGTATAACCCAATTGTTATTCTTCCTTTCCTATTTACTAAAGTACTTTTTAAAAAAATTATTTTTCCCCACTGAGAAAGAGAAAATATCAGTACCTAAATTACCGCAAAAAGAACTAATTGAAATTGTTGCCCTTACACTGATGACAATCCTGCTCATTTATGTACAGATAAATTGATATTTACAGACACATTTAGAACATTTATAGACAATATAAACATTGCATACAGTGGCACTGAAGAGCAGGATGTTATTCATAATTCCAATGTTATGTTTCTTCAGTATCAGTAATTGATGTTCTTTTTAAGATTCACTCACTTACAGTTATTCAACCCTTCTATACGAAGGACAAGTATAATATGTAAAGAAGACACAGGCTAATGTGTAACATATACTGCATGAAGAAACTCTTTTTAATGCAATAAGTGTCTGCATATAAGTGTTTTATGCTTACTGGAAAAAAATTACATGGTTTAGCAAAGTTGGGTTTGATCTGAATGTGAAAAGAATTTCAAGAGCTCCATCCCCTTAATTGGATTTGCTATGCATTTTAAACCAAGCAGTACCTTTCACTCAGCTGCGAAAATAAGCCAAGATTTAAAAATAGAACAGCTGTGTATACTTACAATATACATGGAAAGTCACTAGTGGACCCAAGCATCTCTTTCTCTCTCTTACATAAAAGGTTAAACAGTGTATTCATATTTCATATTTGCAGACCATAAGAATTGAATACTACAAAGTACCAAGGATCCTGAGATGTACATCCACACATGAGTGTTTTTAAATACGGTCTTAATGCCCAGCTGGATTTGAATTACCTGTTTAAACTGAGGATATGTTTATGTGCTTTGCTGGATAATTTTAAAATTGTGTCTGTTATAGCATAGCAGGATATCTTACAGTTACTAACCTCGGAGGGAACTAAGATATCTTAAAGAAAACCCACAAATGTATGGACACATCTGTCATCACTGTGACCAATGTTTACTTTAGCATGGAGTACTCTATTAAATTTCAAAGTAAATTCTTTTGTAGAGGAAATCTGACCAGCTTTATTGAAAGGCTTGTTGGTTTAAAAATAAAAAGATGATGGCTTTGAAGTCGTGTGTAAACTCTTGCACTTTCTCTAGATTTAGGGAGTACCCAGGACATACTTGCTTCTTCCTATTCTAGATCCTTTTTCAATTGATGATTGCTTTCATCTTTGACCAGCTCTATTTTACCTAGATTAAAAGTCATTCCTTTCCCTTTGTAGTGTCCATGGCTCTTCACCTATAAGTTCTGAGAGTTTTACACTTTTCATCTACATTCACAGACAGAAATTCTCAACATCTCATTGCAACAAACACTTCTCGAACTGTCTCGACTACAAGATAGCTTTTCCTTGAGATTTCCCCAGAGTCTCGTATTTTTTTATAATAGCAAGAGTAAAGTAAATTCCTATTTGTAGCATATATATTTGCCCTAATGAGTATTTACTTGGGTAAATGAGTGTCTACATAATTGAGCAATACATGGGCCAGAGATAATTGAGTATAACAATCAGTTATGTCACCTGTTTACAAATAGAAGCAATTAGCTCAATGTTTAGTTTTCTTGAACAACTTTTGAACATCAAATGATTATAATGTTACCTTCATCCTGTGGGCATCTTAATGTTCAGCTAATTTACATCTACTTCCTAGAATAATAGTTATGATAGTCATTTTTTGAGAGAGAACAAAGTAGCTCCTTTCAGTAAGGAGGGGAGAAAATAAAGAAGTGACTTCAGACTGGATTCTGCTTTAGGCTTTATCTATTATATTAAATGTTCATGGAAATGACTGCTGAGTGCTACCTGTGAGAATCTATACAAGCTTCTGCAGAAGGAAAAAAAAAAAAGTTACAATATTAACAAGGGTTAAATTCCTGACTTCACCACAGACAAACAGAATTATTTAGAGAGACATCTGAAATAAGGATGTTAGCATCCAAACGAAGATTGGTCCAGACTTAAAAACACTTGTGATCCAGAGTAACTCAAGTTAGCATCTTCTCCTTACTAGGAGTCTAAGTCTGAGTGAGGAACTTGGTGAGCAACATCCAACAGTCCCTGAAACATCTATAATTCTTCACTCTACATATACATAAAGATATTTTGACCTACATTCAATGTTCAATATTTTAGTAATGTATATCTTATCTTAAAATTAAAACAACTGAACTTTTAAATGGAATCTCTAATAATGAAAATCTGAAACTCGTTTGAAAATTGGAAAACATGATTTTGACTATTTGAACCCTCAGATAAGAACTGAGGAGAGAGGGAATTGCAGAGAAGACAAAGCAAATTAACTGTAGAACTCAAACTGAATTTTAAATATTTCTACTTGCCAAGAAACTTTATTTTTGACCTCCCCCCCTAAAAAAATCATATGACTCCTATTATAATTTATCGAATGAAGAAAAGTAGGCTAAGATGATCAGCAGATGGAGACAGTACTTACATGGAACCAAGAGATACACTGAAGAAGCTTATATCCACAAGAATTCTCATTGTTCTCCATGTATCAGAAAAGCAGCAAAATGAATATATATCAAATAAGTTGTTTGCATGTGTATTGATTAATATACTTGATTAATTATTGATTAATATAAAAAAAAAAGGTCGGTAGTAGTTGCAGTACAGAGGAGTGTTTATTTTCATTTCTTCCTTTTCTCTCTTGGCATTAAGAACCTTACTTCTTGCCTCTGAACCTTGCTGGAACTCCAGAGTCAGGTAGTTGCAATATTTTTTGAGGCATTTACCAGGAAAAAAAAAGCTAGAGAAACATCTGCTGTTAATGGTAAACTTGAATTCAAGTCTCCCATTTCCCAGCCATATTCTTTTTGTATAATATTACACTAAAAATAACCATTGTCTCTTCCAAAATCCCTGTGACCCTCAGGAGAAAATAACAACTGACATCTGTCTATACTAATATTCTTGACTGACATGCAGAAGCCAGGAAAAAATCCTGAATAATGAATCTTACTTTCATGTGGACCTTCATGTCAACATTGAATGCCCATGCCTAATTTTTAAAGTAAAGACTGTTTCTGCCATAATCCCATGTCTTTTGGACCTTTCTGTTGTCTAAATAGGAATTCCAAAGTTTTATGTGAATATTACACGTGGACTGATTGCACGTCATTTGATGTACAAGGCCATCTAAGTGCTCAGCTGATGCTTCTGAATTCTACTCCAGAATGGGATATATCATCTCAATATTCCACAGTACTGAACAATGCAAGTTGTATGAATATGGATTTATATCTGAGAAATGTTTTGCATCCATGAAGAGCCACCATATCTATTGATTAAGTCTTTTCAAGACAACAAATGTAAATCCAAATGACTTCAAGGTAACAGTTAATAATGGGACTACTAACAGATTTCAGAATTAATGTATTAAGGAAAATGTGATAAAGTAAAATGAAATTCTTTAACTCTTTCCTAACTGTCAAAAGATATATAATATCTAGCTTGATTCCCATATTTGAATGAAAGTTGCTTTTAACAATTAAGGTATTCCAATGGTTAATGTGATCATCATAAAATTGGACAAACTTGCAAACTTAGGTCTATTTCAAAGTCCATTAAAATCCCAGAAAATAAAAAAAACATAGTCTTCATTGATATTTGTATCAGACCTCCAGATATGAGGAATAATCATAAATAATCAGTAGGAGAACAAAAATAAAGCTGTATCTCATGAAAATAATGAATATATTATGCTACTGTGCATAATGTAAGACTGAAAGAAGAGAAAAAAACACAAATGGGAAATCCTGAACAGCATCCTCAATCAGATCACTTTGGTGATGTGCTTGCTGGTGACCTTCCACTAGGTCATAAACATAACTAAGGAATGTAATGCATTCTGCATTCTAGTATACTGTTCAAGAGCTCAAATTCCCCTTTGTCCATTGGTCATTAATTCCTAGGGCAATATTTCATTGTTAATATGCTAGTGTGCTATTTAAAATGTACTTAAAATCCATGACTTTTTTCTCATAACATGTACTCCGAACATACTTATAAAATGTGCTGCATAATTATTCGTAGAGTTTTTAAAACTATTTTTTTTCCTCTGCATTTTAAATACATACAATACTCAGTGGAGATCTCAATTGTGCTTGGGTCCTGATAAAAGTCAAACCTTTTCCATTACCACAAATTTCTCCTTTAGGACTCAGAAGCCATCAGATTTATTTCTTTGCCTGGGCTGCATTGTCATCTGGAGACAACCTCATCAATGCTGGCAAGACAATTTTTTTCCTCAACTTCTGTTATTGCTACTGCTTCAATTTTATGTAAAGTATAATAATGTTGCAGTATATTTTTCTCATTTGATCATCACTGGTTTCTTTCTTAGACTTCTCTAAACTATTCACTGGGTAGAGATTTACTAGTGGCTATTAAATTACTTTAAATCCTTCATCTACCTTTATGAAGGCATGTTGACCTTTACTCTTAGGTAATTATTGCCTTTATAAATATATATTAAAACCACTTTTGGACATTCTGTATTGCTCTTTAAATAGCAATTTCCATTTACACAACCAACATAAAATGGAGTGAAAAAGGCAGGCTAAAATAAAGGATAGAGAAAAGAGCAAAATTGTTAATGCAATTTCTATCATGTATATATTGACTTTATCAAAACTGGACTTGGTTAGAAAAGTCCCTTGTCTATAAATTTGCAGCTGAACAGGAAAGCAAGGGTACAATAAGTAATATCAGAACCCCAAAGATCCCTATCCTCAAGGCTGCCCATAACTATTTATCATTTCAGACAGATTCAAGGTGTACAAGCCACTGCATAGGGCTACTACTGCTGTTTCAGTTTATTTTTCTTAGATCACATCAAAGTTCAAAATGGCTGACAAGGTCAGTGATTACTTTAGTAACATTAGCAACTTCCAAAGTGATTACTTTAGAAATATGAATGACCTCAACAGATGAAAGAGGAGGCATGTCATGCAACTTTTTTTATTAATACATATTCTAAGAAAGCGTCTTAAAGATCTTCTTTTCTCATTATCTTGTAAGACAAGAATCATTTGCCTTACATTTAGGTACCAGAAAAATCCTGTTATTCATGAGGATTAGTGATTTAAGCAGTCATATATTAAACAGCTTATGATATAGCTACTGATCTCACAATGTCTGTAGTCATTTCTGGCTTTAGTGATAATTGTGGAAATGATTTAGTTATCCATTCTAGCCAGTTAAGCTACTTATTAGAAAGGGTAGTTTGCAAAAGGATTAAAAACAACATATATTTTAATAAATATATGTGCACATATATATGTGTGTATACCTATATATATACATACACATATATATTATAGATATATGGCAGGTGCAGTGCATCTGCAAGTATCAAAGCAAACAAAACACAAGAACTAGATTATAAGCAAATATCATGAATCTAAAGCTACATACAACTTCAGAGAAGCATGGCAATATCTATATGCAGTAAGAATTAAGTGGTATTATCACTGTAATATCAAGTTGTAGTTCACTTACTTGTGCTTCTGTGTGTGTGTAAGTTTCTGAATTGTTTGGTAAATTTCCATTTAATTTTTCACCAAAGTATGTTTAATTTACTAGTGTTGACACAGAGATAATTTTGTGTTTGGTCAGGCATGCCTTGTTCTGTGGATTTCATTCAGAGGTCCCTGTTTCTCCTCATTTATTACAAAGACAATTAACAACTACAGAATCCACTACAGAGACACAGCACTTAAAAGACATTCATTGCAAAGTTCTGTGCCAGACACTAATACATCTTGTGCTTTGAAACTTTTGAAACATATAACCATACAGAACTTCTCACTAGTTTTTTCATAACTCATTAAATATAGGAATAATATATCAAATACAAATGTATGTTCTTTAAATTTACTAAATATTTATATATATTTTAAATTTAAAGCATCGCACTCTGAAAGCTGCCAGGCAGGACATGAAGAGCTAAAATGTTCGAGAAACTCTAGTAAAATGAGAGCACAATTGGAAAAAAAAAAAAAGAATCTATTGATCTTATTATACTTTTCAAAGACTGCTCAGGATGAAGTATTTTATTCCCAGAAGATACTGCCTGAGATATTCAGAACATAATGAGCTAGGAATGTTGTGGAGGTGCTCTAAAAAAAAAATCTATTTTTGCCTGGTTATATAAAAAGAAACTATTGGCAAGATAAACAATCTATTTTGGCATTATCTGTGAAAATTGAGGTCTCTAGAAAGCATTTAGCCATGCACGTCTCTTATATAAGTAATCTTATAATTTGGACTGTACAGGTGAATATTTCAGCTTTAATACAAGATCTTTTCAGAATTATGAAGCTAAACACTACATGGATATTTTGAAAAATCTATGCTAATATAATCACAACTGTGACATTAGTGTATTTTAATAGTTCCTTGTTTTTCATTACTGCTGAATCCTGTTAATCCCCAGTGTAAAGTTCTTTAGGGTCTTTTACAAAATATGAGTTTCCTTAAGGGTCATGTTCCCTTCATGTACCTCCCACCAGGGAATGATCCTACACGGTACTGAGCCTCTGCTACCAGAAAGAATTTCGGTCCCTGGCTGCACAGTAAAACTTTCAGATCTGAAAGGACAGAACTAGCACGGAGCCCAAAAAATGAGTTTTAGGATTTATGATATGATGTTTAGGTTGGTAACAGCAGATACTCAGGAAGAGGGAAGGGGACAGGAGAGGAGTATAGTGCTGCAAAGACGTCGGTCACATAATTGCTATGATGTTTGGTAGTTTGTTTGTCTGGTGGCATTTCTCATTTTTAATTGTGAATTAAAAGTAAAAGCTCTGTCACTATTTTGCAGTGACCTTGAGACCAAAAGTATAAGTAACAAGGTCACAAAAATCTAATATCAGTGTAAAACTACCAGAGTTTGAAATGCTTCAACATGCTTCATTCATGTATGGCACAGAGAAGATAATGCTGTTTCAAGAAATTTCCACATTTGTTCATTAAGAAAATATACGCTAACTTGTTTCCTATTTTACTGTAAAAGACAAAACTATGCAGGCAATTACTAAAATTCAACATTGTATGTAAGACTCAAAACTGTTATTTTTTAATACTGTTCATTGGGATGGTGTGTATAAATACATATATATGTGTGTATATATATGTATATATAGAATAAATAATACATTATATAGCTTCTATATGTCTTATCCTCACAACAGTAAAATATAATTGTTCATAGTGATTTGGGGTTTTAAATGGACTGTATTCCATGACATATTGTATCTGTACTACTTTGTTCTGAAGGGTGGTATCAACACATTATTTTCAGTTTTAAAAAGAAACAGCACCACCTTGTATCCTGAAATAAAGCTACAACTATTCAGTATCTTAGTGGCCATACAATAAATACACATGTATGCAAATATGTAGCCACAAAAAAAATGTATTTTTGTATTATTATTTTCAAAAACAATATTAAATCTTGAAATATGGATTCAAGATGCATCTATTTTTAGAAATGTCTTTATTATTGCAAGGAGCTGAGTAAATATTTGAACTACATTGTATTTCTTTTTGTTACTGAAGGTCTTTGAGTTTTGTTCTGTTTGTGAAAGAAAGCTTAGGTTCAATCTGCATTATCCACAGGATCGTACTACTGGTTTTCTTAACTAAACAATGCTGGATGCTGGTGAAAATGCTTTAGAGGAAAAGTTCCAGAAATGTCTATATAAATTATTTATCAAGTATATTTATTAGCTGATACTGTCTCTGCTTCATTTTAGATGTTTGTCATTGAAAGATGAGATAATACAATATGATGTAGGTAACTAGCTATCCGCCACATGAAAGCAACTTGTTATGCAATCCACAGCTGAAAAATTATTTGTCCAAATTATACAGTGAAAACTTATGAATACATTAAAGATAAATTAGCTTCTATTGGTAAACCATTCCTAATAGAACTATATTTGTAATGAGGACTGTTCGTAACCAAAACTTGCAAATACTTGTTGAAAAGAGAACTGTTTCTCACCAGGGAGCCATGCTTCCTAAGAAGGCAAGGACACTTGGAAAACTGCCCGTCAGTTAGATACGCTTTCTAAAGTATTGCATTAGTCAAACAAACTAAAAGATCTCTTACAGAAGTGAAAGTCATTAAAATGTCAGTCAAGAAACCGTGTCAAGTCTTGTTGCGTTTACCCTCCATTGCTTACAACACCCTGCAGAAGACAGGAATCAAATTTTCTTTCACTACAGATTTTGCCTTTGCCATTTCTAAATACTGATTCCTCTCTTGTCCCTCGTCTCCAAAGCTCCAAGGACAAGCAAGATTTGACTGTCATTTGAGCTGAACTGACTGAACTACAATCTAATACTTGCAGAAATCATAATTTAAGCCTCCCTAGTTTTCACAAAGGAGCACTGAACTGATCTCATCTGTTGCTTATACTAACATTTTAAAATCTTAATATATGCACCAACTGTCTGATGCCTGTGAATGCACTGAGTTTAGTCCTAAAATGTCCCATTTATGGGAAGCTGTAGTTCAGGTTCTGATCTGTTCAGCAGGAGCATCCAGAATTAGGTAGCAGGAGGAGAAGGTGGGAGTGCAAGGCAGCCCATTCCTTGTTTTCCCATAAATATGAGAGCATCCCTCTCTTTCTCTTCTTGATATATGAAAAATCAAATAGAGTGGGAAAAAAGAGAAGACCACCTGTCTAGCTAATCTCTGAAAATACAATTCTGAGTAGGATTCTTCATGTAAGAAGGCTGGAAACACTCTGCATCCCATCTTAATACCTTTTCTTTATCCAGCAAAACATGGCTTTACAGCTATTACAGTGTGTGGCTTCAGTTTCCTTTCCTGCTTTTGGTGCATTCCAACAAGAGCACCTGACACAAGTGATATCTGCATCTCTGGGCTTTCTCTGCACTCCCAGAAGCACAAAACAAAAGAGATGAAGGAGGAATAACTTGAAAATGCTTCAACAATACTAGTCCTTGGTAAAGACGTTCATTCCTCTTTCTCACTTCTAATAAAGTTATTACACTATTAGTGTGATTACTATATGAAATTCAATCACACTCTGTGAGAAGAAAACATAAATACAAACTTGAAATTGGAACAAGCAGCTTAACAGCTTTCTGAGGTGTTTTGTGTCCTCTTGGTATTTCTCTCCCATCAGGTTCTGGCAAGAAGCCCAAGCCCTGAGTGGCTTTGTACATTTTATTTATTAAAATACTCTGGAAAAAGATTAACTTCCTTTGTGCATTATTTATTATTGTTTCACCTGCCATATAGAGGAATAGCATGCAGACTGATGAACAAATATACAGAAGGTTGCTTAGATTCAGGGTAGTGAAACCATATGTGCCCTTAGTTCAACTTTTGCAGTGCTACTTCACAAAAAGACCTTTCCTGACTCCTACAGAAAAGAATACAGAAGGGAGGTGCTTGCATGAGGAATGAAGGAACTATTCTTCCATCATCTTAAAGATATTTCTCACACATACATGGTTTGTACTGCTTTTAGATTCCTTTGCTTCTTTCTTACTTCTTTTCCATGAGGTCTACAGTATGGGTATCAGGCTACAAAAGCGTTTCAATTTAAGCTCTAAACCAGTGCAGAGATGAAACAGTGTGAGTATTTCTATTTGAAAGGTATTTTATGCATTTCATCTTTTGGCCTGGTTCATGAAAGATGTATGTCTTCTTTCTGAGACGTTAATATCCCGCTACCTGAATCTCTGATAGTTGTACTTTATGCACATGAGGTCAATAAGGAAAGTTACAAGGAGCACTTTCTTACTGGTAGAAAGATTCCATTGACCACAGGAATTCTGTGCTCATGCAGAGATTAGCAACACTTCTTACAGCACAAATTCCAAGAGATACAATTTACACAGCTATATTTGGAAATTTTCCAGTCGTCCAGTCACCACCCAGCATTTGACCTGACAGTAGGTTTGCTTTTTCTTTTCTTTACACGACAGACATCTACATTAGGGCAAAATAAATAACCCAAAGGAAGGCAAACTTTCATGACTGCAAACAAAACAAAACTGTTAACATACAATGGTGACACTCAAACTGATGGAGCTGTATCTAGGGAGCAACAAATTTATTCCTGAATGATTTAGGGTATGTGTGTAAAGCTTTCAGATGCCTACCTCCAAATGTAGGACCTGCTATTTCATTTCATATTTGCAAATGCACAGTTTTCACTAACACAAATATGCATTTACTTCAGGTGGATGCCTCAGTCTTCGCCTCTCCCTAGATTGGTAATATCAGTGTCATCGGAATATTTGCAATTATATATTTTTTTTTTTTTTAGTTTCCTTGATAATTATTTTTATTCCATGGAATTTGCACCTTTAAATAGAATATCAAGAAACTTCTTTCATGGCTGTTTTACTGAGGATAAATAGTTTATCCAGCTTCTATTCTGCTTTTTTCTTTTCTTCTCAGAAATCAATCCAAATTATTTTGCAATCATTTTAGTACTTCTCTGAACTATCTACCTAAAACAAAAATCTCAGAACTGTCCATGTAGAAATGTAGAAATGTCTGGCACCGAGCACAGAATTCCTGGCACAGCCTCATAAGAGCTATACAGATTAACAGTTCTTTTCTGCATGACTTGACGTTTTAGTGCAAGCAGCCAAAAAATCCCTCTTGCCTTCTTCCCTGAGATGCACTCCATGAGTCCACCTCTAATTTGTCGCCTACAGTCATCCCAAGGTTTCTCTTGCCATTAGTCCCTTTCAAGTCTATCCTTCCTATAGAATATTGTGGTTCAAAATAATTCTTTAATATAAAAAACCCATGTTTTCCAGATGTCATTCCATATTGTCTCTTAACTCTATAAGATATTATGTACTGGGCATTAGTATCACTCCACATCCTGCGTCTACACATAAAACAGGCGAAGCAGTTAAAAGTCAACTGAAAGATCAGAGGCAGGCTGAAAATGTGAATAACACAATGACAAGTGAAATACTAGTGTCCTGATTTCCTTGTGTATGTTTGTGTGTGTGGTGGATCTTAATTAGAAGATTACCACAGACTAGAAGTAGGAAGAAGAATAAAGAAAAGAGGGAGGGAAGAAAAGGAAGTAGAAGCAAAAATGAAAATGAATGTCCAGAGTGTGTGACAATCAGAGCAGACAGGATTTGGGCCAAAATATTAATCAATAGAGGAAATAGAATACTACTTCTACCTCCATTCAGAAAAGAACATAGAAAACTTCATTCCCACTTGTATATGTTACAGAAAGCAAGAAGTAGCAAAGAAAAGAGCAGCTATGAGCAAGTGTTTTCTATAATAAATAGCATAAATAACCTCCATTACAGAAATGCATGTTTTCCCTGCTGCTTTCCATCACACCTGATAGCTGCTCCCCTTAGATTTCCAAGTCTTTTTAGCTTACACATAAAAATAGGCACTTTATTACATTTCACCTGTTTATCACCCTTTTAAAGATGAAAGTAAATGTACTTTGCTAGCATCATTCTTGTTAGCATGCCCGTGTGCTAGTGAACCACCTAGGGATTCCTTACAGATCAGACAAATACATCTCTAAGGGGGGTTGTCCAGATAACTAATGTATAAAGTGTATCTAGAAATGTATTACAACATCTTCCTGGTGTGATGCTCCACTCTCCGTAAGTATTTCCAACAATGCTTTTTTTCTTTTTTTTTTTTAATCTTCCTTTCCCTAGACCTCCATTTCTTCCTGCTCTGCTTAATTCTCTTACTTTCAATAAAGACTTTCTCTCTGATAGTTGTCCACTTCTTGGTTCTTTCTGTAGCCATTCTGAAACAGGAATAACAGATGTTCCAGACATAGAAGATAATTTTATGCATTGGCTGATCTTCTCAGCTCCTCAGATGTGGGTGTTTCTTGGACAGAACATCATATTCACGCAAACAGTAAAAATAGTATCTTGTGGTTGGTTTATGTCAGCAGGCAAAAGTAAATACACAAACTCAGAACTTGGAAGATGAAATTGGAATTTGACAGAGATATCTGGGACATTGCTCTTTACTTCAGATCCCAAATTTGTAAAAGGTGTTTTGGACTGTTTAATAATAAAGACAATAGTACCATATTTAGATTTAGACTGTTTTCACCGCTTGGGAGGAAACAGTGATTTAAATGAACTCATGTGCTTTATTTTGTCCTCTCTCCTCTTTCTGGAAGAGAGATCTCCTATGAGCATATTATCATTCATACTTGGTCTGCCGTATCAGCTAATATAATAGTCTTCAAATACACAACACTTCTTTTTTAATGTGGGTTCTAAAATAAATAAATAAATAAATAAGCCCTAAAAAAAAAGTCATCCCATTCTACAGTGAAAGAACTCAGGTGCACAGCATGTTCAGAGAGAACCATACTGAGGCACAAGTGTGCTCAGGCATAATCACAAGGTTTCTTATCCTTCCTCCATGGTTCCAAGAACTGAGAGCTCAGAGCTAGGGAGTCCTGCTCAGAGGCACATGGGGCCTTTTTCCAGCCTTTGTTGCAGCTGAGGCCTCGTCCCCTTGCCTAGGGTGGGCCAGGCACCATGTTGGTCAGTCATAGGGAGAGGCTATGTAAGGGCCAGACCCAGAGCACAGCTCCCAGATGCAGCAGTTTGTGCAGAAGAGTGTGATGGAGCTGCCCTCACCTGCAGTCAAGAGTAGGATACAGTTCTTCATTACGGGGTATGACTCACCACAGAACACATCCTCCAGCAGCCACTGGAGTCACTGCATCTGCCAGGTCAGAGGCTTTCTCCCAGATAGACCTTCAGCACCTACAACATTGGCACCCATGTTAGTTCACCCCTAAGCTCTCCATTTGCTTATCAACCTCCTCCTTACCCCTCCAGGCAAAACTCCATACATTCCAGTCGCTCTCTCTCGTGTAAAGCTGGCTCCTCCACTTCACCTTCCTGGCCTGTCCTTCCTGACAAACATGCAGCCAGCCAGAGCAGTGTTCCACTCATGCGTGCTGTCCCACCAGTCTGGACAACACCATCTCTAGAGATCCCTTCCAACCTCAACTGTTCTGTGATTCAGCCTTCTTAGAGGGTAGAAAGCTCAAGTACAGGAACAGGTAGTGCATATGCATGTGCTTCAGGCTATGTAAGCAGTTCTTTACATCACAGAGGATTAATGATATTATTATTATTATTTATATTCACTGTAATAGTAACTGTGCATCAATGTAATGGTAAGCAAGTAACCATTGACTTCTTCATCTGAAATATTAAGGATGTTGTTTACCATTTCTCATTTTCACACAGAATGTTGTTCTGTAAAACAAATAGTGTAGACAGAAAGAGAGTCTTGAAATATATACATACATTTTTAAAGTACAGCGGGGAGAAGGAAGGTCACTGAGCAATGTAATTGATGGCAGTAGCAAAATGTTTCCTAACCTGCAGCATTGCTAGACTGTGTTGATCACAAATGCCAAATCAGATCAAAGTATAGAAATGTGAGGTAACACCCTCTATTGTTCACATTGATTGCATGAAAGGAAATAGAATGCAGATTAGGAAAGCTTTGATGAATGGATAGGCAGCCAAAAGAAGTACAATAAAATGTTGGGTTTTTCCCTCCTAGTAGAAGCACACACTGCATTACCAAGCTAATCAAAATGCACAGTGCATATTTCAGCAGATTGAAATCAATTGTAACATGAGATAGCCTTTTATTTTATTCATCTTGACTCTACTGAGTGATTACTTTACCTTCTGCTGTTCAGCAACTTTCAGAATAATGCACAACTCAGTGGACTTGCCTAATACTTGTGTGTTGAATCTTACTTATTTAATGCATTTACCAGAGACTGGTGGTGCAGAAGGCTGAAGCCTCATATGCTGCCTTGAAGGATAAGTGGGTCACAGCTACACCAGAGGAAATTTTGATTTCTGTGCAAAACTTGTACATTGATGGAATGGCATTCTTTATTGTAACAGTGGAGAGCAATGGCTAAACCATTTTTAGCATTGCTGCCTGCTAATTAGTGGGATGACATAGATCATATAGTCTTACAAAAGACCAACAGGCTTCCCACACTGTAAAACAAGAATAAATTCTGTAAAATTTATGGCCAAATTACTGGCAGCTGAGATGCACACTGAAATGCAGTCAATTAACGTGATCATTGTAAATCAAAGGTACAGCTTGCTGTGTAAATAACAGTTTATAACAAACATAAATAGCAACACAAGTGACTTAATTTAGCAGTGGCACAAACTGTTGTTGATGGTCAACATACTGAAGTGGAAATGAAAACAAGGTAAATAATACACTGCAGAAAAATTCTTTAATCACTGGAGCAGTGTTTTAAACAACACAAAAACAGACAACCAGGTACAAAGCAGCAGGTTGACAGAATATAACCAACCAAAGAAACTCAATGACAGAGACTACAAGAAATCAAAAGACACACAGAAAGTAATGTACCAAGATACATTTCTAAACAAATATCTGTCACTAGTCTCTCGAGTTATTTATGGGTCATATACACCCTTAAACTAGACTCTAACACCTTACATCCCAATAACTCTCATCCAAATTTTGCTTTCCCACTGCATTTACCTATAACCTAATGAAGACAGTTATCAAACTGATTTTAAGAGCTTCAAACTAAAATTCTATTTAATTCTAATGAATTGTATGAAATTTCGCTAAAAGACGTGTCGTTGTTTTAAAGACTATCGTGTGTAAGTTCAACATCCTCTATTAAATCAATGAATTTCCTTGGACAGTGTAACTAATTATACAAGTTAGGAGATTATTGATTTCCTTTTCTTACTGAGCGAACTGCAATTATGCTTTTTTGATTACAAAAATAAAGGTGTGTCTAGCTTAATAAAAAATATGAGGTTTACAAATTCTCATGGTAAGTAGTTTATGAGAGTTCTAAATATTGCTTGTCTACAAGTTTGTTTCCCTGTTATTTAACTCAGTACATGATGTGTTTTAACAGAGGTATAGAGAACTGAGAACTTTTGAAGGAACAGGCTTGTCTGGATGCTATTGTTAATCCAGAGTATTTTTTTTAAGGGAGGTTTTTTTTAATCAACTTGTCTTTATGAAATTAGTTACATCTGAGGAAAACTAGTCCTCCATAGAAAAGCAAATAAAAAACTACAAAAAGAAATGCAAGAAATTTAAACTCCTACATGGGATATCAGCATGCTGCAAAAGGATCTCGACAGGTTGGAGTGAGATTTTGACATGCTTACAAAGTTTGAAAAAGTCCTGCACCTGTACAGCAATCTGTGAAACAATGACAGCTGAGATCCAACCAGGTAGGAAGCAGCTTTGCAGGGAAGGATCTGCA
The DNA here is from genome assembly GCA_013389825.1 of Crypturellus undulatus. Taxonomy (NCBI): domain Eukaryota; kingdom Metazoa; phylum Chordata; class Aves; order Tinamiformes; family Tinamidae; genus Crypturellus; species Crypturellus undulatus. The sequence goes on from VWPW01011473.1 coordinate 883,769, forward strand.
GGCACTTGTGAACAAGAAATTGAATATGAGTAAACAGTGCACCCTTGCTGCAATGGAGGCCAAACACATTGCGCACGGCCATCGGACTGAAGGCAGTGACTATTTTCCTCTATTTGGCATCTGTGAGACCATATCTGGAGTGTGGTGTTTAATTTGCCCCCGTCCCAGTTCAAGAAAGACACTGATGAACTGCAGTGCATCTGGGAAGGATCCACCAAGATATTTAGGGGCCTAAGTCAGATATGAGGAGATGCTGATGCTCTCAGCTTCAACAAGAGAAACTCCCATTAGTGTCAGGGCTCAACCCTCAACTGAAATGGGGATGGCCTCCTCTACTTAGAATTCAGCTGATTAACCAGCTGCTCACTGATAAAAGCAGCTGAAAGAAAAGAAAGGTGGAAATCCGTGTGGGGACTCTCCACAAAGCCCTGCTCAGAAGCCTCCTCAGGTTCTCTCCTACCCTTCATCAAGGNCCTAAGTCACATACGAGGAGATGCTGAGAGACCTGAGTTGCTCTCAGCTTCAACAAGAGAAACCCCCATTAGTGTCAGGGCCCAACCCTCAACTAAAATGGGGATGGCTTCCTCTACTTAAGAGTTCAGCTGATTAAACAGCTGCTCACTGACAAAGGCAGCTGAAAGAAAAGAAAGCTGGAAATCCTTGTGGGGACTCTCCACAAAGCCCTGCTCAGAAGCCTCCTCAGGTTCTCTCCTACCCTTCATCAAGGAGCTGCTTTTAGAAGAGACTTTTGTTCTTGGGCTCTAATTTCAGAACATTGAGTACAAGTACATTGACCTCAGACCACCTTGCCACTACCGACCTGCCTAGGGATCACGAGCTTGCATCTGACTCTGGGTACCATCACCAGACCGATGCTGACTAGACCTCCTGACTTGGCCTCAGACCTGACTCATTGCCATGACTCGCCTGGCAATGAGGGCTCTGCTCTGTCCTGGCTGCGCTCTTCCTCCTGGGATGTAGGAAGGGCCCTGGCTGGTAACACCTGACCCTGCTCCCACCAGGAGCCCCTGCAGTGTCCATCTCCAGGATGCCTCTGGCACGTGCAATGCCCTAACAGTTAGATGAATTAAAAAACATCTTCACCGAGAAGGTTGTTAAGCATTGTAACAGCTTACCTGTTATATAGCAACAACAGAGGGGCTGTTGAGCTTCCATCCTCAGAGATGTTCAGATTTCAAAAAGACAAAGCCCTGAGCCAAGGACAAAGCCATGATGTAATATGGAAGTTGACCTTGTTTTGAGCAAGGGGTTGAACAAGATGGTATGTAACTATCCCTTTCAACATAAGCAATCTTATGACTCTACTATTTTAAAAAGAGAGAGAACAAACACTATTTCTTTCCAAAATTATACTCCAATAATTGCACAGTAGCAAGAGCCACAGAAACTCAGGTCCAAATTAAAGAGAAACTGAAGGCATTCATACTTCGTGACCAATTTCCAGTGCTGAACTTTAATTAGTTGATTTACCTGTTTCCTTTAAAGAGGTGAAATAGGCACCTACATCCAGGAATCAGACACTTTTCTTTTAGTCATTTAAATATTGCAGTGTGGGAGAGAACTCAGTATTATGCACAATCACTCTTCTTGGATACCTATATTAGGTTTGTAAATTCCAAACCTGGAGTAGGTTACCTTAAAAATATCCTTTGCCATTCCAAGGTCTCTTTGCAGATCTAAACCTTAATAACTACTGACATTCTAAAATATGGTGTAATTAGTAAAACCAATACTACAAAAAGGGCTCTAGAAGGAAAATTTTCTCTATTTAATGTGTGTTGAATAGATTTGTGAATTGAATTCCTAATAACTGAGAAAAAGAGAACTGAAACAGACAAAGTTAGCAATAGGCATTAAGACCTGCTATTACCACTAGCACATTTTATAATCTTTCATAAATTTATCAAGTTGTAATTTAAAAACAGCTAATTATTTTCACCCTAGTACTCTCATTTGGAGAACATATCCAAATCTGAATACTTGGTTGGTTAGAAACTTTAATCTGATTTTCAAAAAAGAAAACATTAATCTGATTTTTGTTCTTCAGTTTAAGTAGATTTTCTCCTTTCTTTGGATATTTTTAAATAAAATCATATCCCTTCCAACTTTTTTGTGCTTGGTTAATCAAGCAAAGCTCTGCCATTAAAAAGTGGGCTCTCCATTCTCCTTAGTAGCCCTTTTCATGGCCTCTTACAGCTTTAGCTCATCCTTCTTGACTGTCTAATCAAGACTTTTGCACATGAAAGATCTTATTGGGGTCCTGCACAACAAAACTACCACTTTCTGTCTTTCCTAGCTTTTCTGATACAGTTCAGTATTGTATTTTCCCTTTTCATAATTGAATCAGCTCACTGACAGCTCCAAATCAGCCTGTTATTTCCGTAGAACAACTTTCTGCCCATTTACCATAGGAAGATGATGCCCGCACAGCTTAAAACAAGTCTTCATACTGTGAATAGTCACATGTTTGGGTTTTGGTATTTTGTGCTATTGAATTTCATGCTGCCTCTATTACTCCAGATTCTAAAGTAATTCAGTATTCTCTTTATTTGGTTGAGTCTCTGTCTTTCTTATATGAGGTCTGCGGTCTTCTGCCTGGATAATAGATTCCAATTTTGTGTCAGCATTTCATCAGCGCTGTATTGTGACACAAAAACTAACATTCAAAGGGACTGAGATGTAGTTGCCTTGAAGCTGCCTCCAGCTGCTTTCTAAAGCTGCTCCCAAGTAGTGTTTTCTGAGAGACTTTCCTGCTCACCTTTCATTTTGCATAAAATCAGTCTTCAGATTCTCCAACTTTAAACAAAATCTTTCCATGTAGCATCTTATAATAGCTTTACTGACCAGAGATAAAAAGTCACAGCTCTCCTAGTTCAACTAGTCATCTGAATAGAAAATCTGTTTTATGCAATTATCTATCGCATTGCTTGACATAATTATTTAACTTTGTTAATCCATATATTTCCTTCCCGTCTTAACTCTCATCATTAAATATCTTTTTATTCTCCTTGTTGTTTGTGCAATTTATTTTCATGCCCTTAAAAAGATGCACCTCAGTCCAGATGCAGTAATTCTCATTTTATCCCTTTTTATTTTGCTTTCCAAAGTTCTTGCTGATTTGGTCTTTCCCGGGATATATTAAAAATATTTTTTTCTCCTCAAAAATAGTGTATCATTTGTAGGCTGACTTTATTGGACTCAAGAGTCCTCTTGAAATTGAAATTCTTCCAATAATGCTATGTCAATTAAGAATACAGCATTGTTGTGATCTCACTTTTTCTGGAAAAAAAAAAAAAAGAAAACTCTTCTGTGACCTCAACTATATCTGTTTCTTTTCATACAAAGTTCTCTCAAATTCTGGAAACATTATTGCATTTTGATTGTGTAAATAGTAGACTATTTTGAATAACAGTACTACCCATTAATGAATCATGACTACAGGCACAAAATATCCATCCATTTTTATTAGTGCTATATGAAAGGAGAAACAAACATACCTTGTTTGCTCAAGAAAATGTCAAAATGTGCCTTCCGTATTAGCAATATGTTTATCATTACATAGCTTGCCTAAAGTCAGAAAAAATCTAAACAAATCTATCATTATTATATACAGAGGTTTACAGCTCAGGTCATCTGTCACGCTATGTGGTTATTATACACCAAAGGTCAGATCTATACCCAGAAAATGGAAAGTTTATTTTCTTTTCGTAATATTTTTAGTAGTTGACTTGCTTCAGTCCAACAGGTTTTATGTGGACTGTTTTCAATTTAATTATTAATGATGGAGAATATAGTCAAAAAAAGTTTATTGAGGGTACTATAGAAAGGAAAATGAAGATAGAGAACTCAAGAGGATAGCTGATAAAAAATTACTCATTCTGTGTTTGGATGAGGGCAATGTACTGCCCTATAACATTTAAATGGCAGAGAAGGTTTGTCAGGAGTCAGGGAACAGAGACTACTGTCTCTGTTCTGAAAATATGCATACAGTGATCAGTGGCTCCCAATCCCAAGTTATTCCAAGTTAAGAAGAGTTCAAGTCTGCTAAATGACAAAGAGTAATTAAGAGTTAAATATATAAATACCAGCAGACAAACAATCATATTGCAAATCAAGATATATGCATACACTGTCAGGTTAGTCAGCTGTTTGTGCAGTTGTTTGTTGGGTATACGACTCCAGAGGATTAACCACGCTGGTGGCAGCCCTTCTGATACTCGGCTTTGAACCTACAAGTTATTCACAGTAAAGTTATGATAGTTGTTGGAAACTTCTTGCCGGCCCAAGGAATCGGGAGGGGATCACAGACGCAGACTCCATGAATTAGCTCCTGATCCGTGAATCCTTTATTTAGCCCGAATAGCATACTTATATACACAAGCAGAAGCAAGCTCTCTACACGCGTACAGCTACGATTGGTCACAGGCTACTATCCATGCATTTCTACCGCATTCAGTTGGTCGTGGATAACGGCGTGTATTCACACCATAGGTCTGTGCACCAGTCCTTCTTTCTTACTGACAAGCTTAATCAAGGTTCTGTCTCGCCCAGCTTTCTCATGCCTGCTGTTCAAGGACTACTGTTCACATTCCTTTAACTTAGGGAGTATCCGCTATCTTCTTTAAGCTCAGCTCCCTGCAGCCACTTCTCGTGGGAAGGCCTCTGTTCCCTGGATATGTTCCTACAGATAGTGAAGCTATGATATTGATAGTGAACAGGTGACAGTCTTTTGGCCACAATAAAGACAGACAACCAGATATAGTGATGCCATGACAACACACCCTACAGACCACGGTGCCACCTGAGGAAGGTGAACTATGAAGAAAATTGCAAGTTCTCCCTGGACCTAAAGTCTACTTCTGCTGCCTCAAGAGGAGTTGTTCTGTTTGATAGAAAATCGTTTGTATGGAGTATAAAGGAATTCTAGATGCCATCAGAATTGTTATTGTTTTAATTCAAACTAGAACACCATAGGCCATATCTTCAGCTGCAATAAATTAGCATAGTGTAACTACATCAACAGCTACATGAACTTTCTCCAAATGAGAATCTAGGCCGCTGAGTTTAGAAGCAATGACTGTTTGAATCAAGACCAGAGCATCTTTAAAGAAGCATTTTCATAAGGGTGCTTGAGAGTAGGCCTGCAAGGACCCAGGATATATAATTTTTTAATCCAAATCAATGATTTTTTTTCTTTTAAATATTCACTTAAATAATATGCAAATGTTCCAGCCCACAGGGTTTTACCTGTTGCTTTGGTACATGCTGCTTACACAGGATGAACTGAATCTTCTGATGGTTTTTAACAGTCATAGTATAGCATGACATGTTTATTTTGAGGTTGATTCCTCCGCACTTTTCTTTGCACTGTGTTTTGGCTCCTTCAAAAAAGTTTACTCCTGGAAGGCCGTTATTCTCTCTCTACTTTATTCAGTATTTTTACCAATGACCTGCTAAAAGCCATTTTCAAGTTCAGATATGATAATATCTAAATGGCTCCAGAGAGCTGTTCTTCTAGAAATGAAATGCAAGTATTCTAATCTGTCATGACTGCCACCGATGATTATGGCGGGAAGATGAAAACAAATACTGTGAAGACTAAACAAAATATTACTAGTTATACCTTGCTTAGATTTGAACTGTAAATGAAAAGGATCAGTGCAGGGCTAGCATGGAAAAAAGTCACAGCTCTTCACTTGTTATCCTGTTAGCAAACATACTCCAGCTGAACCCTGTCCAAATCAGATTGAAAATTCACAGTTTAATGGTGCTATGAGTATTATGGGCATATTAAAAGTACTCAAATTCATACTGTTAATTTCCCACTTGAATTGGATCCACTTAAAATCCATCACATAAATTGATTTCCTAATCACAGGATACTACAAATATTAGCTTTCCTACTGTTCAAACACATTTACGTTTTGCTACTTTACATTGTTACAGCTAGGAAATGAAAAGTTTTTAGGTTTCAGGTTTGGCCTTGTCTTGCTGCAAGTTCCCATACTGCCTTTGGAGCAAATTAGTAAACGTGGCATTGCATGAACCATAAATTAGCATAATGAGCCATCTTTGGGGCATCTCCAACCACCATAACCTGGTGGAAGTTGCTGCATACATAATGCAAAGGCCGCTCTCTTGGTGTTGAACTTCATGGAAGCCTTAGGTTGAGTATCGCTGACTCAGTGGCCACTGTCTCAAATACAAGACTCAAGTACCTTTAGATGTTTTTGTGTGAGTACTTTCTTTTGATACATCTACCTGTGTGAATTGCTATAAAAATATCCTTCTGTGTACAGATTATTGACTAATCAAACTCAAGGATAGCATATGCTGTACACTACTATGCAGTGCTACATGGAAATGAGAGAAGAGTAAGAGTCCCTAGCTATACTGTACTCCAAGACACACTCAGGACCACCATAAATTTCCATCAACCTCTATAATGTTGATTCTGTACAACTTCAGCTCACTTCATTTCATTTGCTTGTTGCATGATGCTTTTCAATGTTCTCTTCTTCATGAGTGCCCTAGATTTTTCTGAAGACATGCTCCAAAAAAATAGGAGGATCATTTCAAGTACATTACTCTTTCAGAACCAAAACTAAGGAGTTGCACTTCAGAAAATTAAACCAGTTTTGCAGAGGATTACAGGATTATCAGGGATTACAAAATCATGACATAACATTTCTATTGTCCCCCAAATTAAGCCATTTAGGATTGACTCCACAGAATTTATAAGGCTAAGTTATGGCCTCTGTATATAGAGTATTTCTGAGTCAGTAAAAAGCATGCATATCACAAGACTATTTCAAAGCCAAAATTTTCCTACAGTAATAAGGATTAAATAACTCAAATATTTGTATTTTCACGGTTGTCCCTTTTTAAAAAGTGTTTCAAATGCAAAAACATTTCTAGTTTGATGGACTAGATAATGATTCATACAATCAGATTTCCAGTGTGGTTTTGGGTCAGCCACAAACTCTCTTCAACTCTTGTCTAAAGTGGGTGTAAAGTGGATGTAATAAAGCTGACCCATCGGAAGCACACTCTGTGTTATCTGACAATATACTATCAAGCATCACAAAGAAGCCTAAATTTGTAAATGAGCTATATACAAAAAAAAGTATATTTGCATTCTGAGTTCCTCAAACTTTTTCTTCATCTTTATCCAAATGTTTTCTCTCTTCCATAGTCAAATTCACCAGAAGTACATGTAGAATTAACACACAAAAAAGTCTGGCATCAAAAAAAAAAAAGAAAAAAGAAAGAAACATTCCACTGCAGCATATTTCATCTATTTTACAGACTAGGTGTAAGGAGAAAGACTTCTAAAATACCTTAAAAATAATGTCAGAAAGGACAGTTTGTTAAAAACTATTCAAACCTTTTTTCCCCTAAGTCTAAAGGGGCTTTTGGTGTTTAGAAGGCATGTACTTTAACTCCTTCCTTGAAGCACAGAAAAAGATTGAAAAAAAAAGAAGTACAAAGAAATCCTGCATTTAATTAGAATAATTTTGACACAAAAATATGACATTTTTATATTTTTTCAATTGGCAGAATACGATACATTTATGGTTTACACATTTCTAAAAATGTTGCATGGTGCTCTAGCACTCCACACCAATAACCAACCTATCATACCACCTAGCAATCATAAATTTTCAATTCGTTTCTCCACTTTCTCCAGCTACAAAAACATATTTTCCAAAAATGAATACAGTTGAACAGCTTCACAAGCTGTATCTGCTTGAGAAGATCAATAATCTTCTAGATATATTTCAGACTTCTAATTCTCTGTATTGACAAAATTAGAGTCCACTTCAAATTTCACACATCAGAAGCAGTAATAAGTACACTCATCCAATTTTTGATCACCTTACAGTTGTCCTCAAAGTTGCAACAAAAAGTTAGACATCAAAGTAGCAAAGCTCCATAGAGAATGATGAGAGCAACAGGAAGAAGGAAAACTAGCTTAAATCAGTAAGGAGTGAAATTTGGTTAGTTTTGTAGGCCTATGGCCTATGACATCAGGCATGTGGCTCACAGTGAGAAAGCACAATGTTGATTAGAAGGATACTTGGAAAAGTAACTAGGTTCAGTAAAATAATATATACCAAAAAAGTTACTTTGCTTCAACCATGTTTAATACTGAACAGCAATTTTGAAAAGTTCCACCCTTCTTATACCAATACTAGATATCACAGCATATCCACCTCCTATTAAAAAATGATTAAGCTAATATTTGTACTTCCAGGCAGCAATATAAAGAAAATAGCACAAAGATCTTGGTAAGTTATTTCAGTAATAATATAAATCCCCTCTGGTCTTTTATCTTAACTTTCTGTGTTCCCCCTGAAAGTCACAAAGGGTTCTACCTAACAGACTTTATTCAGACTAAATTCCCCTTAAAGGGATGAATCTAATATTTGCCATGTATGTCCACACAGAAAATTTATTTCCAAATCAAGAATATCTAGTGGTTTCCATTCCCACTGAAAGACCTCTTTTAGCCCAAATTTGAGTGTGTGCAAACAGTAGTTTCTCTTCTGTCTCGTTCTGTGCAAATTAAGAAAAGAAACGGGAAGAAGAACTGGAGGGAGGAGGTTGAAGTTATCAACTCTCACCTTTCCCATAGCAGTGCAAGGTTCTGATCTGTTTTAGAAAATTGGAGATGAAAGGATTTGAAAATTACACAGTTTCACACTGTTGCATATTCTACTTTTTTTTTTCTTATGAGCCTGCAATTCTGTTCATATGATCTCTTCTAGTTGTTCTCTTTCTTGTAAGTACATATTACACATACAACAGGCTATTTTTATAAGGTGTGAAAGCACGTTATGACACCATATGATACTTGATCAATGAGCTCAATGAAGAAATGAAACTTTCAAGCTTGTGCTAGTGCAAAACACTGCTGTGTTATGATAAAAAAAAGTGGATTAATTTATACATTTAATGTAGATAGACTCTGGATTATATGATCTCTGCTTACTTTAGTAGCTATGCTACTAAATGACTGAATGACTCCATTTAGCATTAAAATAGATAAATAAAATCTATTAAGTTAGTACTGTGGAATAGGGTAAGAGTGAATCAGGCCCTTCTTTGTTTCACCTCATTTCATTTCATATACACCTGGGTATGTTCCTACATCAGCTGAAGGACTATAATGTACTGTTTTTCTTTGTCTTTATTATTAGCAAATAGTTTCAAAATACTGAGCACGGAAATCTCTGAGAGCAAGAGAATTCCAATAGTCAGAAAAGAACAACCTACATGTTTGCAATACAAAAGAGGATTATATTGATTTGTAGTGACTTCACCCAAATTAATAGTGCCAACCAATAAGAAGACAGCATCAATTATTTGTTTAGTTTGAGAAATATCGTTGTTATGAAAAACAGACGTCTCCAAATAGAGTGGAAAAAATGCACAAATACAGAAAAAAAAGTCAAGCATAAGCAACTGTGAAGTAGTGCAATGATATCATTGTCTGAAACAATTTCATTTCAGCAAACAGCATAAAAATCAGGAAAAATACAGATGAGTGAATCAACAACAAATCTAGTAGTAAAGAACACACAGATTGCCAGTTCCTTGGTAGTACACAACCAAGTGAAAAAAAAATATGAATCAGAAAATCTAACTGAGAATCACTTTGATATCAATAAAAATTCTAATTGACAACTACAACATTTGAATGGTACTCAGAAGGACATCTGGATTCCTTTTTCTATACAGTCAATCTTTGTATAAACCTAGTGCCCCCTTTTATCTTGACAAAGGAGCAAGAAGGATTTCACATATGCATGTTGCTCTCATGCTATGGCCACACCAGGTTTTTGCTTTCCCTCCTTTCTCTATTCTTCAAACCATCTCATTCATCCACCAAAGCATCAGCTTCACCTTTTGCAAAATATGATGTTTCTAGATGACCCTATTGTAAGATGAAACCCACAAAACAAGAGGATCTCTCAATATAGACAGGAAGGTATAGTATCCTTTTGGCTGAGCTGTGAGCTGAAGCAAGAGCGGCCTAATGGACCACCCCAGACTCACAGATGTCCTCATCTTTGCAGATTTGTCTTTAGATAGTTTGATGACAAATTTGATTTGAATTGCCATTGCTTGTTGTAGACCAGTGCTGGGCAACAGACCCTGAAGAATAATGGAACTCATTCTCAGCACAAGCTGCTCACGGTGCAGGAAGCCAAGCTAGCTGCATCTGGCTCTTGGCTGGGTGGAGGCAGAATATCCACCCTCTCTAGGAGAGGTCTCCTTACAGCAATCATCACAATCACCACCGACATTAAATGGACAAGAAACCCTAACGTATAAGGTAGCCCTGCTGGCAAAGGGACCTCAGTCTGCTGTGACTTAGTGTGTGGAAGGAGAGCATGGCTCTGCTGTAGGAAGGCTCATACTAAAACCTGATATTTACGTTCTGCTGAGGAAAAATGTGCACTATCTATCTCAGACCACTGAAAGGAGTGCTGTAATAGCTTCATTCGACTATGTAAACTGCCAGATGGAGTTTCTGGTTAAAATCTCTTTCAAGAAAATCTGAGGATGACTGAAAGTCAGTTGTTGGGAAGAATAAAGGGTTTAAAGAAGTAGGAATGATTTCCTATGGAGAGAAGAAAGGAAAGGACTTTTCAATGTCCAGCATGCATACAGCGAAAGAAGGCACTACACGAACATTCTGCCTTGGAGGAACTGTGGAAAGATAGGTATTGGTTACAAACACATCAGCCACAGGTTACATGCTGAGGCCCAGCTAGCCCTGGACTAGGAACTGGACAGGAGGAGGATCATGGCTTCATGAATAGGCTCTGGAAACCCAGCGCAGATGACAAGGAAGTCAAAACTGATGTCACAGAGAACCATCATATCCGTAACCTATCTCTGCTCGTGTTAGTACACATTGACTAACATCCCACCCTTGCAGGAGCTTTCTCTCCCTCAGTCCCAAATAATCTCAAATTGTTTAAAGTTAATTAGCATGATGGTGAGTCCATACGAAAAATCTCACAGATAGAGGGTGTATTTTAGCAGGTTCAAGTCTGTATTACATAGTCAAAGACCTTAGAAATACATTAGTGCATGGACTTATTCTGCTTTCTTTGAAAACACCAGACAGTAGTATTATAACAATAGTCCTAGAGGTATCTTGACTTGCTTTAGAAAGAAATTATGGCATTCCCCAGGTGCGTGCAAGGTCCATGGTATACCTTAGCATTCATAGGCAGACTGAAATTGATTAAATTCTGTACTTCTGAAAACACAATACTGTATTTTAAAGTGAAAAAAGTAGGGAAAAAAAAAAGAAACAGATAATATCTTTATGGGAGATTTCAATATAGTGTTTCATATCTGATTTTGCTTCTTGTTTTTTATTCCCCAGTTCTCTCCATATGTTATCTCTCAACATCTTTCAATCTCTTACCATTCATGTCACACACCTTCAACACTCTTCTCTTTTTCTCTATAATCTCAGTATTTATTTTTCTATAATTACATGAGAAGTAAACTTTTAATTTTAGAATACCAAATTTCTGATCCTATGGTTGCAGGGAAGAGCTGAAAATGTAGATTGTTTGCACTGTAACATTTAAGGACAAAGAAAGTACAAGAACAAGAAAATTCAGAGGCAATATATATTTTGATTGAACCATTTTAATCTCTCATGAAGGTATGATTCATGTTTTTTTAAGGGTTCAAGATTAGCAGTATAAATATGCCTCCATCTTTCCTTCAGGTATTGCAGTATGCTCGGTGTTTCATGAGATCCTTCTTCTGTGTGTGTTTCCTTTGCATTTCAAACCATTCTGTTACGAGTATTTTATTAATTTCTACTACAGCCTCGGCTGTTATTTTAGATGCTATAAGGAAGTAGGTGAATTTATACTCTCATTTCCTAAACAGAACAAAGTTTAATCCAATCCAAAAATATTAAAGTCGAGCTGAAGTAAAAAGAAATGGTTTCAGCCAACATTTCAACTGTTGGTTTATAGGAGAGATTGCTTAATCCAAGAGTAATTTATCCATTATCTATTCATCTTGTAAACAAACCTCTGGCTATTAGATCTGTTATTTAGTTAATTTGTTCCTGATCACTAATTTAGCTGAACTTCGTATATTCAGTTTTGGATTCCAGTTCTGTAGGAATGTAATCCTGGATCTGTTTAATAGCGCCATACCTCAGCATAAGCATTGAATTTGTTGTGCCCTCTGAAATATGAAATTAAAGCATTTGATTTTAAGTAGCTCAGTGGAAGCCCAGCCATAGGACCTAAACTTTCCCAAAACTTATTCCTTGTAAAAAGCTATATCTAAAAATGGGAAGCTTCCTAACTTTATCACTATATTTCTTTTGTTGCCATTATGCTCCGCAAAAGCAAATGTAATCCAGTTTAACATTCTCTCACATAAAGTAAGTATTCACCTAAGAGAATACAAAACCACTCTATTACCTTAGGCTATACTGCAACCAAAGCCCAAGGCAGAAAAGTGTAAAATATAAATGTAACATTTTTAAAAATAATTCTTTTCATCATTTAACTTTCATGCAGCAGGCAGAAAGACTTCTTTAACTGAGTTATGCTTTTTCTTTCTTTACCTTTGATCTGAATTACCTCAAAAAGAAGTTCAATCATATTTTGAAGTATCTATTTTAGAAAAATCATATGACACTTTCAATTCTTGAAATGCCTCTGGTAAGTGAAAACACATATCAACTATCTATTGACAAATGAAATGCCTTAGAAGAGAGTATGTGGTACTGACTGAAACATACAGAAATCAAACTAAGCACAGGCTTGCACTTTGAAAAAGATACATTTGGTATTTTAGTCACTCAAAGCATGGCTGCAACCTTAAATCTGTGTAATAATGCAACACAAACAGGTACCGGGAACTACAACAAATTCCAAAATATTCCATTGTTCACTTTAATGCAACCATTAGTAAAGACAATAAACAAATGTGTATTCTTCCAAGACATAAAAGATGGATCACATGGTCTACAGTTCATGAGACAAGCCATATGCCTTGACAGATCTTTCCTTTCTACAAGACAGTATGGCTTAGGTGATATAATTCCTTTCTACCCAGGAATATCTTGCTACACGGCTCTGCAGGCTTCTTTTTTGTGAAAGATATGGATGAAAAGATAATACACCCATAAATAGGTTTGGAACAACCATCTTTTATCTTGGAAAATAAGCTGGTATGAAAGAGCAAGGAAAGAAAATTTGCAGGGAGCAAAACCGACAAAAGCAACAACATACAACTTTAATGTTTTAATGTATGAATGATTAGACCAAGGATGTAACGTGGAGCTGGAACATAAGAAATGCTGTCTTAAACTGGTGGTCCGTTTGATCCAGACTTTTGCCTCCTATAGTGGCAACAGGTCTTTTGAAAATATTTGAGTAAGTATGTTTAAGTAGGGGAAAAAAAGTTAAAATAAGCTCACATGCTAACTACTAATAGAAATAAAATTAGATCAGAAAAGATTTTGTAGATATTTCTTAGATTTAGATAATTCTAGATATTCCCAGCTAAACAGCAAACATAATTGCAAATATCCAAGCTACTTACTGTTGCAGCATCTTTTATTCCTAAGGTTCCTAAATTTTCCCAATTTTCCCTCTTTTCTGTGACTGGGTCTGGATGCAAGTTACACCATGTCTGTATTAAGTCACCACTTAATGGTGGTGATTTAACCACCATAAAATCCACTAGGATTTTATGTTAGAAATCAAACAAGTCTTTCAAGAAAGGTCAGTGAAAATTTTCATTCAGTCTTTGTTTTTTCATACAAATAAGACTACCACTTATGAAACTAAAACATTTCCCATTTGTACAGTAACATCCTAAGCAAGCAAATCTAAACTGTTTATTAGTTTGGAGGACAGGCAATCTTAATAGTTTGCTTCAGGAGAAAAAAAATCTGGCTTGTATTTTTTTAAGCTTCTCTCTAAAAAGTTACAGTCACACATGACCACACATAAGATGATAATCATGACTTTGTTCTGAGCAGAGTGCATTAACAGAGTATTGTAATAAATGTATAATGATCTTTCATGAAATGGAAGTAGGCATAATTTCATGTGAAGAATCACATTCTAGGGAGCAGTTAGTGTGTCAGTGATTGCTTTTTCTTTGAATATGAGCATTTTATGTCATTTAACATGATGGATAATAGATATGGGTCATACACCATCAGACAAAAAATATGTTTTAAGTGTCTGTTTAAAAGTGAATAAAGGTTTATGCTTAGAAAGATGAACAACTATCTAGCAGTCACTGCACCACTGAGAACCAGCATAGCTTTTTGGCATTCAACTGTGTATCTGATCAATCTGCATGTTTTAAAAATCAAACCTAAATTTCCTTCTTTACAGAAAAAAATGCATACCATTCAGTTAAACATATTTGAGCTTGCTAATCACTTTTCTACAGTAACATAAAAAATAAGCATTTCATAGGGATTTGCTTTAGCCTTTATGTATCTAAAGTGATAAAGATGTATCTAAACATGTAGCTGCATCTAAATCTTCAATTTAGAAGTGTAACCAGACCAATACTCTCTGCACCCTCGCCACAGCTGAAAGCCTCAGAGATTTCAAAGATACTACCTTCAAATTCCCCTAAACCTTCTGAGAAGAGCTCTTCTGTAGCTACAACCTGAACTTTGGTGTCATTTGAACAAATGAGAAGAACTATGAACTTTCTTAATGGAAACAAGCAGGCAAAGTATATTTCTAACACAGAAATGTAATAGAAAAGATAAACCTCTATTAAAATGAGTGAAAAGGGAGCAACATTGACCAATGAATTGGCCGAAGAACAGAGTTGAGCTTAACTAGTCAACTTCACAGTGTGAAAAAGAGATTTTGCTTTGCTAAATCTTTGTAACATCTCAGTTGTGCTTTGTCTCTAATAAAGGTCACCAGTCTTCAAGAAGATCCCTTTCAGTTGCAAAAAGGCAAGAGGAAAAAGAGAATGATAAAAGGTCTATAGTAAGCATATCCTCTCAGGAGAGTATAAATGACATGGCCTATGCTTAGCCTGAAGGAGAGAAGACTGTAAGGAAAACAGAATGACTGGAAGATGATATTCATAATATTGTATGTACAATACATATGTACTTTTTTTTTATAACGAGAGTTGATAGAAGTAGAGGTAATAGTTTTACATTGCAGGAAGGAAGATTATGACTAGATGCTAGGAGAAATATTTCTTTTGCCAAGGTGGGCTGAATTTGATTTCCCTGAAAAGTTTCAATCTCCAAAACTGAAAAGAGATGGAGATATCTATTAGGAATGACATGAATATAATAGATTCCTGTTGATAATGATCTCTTGAAATCTATCCAGTTCTGTGCATTTATAACACTGAAATTGCATTAAAAGGCACTTATGAAATGTATGTGCTTTTAAATAGACAAAATTCATCTTTACTGACTTAAAAGTAAATTAAGAAATATCAGTCTGTCTTTTTAAAAAAATGAAATGCACCACACTTTACTAGGGGAAGGACTAAAATTAATATTGATCCACAAGAGTAAGAGGCAAAACTGACTAAAACTGTGGGACTATAGTTAAATCACGTTTTTTTTCTTAGAAGCTAAACTAGAATTAAATTACTTTCTGAGGAACAAAATAACTGGAATCAGGTATTTGTTACAGAATTAAAACAACATTGCTATATGGATGATGCTGAGCCAGAAATTGGTCTTCTTTAATCTATTTCTTCATAGTTTTATGATTTATGACACCTGAGAATTGACCTTTAAATTTGTGCCCTAACAAGCAGCTTTGTTTGTATTCCTTGGTAATCAAAAACAAAGGCCTTCAGGGCAGTAAGTATTAACTTCTTTTAAGTATATCACATTGTCTCAAATGGAACCTCCTAGAATTTGTGACTAGCAACACTATTGAGGTCTAACTAGTTTCTAGTCTCTTAAAACAAATCTAATTTATACTCTCTAATGTACCTTGGTTTGCTACCTAACAGCTATTTCCAAAGGCAGAAAAAAAAAAGTCCTTCTAAATCAAATTGGCTGAAATTTGATGCAGTGAAGAAAAATGTATTTCCTAACATAGGTATGAAATAAACATCTCTATTTATCTCAGATTTGTTGAATTCCACATATATCAACTGTAACTACTTACAAACAGTAGCTTTCAGATTTTCTCTTGTTATCTCCTAAGGAAAATGATATTAAAGTTGCCAATGGATGGACTTATTTTGATTGATATAGAGGCTGGGCTTCCTGAAGATAGATAACTGGGATGTTAATATTATATACATTGGGTCTGGTTTTGAAATCCACATAATTTAAACTAGAAGAAAGAATCTTTCTTTACTTTCTCTTTAAAGATATCAAATGGCAGTAATGTCACATCTGAAGGCAGTCATTTCATTAAATGCATTTCACTAAATTATTCTACAAGTCTACTTTATTTGCTGTCAGTTATTAGAGTGGAGGCACTTTAAGAGAACCTCAGTTTTACCAATATGTTATTCTTCACTTCTGTTCTCAACTCTTAAGAGGGAAAAACTTAGGCCACTGAGGTATAGCACAAATCAATGGACAATGCAAAGCCGTACGAAGAGCTGAAATCTCCGAGAGCACCACAGCGTGTAGAGGGAACATATCTGCCATTACGGTGATTGATAGCCATTTGAGATCAAAGACTCACTCAGAAAGGCAAATCTAAAGGCATGATTTTAGCTAAAGTAACAGGTTTTCATCTAGCAGCTGCAATAGACTCCCATTTATATGGATGAAACACCAAGTGGAATATAAAACTCATACTGAATACACAGTTATATGATTTTACAGCTTGCTTCCTCTTGCTCAGCAGTGTTGCCAGCGAAGCCAGTGTACACTGAAGGACTAGCTGAGAGAAGATCCCACAGTTTTCTCTGTATATACCTACAGAAGAGAGAGAATTAGGATTCCAAGTCTACTCTCATCACCTCAGTCCAGAGAAAACCAAGGCTGCAAGCGCTAGTTATGTTCAGGCCTTACAGGATTACCTTTATTATATGAACTGCCTTTCTGAAAGTTTCTCTTTTTATGTGAAAAAAAAAGTACACTTAAGAAATACAAATAGCGAAGAAAATGCAGAATGTTAAATTCACTGAGGCATATAAAATCAAATATGTATGTGCACTGGTATTACAGACAATAAGCCAATACCACTTGACACAACTGTTCCAGTCCTTGAAGTTACATCAATTGATTTGACTAACATTGTTTAACACAGGAGAATGCACTTTTCATTATCCCCAGAAAGGGCAAAAACACCAGGGCTGAAATGAAACCAAAATTACAAACGCAACAAAGTAAATCAAAGAAACAAGCAGTAATTATCCTGAGACACTGACCCACCACACAAAGCCTTGTGGAAACAGTAATTATTTGGCCATTTTTTCACCACCCTGCTTTCAGTAAAGCAGTGAAGTGTTAGGAAATTTGTTAAGTGAGGTTTTCATACTCATCAGAAGATTCACAGACACCCATATATTTGAAGTGTGAAATTAAGGTACTTGCAAAAATATGTGCTGACAATATTTTTTCCAATTGATTACAATAGCATAGGAAAAGATAATCAGCAAAAACAGTTACAATGATGCCATGAGCAGATGTTTTCCACTACATTGGACTAAAAAAAGACTTCAATAGGAAGGAAAGTTTTCAGATATTTATGTCTGTAAGACACTAAGAGACAAAAAGATAATGTGGTCCTGCAAAACATCAATAACTCCGACAGGTTGGTGACGTACAAACACGGACCTAAAAGTTATCAGCAGGGTAAAACAACTCTAGTATCTGAATGCCACAATTTCAGGCAAACATGTAATACATGTTTAGTCCAACAGGGTCTTTCAACAAGAAACTATCACTCTCATCTCTCAAAAAGTGCATTCTAGAAGGGAAGAAATACTTCGAAGTTACTTAAATAACTCCATTAGAAACCTTTAAGGAAAAAAAGAAGCTCAGCCAATGACTAATTAAAATGACAGAGGCATTCATCTGACTCATTGGTTAGTCACAGTACTCTAAGCAGTAAAAATAGTATCTCATTAGTCTTTTAAACATTTATTCCTTATTCTACATGAAATTGATACTTAATCACTTTTCTCGTGTACAGCAGGCACTTATTGCACAGGGAAAACTTGGAGAATGGAAAGTTTATAAAATCTCTGTCAATCTCTTCTACATGTTAAGAATGATTCATTATAATGGGCCATGAGCGGCAGGGTGACTCTGAATGGAAGCCTGTAATTAACTTTCCTTCATGTTTTATTGATAGCATTTGCTGTTTTCTGAGATCCGATCATATATCTTGAAGGAACGTGGAGACCTATGGATCATGTTGCCCTTAGATGCCTTGGCAGTGGGGAATACATGTGAAACTAAATAGATTAGATGGAAAATGTACCACATCCCTTATGATCTACACACACATTTAGATACTCCCTGTTCTGCCACATGTTTGATTCTGTTTCAGTCTCAAAGCACATTTGACATTTAATATGAAACATGGAATGCAAAATTATTTTTGGATGTCTTCGGCCAATATTTACTTCAGTCACAGGTATACTGATAGAGAATCGGGGAAAAGGTTTCCATTTCTTACAAGCAGATGTGGAGTTCGAAACATCCTGAAGTTAAAAATTTCTAGAGGGATAGACAGATACAGATGAACTTTTGCTATCTGGAGGCAAATCGCCTCCAGATTAGTTTACAGATATATATATGTTATATATTACGGTATTAGGATTCATATATACATATTCATAGGTGGATATATAGACAATTAATATAATATGGGTAATTTGGCAAAGCTAAGAACAAATTTACAAATAAGACCAATTAGTATTTAGGAACAGATGGTAATAGAGAACATTTGAAGTCCCTCCTGTAGACCATAAACAGAAGCCAATACAAAAATGATTTACCTCCAGAGTGTTTTGACCCTCATCTTCACATCTGGTATCACTTTCTTGAGCAACTAACCAATCAGTTGTATTTCCCAAATTAAACCATGTCAGCAGGATCCCCTATTTCAAAAGATCTTACCACATGATTTTCTCAGTGGGATATTCTAAAAAGCGACTTACGTTTTCTCATGTAAAGGACAGAAGAGGACTTTATTTTACTATCTGCCTAAAGATGCTCTAAAAGCTCTTCTGACAGTTGTGAAACTCTAGTAAAGGTAGTGGCTATTTTTCTCAATTGTAATAACTTTTCATGTTATTGTGAGTAACTTTTAAATGATCATAACATTTCATTGCTGTGAAATTCTACTTCTTAGCTCTACTCTGCACTGCAACAAATATTTATATGGCTTTTGATAAGATCAATGTTAGAATCACAAGCATCATTGAAAAATTAGTCTGCTTTTGTCTCTGTCTTTAATTTCTGAGCTCCTGTGATCTATCCACTTCATGTTTCTAAGCCTTAACAGCATCCTTCACTATAAAGCCCAAATTTGAGGTGATCCGTCTTGTGGAGTGAATGAAACTAAAATTAACAGGGCTGAGAGGAACCCACAGTACAATAACATAATTAAAGACTGCGCTACAGGCAAAATATAAAGACTTTAAAAGTGCAGTAGCACACATATTCCTCAATTTGCTAATTCTTGAGTGCATAACTTACACACTTAATGATGTTATTCCTACAAAAAGAATTTCTGCCTCTGCACTTATTCAAATTCAGACTTGACTAAGATGATGATGAAGGAAGAGGAAGTGAATTGACAGGTGGGGTTGTATCATCAACAAATCCAAATTTTTGGTGATGTTAAAGCCTAACTGAGAAAACAAATAATGGAGAATGTGCGAAAACATATGTTATAGTTTACTTTTGCTAGGAATAGGAATATAAAAATGTCGATTGAAATACAATTCCGTACATTTGCAATGATAGGCTTATAAAGAAGCATGACTCAGGTCTGAAAAACTGAGGGACTGGGTTTAACAATCATGAGTTTAAATAAAATTTTGTATGCTTTTCCTTTCTACTTTTTTCTC
The DNA here is from genome assembly GCA_013389825.1 of Crypturellus undulatus. Taxonomy (NCBI): domain Eukaryota; kingdom Metazoa; phylum Chordata; class Aves; order Tinamiformes; family Tinamidae; genus Crypturellus; species Crypturellus undulatus. Next base: position 903,851 of record VWPW01011473.1, read on the forward strand.
CTGGATCTTCAGTATTAATAACATATTTAATTTGTATTTTCAAGTATTCTTCTGCCAACATGACAGTAAAGTTTAGATTCCAGGAGTTAAGGGTTTGTGACAATACACTGAAAGATGTGAGCCTTTCAATAAAATCCCTCAATGGGAAACATTGCTGCAGTTTTATACTAGCTCTAAATCATTTTTCTTGATGTAGTTCAATCATTAGGGAATTTTTCCTCTATTCTTTTCAATAAACAGTTCCCTAGAATGACAATCTAAGCTGTTTACAGTGACTTTTAATAGCTATCTATCAATAGCTCATCTTTTCAAGCAATTTAAAAGTCATGCAGGCATATATGTCACTCAACTTGTATTACAATCATCTACTGTGATTTACAAGGCACTGAAATTTTCCTATGAGACAAAACATCTAATACAGTGAAGGCCTAATCTAGTTTGACTAAACTTCATGCAAGAATGACTCATTGAGTCCTAGTAAGATTTAGCGTGTAGCCTGGAGGAGCAAGCCCAAGTTGTTAAATTCTTTGAAGACTTCTCTTTTTATTAAGTATATCTTTATTTTTAATATAACTTTATATTTAAGGAGGGTTTTTTATATTAAGGATGGTTAAAACTTTTTTTTATATTAAGGAGGGTTAAAACTAATGAGTAGGCCCTTTTTCACATGAACAATACTAATCTAGATGCAAACACAAAAATCTCTCTCATTGGTTTTGGATCATTTGGATATCATTGGCTGATATCCAAATATATGGTGAATGTTTTATCTAAAAGAGATAAAACAGGGCCTTTTCAGGTAGAGTTCTGTGCTTGGTATCTCTTTCTCACTCTCATATGAAGAATTTTTTTTTCTCTTTGCCTCTGTGTTAAGAGGATGGAGGGAGATGGGCTCATTCTAGTCTGCGTTTGAAACTTACAAAAGTACCAATTAATTACCTTTTATTCAGAAAGCCATTTTTATGATTTTTTGTAGGTGAAAATCAAATTTTAAAAGTTAGTTATCAAGTTTCCATTTTGCAACAGACATTCTTTCCTTGGTGGGGGTCAGTGAAGAAATGTTTCAACGGGTAGCTTCTGAAGTCCTTGAAAAACAGCCATGAGTATATTTTGGACTCTGTTTCCTTGTAAAAACCATGGAAAATGGTTTTTACACCATGGAATACCATGGAAAAGAGTTATTTGACTTGATCTCCAGCACAGAACTATTGAAATGCAAATAGCCTCACAGAATCTACTTATATATCTACAGAACTTCCTTATCCTCCTAGTAGCAGACCACGTGTCCCATCACAGCTGCACTTTGAAAGAAGCCAGTGTTAAAGCTTTTCTGCCCACACTCCAATCCTATAGTTTTTTCCCTGTTCTATATGGAAGAAATGAGGGAGATGCTGTAATCCAGCTCAGTGCTACTTACCTGATACTTTTGCCAATTAGTGTATGAACTGTCCTCTGAGAGCAGTATTTAATGACTGTAGATATCATGAGACCCCAGCAAAACTTCAGATAGATTTAAAATTACCTGGCTGATTTTTTTTTTCTTAATTGTTAGCCCCACTCTGAAAGGCAGGTCTCTAAATTAAAGAAATTTGGTGGACAAAATGCTACTTTTGCCATCATCAGCAAAAAATTTTCCTCTGTGAGGTTGTGTCAAATAAAATCTTAAGGAGGCTGTTAATGGCCATGACCTGTGGCAGCCTTGTTGTACCATGTAACTGAAATATTTTCTTTTCCAAATCTCCAAGCATGCCAACGAGAATGCTAAGTCAGCATTTATAGCTAACAAATCACCAATCACCCACAGCTACTGTACCATCTGCCTCCGTAATGAAACATCTCTTCACCAGCTTGAACTTCTGGACCTTGAACTTGACCTTGTCTGAGTTTCTGTTATGTTAACAAATTATTTTGGTGGCAAAACTGTGAATCTACATATAGGACTGGGGAGAGAAACACATCAATAAGGAATTACTTAAATAAATCAAGTTGCTTGACCCAAGCATACCACCTCTCTAAATTTATTTCTCTTTTCACCCCTCTATCACTGCAACTTTAATTTCTCCCTTCTTCTTCATAAATCCATTTATACTGTTCGCATCAGTGCTCTTGGTAATTTATTCCATATTTCTAGTATTTTTTGCATGAAATAGCTCTGTTGGAATTCCTGTTTACTCCTAATTTCAGTTTGCATCCACTGGTTTTTGTAACAGCAGGTTACAGCTAATTAAAATAAATCTGAAAACAGATACATTTAGTATAGGAAATGTTAATAAATTAATACTATTTCTTTAGCAATACTCTGAAACTGCATGCTATTAATATAGTTGCACAAATAATTAACCCAAATCTCATATTCAGGTAATAACAGAAGTAAAATGAACATCTGTTATTACAAATGCATAATGCCATGTTATAATGTGCAGGTTAGGGGTTAACACAGGACACAATGCATAAACACAAAATAAATTATAGTATGGTAGTGTAATTATACTCCAACCACTATGTCAATTATAATTTATATCAGTTCAATAATTAAAGAAAACAAGTTCTTCCTAGGGTTTCCTATTCAGATTCTCCTGAGTACTGAATTATTCTATGCTAGCTAGGATGGCACCGGACCATAAATCTGACAACAGTGCACAGTGGCATTATTTTTAATATGTCATAGAAAGTTTAGTCTATGTGTTAGATTTGAAAGAAATGTTTTGCTAATTTAATTGGGTCAAAAGTAAACAAGAGAGTTAAACAGAGCAAAGAAAATCCACATGTTGACCATCCAAAGAATTAAATAAAACATCTACTACTTTTCTAACCTAAACTATTATTTTAAAATGTCTTTATTGAAAAATTAAATAAGAATGAGACAGAATTCTTTAGAACAGAGTGAATTTGCAAATAGGAAGGGGAAAAAAGAGAGAGAGAGAGAGAGAGAGAGAGAGAACTCATTCATATAGGGACCAGAAGAACTTTTAGAAGATATTTTATGCATCAATTTTCAGTATCGTATCTTCTTATCTATAGGTCCTATACATCTAAGTACAGATGAAAGTGAGATTGTTAGGAACAGTTTAGATACCGACTCTGACACATTGTTATAGAGCCTGCAAAGATGTTTTGTCAGGAAGTCATCCTAGTTTGACAGTTAGAAAGTTAATCCTAATATCTAACCTATACTTCTCCTACATGTTAAACCAATTACCTATTGTTTTCTCTTAGAAGAACAGAAATACTCTTGGGGTCCTCGTAACAGTCCTTTGCAAATTTGAATACTATCAGTACCGTCTACCTCGGTCCAATCTTGCCTAGGAAGATTTTTTCCCTTCTTTCCCACTATTAGATTGATTTGGTTACGAAAAAAACATATTTGGGCCCATGGCTTTTCTGTATCAGGTCTGAGAAAAAGAAACAGAAATATATAAATATCTTAATATCTAGAAATGTCTGGATATCTAGAGAATGGATATGAATGATGAATGCTCTTTGTGCTTCCCTCAGAAATGTCTACTTTACCTAGAACTTACTCTGAAGGTGGTAGCCAAAAGTTAATATAGGACTTTCATCCAGTTGTATCAATACTGAGCAAAGATGAGTAAAAGAAAAAAAAAAAGAAATTATCTCCCATATCTTTTCATTTGTCTCCTGGTTCGTATGATCTAAAGCTCTTTCTGCAACAGCAATAGATTGTCAACATACTTGATATAGTTTACATTTCAACATTGTCCTCATTTACTCCTCTACAATATTTTAATTTTCTCAAATACTCCTCAAGTACTACTACACTTCTTATTTTTTAATCTGAAACTCTAAACTTATCTTCACTGTTATGTTTTCCAGATAAGCTAGATCACTTGGAATTCTTATCTTCTTCAATTCTTTTAGCTGCTCCCAGCTTCTTAATATCCACAGATCTTTTATATCATGAATTAAAAATATTGGCTGGAATGAGGTCAACAACATGAACATATTTGACAAATGCTATCAACTTGAAAGACTATCACTTGCAATTATATAGAGAGTGCTTCTTCAATCATACATTTTGTAGTGGCTTTATCTCTATCTGCAGTACAGAACAAGCTTCCTTGCTAAGAAGTCAATTAGAATTTTAGAGTTTTCTTCCCAGTGTTTTCTATTAAATAATACAAACAGTGTTTAGCATTCTGTGCAATGTTTTATTGGACACAGGTAGTGTCAGTGACTGGTGATCATCGTGGGATTTGTTTGATTTGATAAAATTCTTAGACCGCTTCTCCATGAATCCCATTGTTTAGGAATACACACAAATGATTAGCCCCTGGACTCAGACTAAGCTAACTGAACAGATCAGGAGAAACCAGTGATATAGGTAATGGCAGAACATACTAAATAACTGAATGAGAAGCTGGTAAAAGTTACATAGTGCCATAAGGAATCAAATTTCAGAGATGGTTGAGACTGGGGATGTTTCAGGGAATGGAGTCTTCCAGGCCACTAATACCTGGGTAACGACATCAGAAATACCACATTTGGGTACGGCTGTAGCAAAACTGGAACCAACGGGGAAAAAGTAAATAGGGGAAGGTTGGTTGTTTGTAAGGAGAGAAAGGCATAGAAAGGGACAGATCAAGTAGGATCAAGGGGAAAGAACAAACACAAGAAAATGTAGGGGACGTAAAAGGGACACGTCTCGTGACTACAAGCTTCTCATGACTACAGTATATCTCTCTGGCCAAGGCAGTGCGTGAGCACCAGTTCTTCTAGCAGGAGGATGGAAGCCCAGGGTTGTAGCTGCCAGAGAAGAGACTGCAGATCACAGGGACTTGTTTGCCAAGAGGCCAGTAGCTGGAGAGACTGGGATGTGGAAACTAGCTCTGTATAAACCAAGTAACCTTGGCCATCTAGCAGGGGTGAGTGTGCGTGCGTATGGGTCTGTGACCACTACCGAATCGTTGTCCCGATCAGCTGGAAGAAGGCCATCAGTCATGGTGATGCAACTGTATGTCAGCAAAGGCACCGCTCTTCTGGTTGTATTGATCTCTGTGGTTATCTGTGCGAGTGTGCAGCCTACGCACACACCAGCACACGTATCTGACTCCTTGGAATAGCTGCTGCTGTCTCACTGCTGCCTCGGGGTGGGTGCAAGGAACCCCAGCAGCATGCCTGGGGAGGCCCCAACACCTGCAGAGCCCATCAAAGATGGCTGTAGGCCTCCAAGAAGCTGTCCCTTGGGTCCTGAAGCTCCCTGGCTTCAGCTTCCCTTCGCATTGGATTCAGCTTCCCTTAACACCCTTTTTCTGGGTGCCTCTCTGGTGTGGACAAGACATGAGCTGAGGTTGGGAGGTAGTGTTTGTTTTCTAAAACCGTTCTCCATGTTATGTCCAGAATGTAATCATAACAAAACAAAAATAAAGTTATAACGTGACCCAAACAAACAGAATGGGCTCCGCAATTATCCCCAGAAAATTTCAATATACAAAACTGTGCCTGCTTTGCCAGAAAAGCTGGAAACATCAATTCATTTCAGACAAGAACAGTTGGTCTTCTACACAATTTCTCTTATATGCTAGGCCTGTATCCGACTGAGATAGATACCCTTTCAAATGACACAAGTCCCTTCTATTCAGGTCACCAAATCAAACCCAATGAGTATCTTCCTATCTTTTGATGAATTAGTTCACTCTTAGAAAATTTTGGACTGACTAGACCCTATATAAGATTCAAAGTAAAAAAAAAAAAAAAAAAAGCTAATATTTTCTATCTCAGGATGTTTCATAACCACCTGAGTTCTATGCAGAGTTCCCAAGTAGAACAAAAGGCAAGCTGGTTTCCAGAATATAAAGAGTCTTTATCAATAAGTTTGAAATAGCAGGATCACAATTCAACAAAAGCCACTGAATGAAGTGGCATTCAATTTCTTTACTTAAGGATGCAACTGGGATGCAAGTCCTTGTCTGCCAAAATAACAGACTACTTGTAGTTCCTTTATGAATAAATAAATTTCTTGTCTGCTGGTACTGAAAACTGTCAACAATAAATAAATAAATAAATAAATAAATAAATAAAGCTATAAATCTTGTGATCTTTTGAAAAACATTCACCATTTTGTAGTGACAGGAAGAATACTGGTATTTCCTGGATTTTTATCAATCCTTTTTCAATTGAGTAATGTAGAATAAATGAGAATATATTTTCTTAACCCTCTCACATTTCTACTAAAAAGCTGGAAGTAGGAGAACAAAGGTATGCTGTCTGTTAATAATGAAACTACTAAAGGGAGAAAAAAAAAGTGGAACAAAAGAACACCTTGTTTCCCAAATTATGACACACAACATAATATGCCATTTCTGAGATATCTCATAACTGTTGATACTGAAACTGTTAATACTTTCTGTTGAAGAAAACAGAAAACTCAGTAATATAACTGGGAAAAATCAATCCAACTAATGTTAGAACATTTCCTTTCTAAATGAAAAATTCTTTATTTCATTTTAACACTTTGAAAGCCATACTCTCTTATTTACATTTTGTGTTATTCATTTGATTGCTCTCATAATAGGAATGGCACAGGATTAATTTATTAGTGATAAATTCTCACAAAATAGTAGAATTCCAGGGTGAATCAGGTTGTTTTGCTTGCTTTGTCACTAGGATTTTTATCTGCTGAACACTATATCTAGCACAACATCCTTAGATTTTTTATCAGCATCTGCATTTTAGAACCCACCTGAAAAACGTCTTTCTAAATTATCTTGTCTACATATCCACATGTCTACAGAAGGTGTACAAAAGAATATATTTTTCACCTAAGGTTAGGTTCCAGTTAGCCAAAAGGCCTCTAGCAGCCTCTGAAGTCATAACTGACAAACTGAGACGACTCTGTAGGAAACTCCAGCACCTAATTTAGGGCTTCAGGTTTAACTAGATGCCGACCCAGACCGTTTTTTTCACAGGGCAATTCAAAATGTGGCAGAGAGGAAAACCTCCCCTTGACCTTTTGATTATGTTGGTGAACAGTTCGTTTTTCAGTTTGCTCATGCAACATTCTTGAGTTCTTCGCCCCTCTAAAAGCTCTGAGAAGACTGCACATGAGATAGCAGATCTCATTTAATCTCTTTTGTCCACACCTTCCATCAAAAAAGAACAGATATGTCAATTATGAAAGAACAGATGTACCAATTATTGTTAACTCTTCTCCTAATATTTTGCTAGATTTAAATTCCTAAATCTTTTTTAGAACAAAGATTAAATATATATGAGATGTTGCAAATAATACTGGAGACACAATGAGTCAGTTTGAAGAAAGCATTATTACAGGGGAAAGCTTAAATTATGAAAATATTATTTTGGTAATATTTTTTACTGTTAACCTGGATCATATCAGCATGTACTCATAAAGAATTGCATTAGTACAACTGAAATAACTCTCTCTGCAGACATCACTGGTGATGACATAATTGCTGTGTGAATCAACTGGTATTCTTATGTAGACTTCTATTTTTCTTTGCTATTACATATGTAACAGTAGTATTCTAACATTTTCTCCTGTATTTTAGCACATGTACATAAATATCTTTCCCTCTGAGTTTCCTTCAAAAGTAACTTCCAGATTGCAGAACGGAGGGATCCTGTGTTACATGCATTATTTGGATTTCCCATTGAAAAGATGGCATCCCTAGTTCTTGCCCCAGAATAATCCTGAGGTTACCTGACACTAATCACTGCAGTTACCAACAATCCAGTTTTTGATCAGTAATAGACATCCACTAGCTACTACTTTAAACAGCAATACATGGTACAGTAGTGGTATGTAGCTGTCATGGCAAATCAGTGCGCCGCTCTACCACCACACTGTGAGACCACCACACTGCTTAACTTCCTTCATTAAATTACAATTCTTCGTATTTGTATGGACATATGTATAAAAAATGAGATAAAAAGTCAAACCTACCTACATGGTCATGACCTACAAAGACTTGTCTTTTTAAATATCTAATTCAGATTTCAGAGTTTCAGAGAAAGCACATTCAGCAACAACCATACACTGGATTTGAACATCTCAAGCAACACTGGCCTTGCTTGTACTATGCATTTATGCAAAGACAGAACTAGGGCAGACTAAATACAGATCTTCTTAACTATTTATTGTCTCCCTGCCTATAGAAAATGAAAATTCCTTGGCATAGAGTATGCTGGTTACATTATTGTATCACTACCGTAATAGTGATATCCTCATTTTCTTTTTAATACATGACATTTCAGCATTACAGTGATTCCACTTTCATCCATAGCCAAAACACTATGAAACATTCAACTTAAATCTTGATGCAGAATGCCCTACTAATCTTTTGTATCATCTTTGAAATGTTATTGAATTGTGGCAATCAAAGCTTATAGGAATTAGAAATATTTTGAGGTGATAAGGATTAAAAGCTATAGTTCTACAAGTGCATAGATAAAAGCCTTTATTAAAATGAAACAAACATGAAAAACAATTAATGTAATGTGTTAGAAGCTATTATTTACATTTCCTATGATTTTTGGACTGCTATACCAAGCAAGGTGATCTCTTTAATGTGTTATTTCATAGCTGAATTAAAATTTATCTTATTTTTGTCTTTTGAAAAACATAGTGTAACTAATTTGGGATGTTTTTCACTAGAGAATTTATTAATTTTGATATGATGATGTGTTATCCCATCATAAGGAATTGTTTGTGTAATTCATTAAGTCTGACAGTATCAGCTGAAGAAGAATAGATTAATTAGTAACTTGGGTGTAATAGTACACAGACAGAATAAATTCTTGCAGAAATACTCTGCATATGAAACATTTTTTTTCGTTCTTTACCAAAGGCAAAATCATTCCTATTGGTGCCTAGGATGCACAAAAGAGAAAAGGGGGAGCAGAGGACACACAAATCCTGTCTGGGAACCTTAGTTTTACGTAGTCTCTGTATTTAAGTTAAGAAATAGGTATGTTCATGTTCCACAGGCTTATCCCCTTACACTAGGCAGAGTCTGTAGTACAGGAGCACTGCAGATCGATTCCTGCCTACAAGTTTACCTTTCCCTCCAGAAGAAATAGTGTTCATAGGGAAAGATGGAGAATATCATGACCTGTAAGCCAGAAATCTGGGAGTTAGAAATCACTGTCTGATCCACTGGTTAAGACATTCCTATTGATCGTATAATGGTTGTTAAAAATTTTCTGACGAAATTGTTTTTTCTCAGAGCATGTAGACAGGATGACGCATATATCTTACTTAAAATTACTTAGGGGAAAAGATAAGCTCTACTGCTGGGTGGATGAAAAAATGAAAATGAGATATTTGCTCTGAATTCCCTGTTAGAGGACCCTTTCTAAAATGATTCAGAAAAGCAGCCTATCTATCTCAAAATTGTTCCCTGCAGCAGGATTTTTCTCTTCACCAACAACAGAAGAAACCTAAACGCACTCGTCTCCTCAGGCTAAAGCTAGCTTCTGTGAACACCTAACCCATATCATTTTATTATTGACATTTGACTGGAGTTCAGCTATAAAGGTAAAACTTTTATGATGAATTTTCCATACATTGCTACATTGAATAAAGGTCAGGAAAAAAAAAAAAAAAAGACCTACTTTCTAAAAAGAATAGACTGTCATAAAGGAGCTAATAACTTTATTATTCAAATTCTGCACACTCAGTGCCTAAGATTTTGAGATCCTATATATTCTGCAAGTCCCCAAAACTTTGTTAGGTCTTCACGATGTGACAATTTAAAAACACATTGAGCATATTCCTTTATGGCCAAATACACTGTCTAGATGTACATGATGTACACCTCCTCTCTCCCCAACAAACAGACTGTTTTATTTAGGGTGGAATAACTATTTCACACTTACTTTGCCTTACGATGCCTGTCACAGACGTAAGCTTCCTCTATTCTATTTTGCCGGGCAGAGGGGCAAAGAGGGGAGGCAGGCAGGGGGGTTGCTAGCTCACTGTCTTCAAGATATTGTGTTTTTATAAGTTACTAGTGTTACAGGAGATGCCATTATAATAAAGGAAGAACATGTGTGATGGTGACTGTGCCATTAAGGTCTCCAGCAGAACATTATTGATCTTTGTCTCAAGAATATCAGAACATTTTATTAGAGCTACAGCAAACTGTTCACCTCACGAGCAGCCAGCTGAACTGTATCATTCAAAGGTGAGGAGGTTCAGCTCTCCTACTGTATCTAGTCCACTTACAGGGCTACGACAGAACTGCAAGTACAGTCAGTCATGACTAGTACATCATGAAGTAGAACATCAGGTACAAATAACCTCAATGTGGGGGAGCTGTGGGGAGATGATATTTTTGAATTCAACCCCAGTTTCTAAGTCTCTATTCTTCTTTCTTTTCCAAGTTGCTTTGGTTTCTGTAAAACTGCTTTTAGTAATATGGGTCTTGCAGAAGGTATAATCACTTTTCCTAAGCACATGAGACTGCAGTCAGTTCTGCTGCTATCTTGCAGGCAGGTAAACAGCAGGATTCGTGTATGTGGTCTGCCTCCAGTAAATATTGGTCTCCCTGCTGTGAAAGGGGCTCAAGTAAGTTCATATGTGGCAGACCACTACTCAAAGCAACTACTGAGAGAAAGCAAGGCCTCTTCCTGGGCACCACCAAAACTTCTCTCTGTGGTTATGTAGGAATTCTGAAGTTTCCTTCATTAATTTAAGCTATTGGAGGGTTGTGGTCCTGTGGATAAAAAAAAACACCGGTGTGGTTCATAGGACAGACTGTGGCGTTATGTAATGTGGTCATCACCCCAGGGCCCTGCCATTCATAAGCACATGTCTTATTTTGAGCATTACTGACTGACTGACCCTTGGTGAGGCTAGAAAAAATACTGTAGATATCTACCTACCTGTAGGTATCTTTCAATAGCCTGTCACTACTGCCAGTTCTGCTTACCACTTCTCTGTTCCCATTGACTTTCTAACAGACCGCTGAGCAAACTGAAGTTTCCACGGAATCCTCAGTTTTGTGCTGTATTAAGCTTGTTCAAGCTTTGAGAGAGCATCTTCCCACTTCTGGCCATTTTTAAGTCTAACAGACTACAGTCTGTACTTTTCACAGGCGCAAGAGTAGGAAGGTCATTTTTCAAGCAACACTTTTCTTACCATAATTGCCTTTTGTCTGTATTTTTCTCCCCTTGCTGATAGCCATTACAGGAGGACTGACTGACTGACTGACTGGCTGATATGGTGATGCTGGTGACCTCTGTTCCTACAAGTGACAGATAGAGGGTTCTGTGGGGAGCCCGAGCAGGTGAGAAATCAGTTCACAGAGCCAACAAATTAATTCTCTTAATGCTGGCATCCTCAAAGTGCACTGGTCTGCTTTGAGACAGTGATGTTACTGCAGTATGTGAAAGACTTTCTAGAAACCACAACAATTCAGAGTAGCCCAAGCGGCACAGTAAGATATATTTTTCTGTAGAAATTTGTCATAGAGTCTGAAGTATTTCAAGATTGCTTTAAAACGTTGTCATAATTGTAAAGCAAAGGTTAAGAAAAAGAGCGCATTCTAAACATAAGATACTTTGGAAAGAGTAGGAGAGTTAAAGAAACCTTTTAAATATTTCCTTTTATTGGGTTGGGACTAGAGCATTACGCATTCCACACCATACAACACAGCTAAAAGTAATCCTTATACCCTTCTCCCTCTCACTCATGACTGGATAGTCATATTTTTTCTCAACTTAATTTCAAAAAGAAGTAATATGGCTTTGTTAGTGACATTCTCCTTCTGCCTGGTATATCATAGCTTAACTAGGAATATGGGTAAAAAAGGTACATGGTGAGCACAACCTGACACAGAGATATGGGTAGGTTAAGCAAGTTACTAACATAGATAGAGAACATGGTGGGGGAAGCAGAGGAAGAAATACAGAATTAATTAGACAGTGAAAAGCAGATATACAGGATCAAGAAGGACCTGCCAGTTACACTGGGACTTGTCCCATATTTAACTTCATGATCTCAAATATCTTTCCCAGCACATTTAATTGTACAATGAAGGAAGGTGAGATAAGCTTGCTATTACTTTCTCAGAAAAAAAAGGTTGACTGGAGAAAATAGTGGGTTCAGAATGCTTAGATTCTAGTATTTTAATTGTGAAATAACAAAATAACATGACAACTTAAATGCACAGAGTTTCCCAGGAGTTATCTCAAAATTAGAAGTATTTACCACACAGAAATCTCCCATCTATAAATTAACAATTAAATCCATCTCAAGCTGAAGGCAGCCAGCAGTCATCTGATGACCATTTAATGCACTGTATAAAATTACTTACTTTAATTCAGTGTTGGACAATACCCAAATAAGTATATGTATCTTCTCATGTCAGAGTGACACATTTACTGATGGTATCAGCATTAAATCTCGTGTCCTCTCAGATGGCTCCTGCAGCAATTGGCCTTTTGCCTAGTGAAACTGATGGACATCCAAGGTGGAACAATCCAGCTATATCCCTATAACTCTGTGCCCTCGGGGTCACAATGAGCCTCACTGCCTTAATTGGAGCTCTGTGCAAACGTGCAGCTTGTCCACATGGAGCACGCTAAGGGGACAAGCATCATTTTGTATTTTAGGTCCAGTTCAGCACAGCCAGTTCCCGGCCAAATTCCAAGGGAAACAACTATTCAAATGAAGATGGTGCATTTAAAAAACAAATTGTAGAGTAGTGTGTTTAATTACTGGGCAGTCTGCCACACATTGAGCAAATTTTCACTCCTGTGCTTGTTCCTCCTGGCTGTGCTCAGAAGCGGGGAGTTGTAATATCGAATCAGGGCAGCCCACAGAAAACAAGCAAATTCTGTGATTCTTCAAGCCTTGCAAAATCACTGATCCTTCCTTAATTTTACCAGTGTTTGATGCTTACAGTAAATGACTGCTAACGTTTCGGTTTCTGTGCAAGTGTCTAAAATGGGGCCTAAATAACTTTTCAGTTTGTCTGAATATATGCCTACTTATGCATTTAATAGCTTCATTTTTACTGTCTTGTTCTTTTGAAAGAACTATTATATGGGAAGAATATAGCAAAACAAAACAAAACATAATCCCTCTTTTACTACTATATTAGTGGAATCTGAACTAACACTAAAATAAATTCCAAAAGTTCATTTTTCAGCACAGCAGAGGTAGAATCAATGATATCAACCTTTCTGCTTTTGCAGATAGTACTGTTTTTTTGTATATTCTCCAAAACACATGTGGGAGAATTATTAGAAAAAAAAAAAAAAAGAGGAGTAACTGAATCTAAAGGTTTTTAAAGAACATAATGGTCCCTAATCCCTCCAAAATAAAAAGTTTTATTATTATTCTAATATTTAACTCTCCTACATAATATTTCCTAAATCCTTCATCTAGTTTAAAAACATTGTTATTTCTACTGGATCTAATCTGTTTTCAAACAAGAGATTTACTATCATCAAGACATATTTATTTATAGTTCTACTAGAATTTAAAGGATAAATATTACCTGAAAAAACATTTTTTGTTTTGCTTTCTCTAGTACATTGCAATTTATAGATTTCTTTAAATTTTGAATTCTAGAGCCATAGTGGCCTCTATTGTTCTCATATTAGAATAGCACATATCTAGACTCTAGTAAATAAATTACCTTTAGATTTTTTTTGATTCTATTGTACATGACAATAGTTCTTGTGAATCTACTTATTTTCCACGGCTTCACTTTACAGTCAAACTTCCAAAAACTGAGTTAATCACATCCTCACAGTTCCATCTAACAACAGATCAGTTACAGACATGCAGTTTAGTCCAACTTAAAATACACACTATGAATCTGCTTCTGGGATAACTACGTTCTCTCTGCAAAGACTATGCAGAGACAGAATTCCAGACAGTTGCTTTAAGCTAAATTTTTAGCTTTGGGATGAATTAAGTTAGACAAGATGAATCTTAGCCTAACAGAAGCCAATTTACAGAAAACCAACATGCTAATTGCTCCATGAAACTGCCCAAGTGTAACTTATATCAACACTTTATAGCTCAGAACCAGCTTTCCGATCATGAAGAGACTGAATATTAATTCTATTTAACTAATATCATCAATATTTTCCAAATTCTATTAGAAGAGAATTTAAATGATGCATAGAATTTCAGTTCTATGAAGTATTAAAGTCTGATATTAAAAATTCTACTGAGAATACAGTAAAACTCAACAATCTTTCTCCCTCCCTCCTCAGAAAGAGTGAAGGATCTTCATAATTCTTACTACTGCACAGTAATTTATATAGTTTGTGATTGATAATAGATGACAACATTGTTTCCCTTCCTGATTTTTGAACCAAAAATAAAGCCCATCATTACATGTTGAATTTATGAAACTAGCAGTCAATCATTTACACAAAATGTTGCCACACATCCAGATATAAGTTTAAAGTACTTTTGCATATTCTACATAGTTTTACATATTGTACTACAATGTCATTAATGTTCCAGGAAAAGGATATGAAATAACAAATGAATAAGGAAGTTCTTAGTATTGTTATTATATTAAGTAAGTATTTCATAAGACATATTAAGAGTAAGTATTAAAAGTAAATATTTCAACTTTGATATATTTTTGATTGAAATCAGGAAAAAAAAAGAAAACTATATTTGTTAATATTTAATATAAGCTTTAAAATCAAGTACACTATGTTATATTCCTCAAGCCAAAGATATGATAAATGAACTTTGGTAACTTTGGTAATATGGACATGTGATTTAGCAAAGAGAAAGCTCCAGCACAAATTAACCAGAAATATTCAGAGATTTTGTTTTCATACTGCAGTGCCTCTGTAGAAAATGAATGTGATCCTTGCAAACTTGTTTTTTGCCAGTTGAATTTCATATAACTCATGCTGTAAAAAGTCAACCTCATTCATGATTTTGGAGGTTATCTCTGCCAATCTCATATTTTACATGGCTGCAAAATTGCTTATTTTATGTTAAATTCAGATTGTGAGTCTTTCCAGTTGCTGTTTGGTTGACTTCTATTTATGAGCAGAAAATGGTAGCTATCAGCCAGGGGTTAAAAAGGAATAGAAGAGACATATTCTCTTTAGGCAGATCTTTGTTTCCTTTTGAGTGAGATGATAAAAATAAAAGTATCTTTAAATGGCAAGACTAATTGGTAGTTCAAGTCAACAGAAGTTGTGCTTAGTATGTATCAAGCTATTCATCTGCCTCATTTTTCTACCTTGCTGCCTTACAATGACATTTTGGAATTGGATAATATACTAGAAATATCTAAATTATAAAACGGTTAACATCATTACTGAAATAAGCACTGGAACTGTCTCCTAAGAGCAATTTTTTCCTATGCTTCCAAATATTAGGTTATAGCAAACTGAAAATGGAGAGTAAGAGATGGAGAAAGCATGAATCTGTAGGTTGGATAGCACATTACAGAAAGGTTAATTTATAAGACCCTTCATCTAAAAACATCTGCAGGCTATGTGGAGCAAATATCAGTTTATTCAGAAAATATAGTGCTTTTTGCTCTAAAAAGTGCTGTAGTAGACATGAGGTGGTGAACTTATTTTTTTTAAGCTATGAAGTTATGCACCAACTTTTTAAAAATATTTCAATTGAAACAGCACATTTGAAGATAGCATTTAAGAGGAGAGGTTTCCCAAAACTGATCAGAAGCTTGCTTGGGTAATTTGCATTAGAAAAGTTAAATAAACATTTTTGGCTTTCTAATCCATCTTCAGTTTTCTTATATTTCTGTGTTATTAAATGCACAGGACAGCTGGACAGCTCTCATTTTCCCTGAGCCTTAATTTAAATCAGGAAAGCAGAGCTAAGTTCAAATGCACCTCTGAGCTTTCTATGCTCAGGGGCTGCTGGAGGTTGCTCATCTTTCTCAGAAGCTTAGAGCATCCTTGGGGTTATGTTTACCACTTTAATAGCAGAATTAAGATAAGACAGATGGAAAGAGAAAGAATTAGAGATGGCAGCAGCTGGTGTGAAATCTGCTTCAAGAATACAATTGTCTATACAGACTTTTTCAGAGAAAGCCAAAAAGAAAAACATATTTTTCACTGTAGAATACCAGTTGGTGTCCCTTCTATAGTCAATGTAACAGCACTGTTTAGAAAAGCACATATTAGAAATATCACCACTGACATTATGAAAAAAGACAGAAATAGAGATTAGTATAAAAGTCTCTCATAAATCTTAAAGAAATCTGATATATGTACCTGCAATGTAATGTAGATATAGAAATAAACATTAACTTTTGAAATGCTGAATCCCAGAATATTATAATATGTAGGATGCTGCTATCCTACACTGTTGCTGAGGAGATGGGGATTGATGATTAAATCAATGTGAAGGTGATCAAGCAAATCACAAATCAAAACTGGCTATATGAGACAAAACTAGATCCCCATACCACTGACCTACAGAGTGATCCAACTTTTTCAGAGCTGTACCAATATGCAGTCATGTTGTCAGTCGCATTTCGTGCAACAAAGTACTTGAGAATGCAAAGATTCAACAGAAATTCCACATATAGCCATGGGATCCTAGCAATAGGCCTGATGTAGCTTGTGGACCACTGGATGGACCACTCTGACTTACTTGTTCCGTAAATGATCTACTCGTTCCCTTATCTAAACATGAACTTAACAGAAATGGAAAACTGATCACAATGAATTACATCCTAGGCACAACTATGAACAAAGGCAATAGGATGAGATTCAGTTGTCTAAACAGAATAGTGCCATATGAGAGGCCCCAGCACATCACACCTGGTTTCCACTGCTGTTCCAGAAGAGTGCAGGTCTTCCAGATCAGATCTGTTAGCACTGCGCATCTGTCGCAGATACCTGAGAGCAACTAAATGACAACACATTGCTATTTTCAGGGAACTGAATGCTAAATGACTCTCCCTTAATTAATCTTGAGTGTATCTGGCACTACAAGAAAACCCCCAAGGCCAGATCTGTATTAGAAAATTAAACAGGTCCAGGAGGATTATCAGCATCTAATTTTCCTGGCATCCAAAATGAGAATGGTCATAATTAAACTGCTTGTTGGGAATGTCCCAGAACTCTTTGGGAAAGTACTAGGCTAAAAACATTCAAAGAGTATTCAGACCATTTGGTAACATAGATGGTCATATCTTGGAACCCAGGACTACTATTTATTATGTAAGTGTGTGTGAGCTACTGACCCACTTTCTAAAGAAGGTGAGCTGAGAAGAGCTAAATATCTCTCCTATGAAAACTGGCTTTTCAAAAGGCTTTACTTTTCTGGTCTCCATTGACTAGAATGATAGACCCCAAACCATTATTCATATAAAGAAGAATAGTTTGACAATCACAGGTCCTGAGCATCAAAATACCCAACTGAAATAAACTTAAGCACAGAATTTCAGAAACATTTTTATTTGCACAGATTTTCAGAAACATTCTTATTTGAAAGAGCTTTAGCCACCTAACTTTAGCCACTAACTAAAGTTGTTTCTAATAATATAACAACCTATGCACCTTTTACTGAGGTGCAAGAAACACAACAATTGGAAACACAATAAATAAACAAATAAATAAAAGTGAGGTAACTAATTCAATAGATTGCTTTACACCAAAAAAAAAAGACTAACCATAAAATTATAGCTCTAAGTAATTTAAAAGGATTATTTTTCATTTTTATTTTTTCTTTTTCCCCTTGGACTGCATTAGTGAAATAGAGCTTGAAGAGAGAACTTGACAGTGCATCAAAAACACCAGTTCTTCCAGAATCTGAGCAAGTGACAAACGTCCTGCCCTCAGGGAACTGCAGATTCAAGTCTATTTCATACAAAGTTTGTACATATTTGTTTTCATGCAAACATTACCCTTAATTCAACAAATTTGCCTTTGACCTTTGTCAGAACCTTCCAAGGAATTAACAGGCAAAAAATATTTGCTACCTTCCTCAGCATTCCTTGTGCTGTGTTAATCAAAAAGCTCTTGGAGGTTGTCTAAACCAGCAGGAGATATGGCAGTCTTGCCTTGAACTTCATAGAGGCTCAATTCATCTTTCTTGAACAAAACTGACTAGACAAAGTCGTACAAGTATAGAGTTTTTTCCATCTTTACTGTTAATCTCTCTCTTGATACATTTTAGATGTTAATTGCATATTTTCATGGTTGAGTCACGGCCGAGACTCTAAGTTAATAATCTCCGAGTTGAGTCCAGTCTTCATAATCTTCTATTTCCCCTTGAGGAGTTTACTGCACAAATGTTGTCATTAATGCTGAAGTGCATTAACTCGCACTCTGTAGCATGAAGTTTCATCTCAAATCTCTCAAGTTTTAAAGATTATATTTTAAATGGTGTGCTGTGCAGCATCTGAATCCCTTGTGGCTGTGGAAGGACACTGGACAGGATTCTCCACCCCCTGATTAAATCATCTGATTACCCTGGAAGCATTAATGAGAGGAACAAGCAACAAGTTCCTGTTTCTCAGGTTCCCGCCTTTGTGGTAGTGCATCCTAGACAGATGGAGATACATGCCTGCAACTCATACCTGGATCAGGTGCAGAAGTTCAGAGGGGAAGGTTTTCAGATATACCCAAGCTGACATTTCTCCACAGACACTCCTCACTGCTTGGAGCTAGGTTTCAAGATCTCTCTGAAGCCCAGAGAGCTAAGCCAAGCATCATAGAGTATCATTTGCGGGTAATCTTTATTAAATCTTGTCTAAAGTCCCTACTGATTAAAGCAAGAACTGTGGTGCCTTGATAACCTAAAAAGGTATGAAGCCTCAGAGAACAGGGAAAATGATGCATTAAGCGACGCAGAAGTACGGAAGGACTGCACAGTCCTGACAAGGACTGAAGGCTTGCAAGCCAGGAAAGTACCTCTCATTTTATTTAGCTTGTTTTATGAACCAACACTGCTGAAGACACTATTTCTGAAGCTGGCCTTAGGCAGAAGTTAGAAGGATGTCAGAACTGGAACTAGGGAGTACCATCTAACAGCTACAAGTGAGATGAAGGGGAAAGGTTTTCTTCAGAAATAACTATACTCTGGTTCTAAAAAGGTTTCGAACGGCGGAAATTTTTATCACTACCAGACCTAGAATGTCTCTAGGGCATCCCATTTTTCCTAAGATCACTGATGCTACACCAAAAATGCCAGCAGAGCAGACTAGAAGAAAATTCTTCCCAAATGCAGTGTGCTGTTGTTTTCTGACTGTTTGATCAGAAACAACTTATTCTCTCTCATTCAACATAAAAGTAAATTTTATGTATAATTTTAAACTTTATTAAAGACAGTAAATGTTCCCCAGATAATTTAATGCCTTAGCATAACTTATTAGAGAAAGGGATGCTAAAACAAAATCAAGTTTAATTTCTTCTTCTGTTCAATAAAGTTGCTTTGGTTTGACTAATTTAATTATTTTTAACTGCATCTTAAGTGACCATAATGATAAAATTGATACAATTTTCAATATTCAATACAGTTCTAGACTAACTACTTTCCATATAACTGTGAATACTAACACCAGCTGATTAATCTTTCTAACGGTCACCAACTGCTGAGTACATTACAGCATATGGCATCCACTCATAGTAGTTATTGCCAAAAAATATACAGAGCTACTTATTAGAAATGACCTGGACATACAATTTTCATTTTTGGTTTAATGTTTAGTTATCTACTGAACATAAGGGAAAAAGTAATTGTATTCATATAACAAAGGTGGTAATTTCCATCTGGAAGACATCTGTTTCCAGACACATTTCTTTCTGCATTACATTTGCCTTAAAAGAAGCCCTCACAGTATCTTTCCAGGTTTTCCAATCTCTTGGTCCTTGGAGTTTCTCCAGGTCAAACTTTTGAAACTTTTACTTCTGATTCCAGGAAGTTCAATCAGAAGTGATATTGAAGTGACAAATGCAGGAAATGACCTCTGCTCCAAGGGAGTCCTTCCAAATCTACCAGAATACTGTTCATCCCACAGTCACTACAGTTTAAATGCCTTACATATTAGCATATTCTTAAATTGGTGATTGGTAAAAATGAATACCTAAGTCAGTGAGCTGAGGTACTGAGACACAGAACAGACTCATTCATTTCTGCTACAGGGACAGAAATCTTCGTCAGAAAGACAAATTGGACAGTTCTGGGTATTAACAGCTACACTGCTGCAGCTAAATTTGACTGTGGCTCTGGGCAGAGTCCTTGCTCTCGGCACACACAGTTTTAAAACAGCAGGATCCCCCACAACTACCAGAAACTGCTACCATGGACCTTCTGAAGCATCATCACAAAGATAGAGCCTTAGAAACAGAAAGGGCTTTGAATCTCTCCTTTCACCACCACAAAAAAGAGTAGTTTATTGTTACCTCTTTCCTTAACCCTGACACACACCCTTATTCTTTATTTTGTAAAAAGTCTGCTAATTTTTAGGACACTATGGTACTTGCTTGTAAAAATATACTATGGAAAAATTTTCTCTGTGCTTAATACTCTTCTCTTCCCAAGCAGATTTCCCTCCAACCATAGACATTCTTCACACAGCTTCCACCCATGTCCTCCTATTTCTGTCACAGCAAGTAAATGCCTCGGGAGCATGTTTTTATATTTGATGGCCATCCTGTCCTATCTTTGCTAGTGCTCAGATCTACACAATTTATGGAAAGACGTTTCTCTCTACCGTTCTAAGAGACTTTCACTATCTCTCACAACATTCAGAATTCCCTAGGAAAATCCTACATTCTGTTTCATAAAGTAGAAGGGTCTCATGAAATATGATTTTCAACATTTTTTGGCTGGAGGAAGAGGTCATAAAAATATTGGATTATCAATACAAACATGTTAGGAGCAAGACCAGAATAGTGTCGGACCTTTGTATTTATTGGAAAGTCTAAGGATCTCAAACATAAAATGTAAAGATTTCTCAGAATACAATATTTTGGTAAATTTGCTTGGCAATGATGTATGGAGGAAAGTATGGTTGTACCTTAGTTACAGTCTCAAGCATCACCTAGCCCACCAGGTTTTACTGATCTAGTCAGTATAAAACCATTAGCTCTCATCAGTGCTCTGGCTAGTCTACAGGTCTTTCTAGGGAGTAGGTTAAACTGTGTATGTACTTAGGGAACCATGGAGCAGGGAACTGGAAGAGCATTAATCTATTAACCTTTCTCATTGAATTCTAGGCAGTACTTAACCCATAGATGCAATGAAAATTAGTGCTAAAGTTGATTCCTTGTAGTATCTCCTAAACAATTATATCTTTAGCATTTTAATATTTATATGAATATTTATTAATATTTATTTCTAGTATCCTATATTTTAACAAATATAACTTTAACAAATATAATATCACTTCATGTTGTACGAAAGATATTAATTATGCTCTCTTTTATTTATGCGGTATTACTCTTTCTCTGCACAGCTTTAACTACATTAAGGTTGTCAACGTGCTACTTATACAACATAATTGAGTAATAAAGAATGTATAGAAATATTGTAACAAAAATCCAGTATGCTTTGCATTTCCCAAATCAGCTTTTGTTACCAAATCAAAGAAACATTTTTCAACAATATAGTCTGCCCTATCATTAAAGTAAATTATAGGTCCGGTTAGTTATTTATATATGATGCTTACTACTTTGCTCTATTAAATAAAGAAATAAATTATAACATTATTCATATTGGCCATAAGTTGCTACTGTTTTCATATAAAGTTGATTTACAAGCAGAAAGTACAGTGCCACAAACAATACACTTAAAATTCAAAAGAAAAACCTTTGACCACTGATTTCCTTACTACTACTTTTAAAATAAAATGTATTGATTTTAGGTTTTGTATACACATTTACATGAGTAAAATATATTCCAGAACTGGCTCTGTAATTTTAAGTGGAACCTTCACTAGCAGATACAGGGACAAAACTAAAAAAAAAATAACCTCATGATCAGAAAAGTGGTTACTTTGCAGCTCCACATCAAAATCTTATTACAGTCTGACCAACTGGGGTGCACAGTTTAAAAATTAAAACCAAAATCCCTGAACACTTGTGTGTAATGCAGTTAAAAGAAGTAAATTTGCTCAGAACATTGTGAAACTGAGAGAAACCACTAGAGGGCAAAGTTTCATTGTAAAAAAAGCAGGAAAGAAAAAGGCACCTTTATATGAAGGAGAAACAAAGTAACAAAGGGGAGAAGAATAAACCACAAAATAGATGTTCTTTAAACTCCTAATCAGAATATAAATAAAACAATAATTTCCCCTTAACTGTATTGCTTAAAGGAAGTCATTACATGACACTTACATGAAACTAAGTCTGTAGTGTTGCTCCTTCTTTCTTGTTTTTACAGATACAAATTTCTACAGATATTCAGGTGTTCTCAGAATTGCTAATTTTGTTTTAGAATATCTGCAAATAAATAGTTTCTCTAGTTGTCATTTTAGGATTGAAAGGTGTATTACCAAATCCTTGGTTGTTAATACTGAAAAAGAGCAGTGGCTCTTAAAAACAGCAGTTCACAAAAACAAACTGTGACAAACCTCTGCATACTCACAAAAACTAAAACAAGAAAGCAGAACTTGTTTAGGCCTGCAAATTTACCAAAGCAGCAAGGGAAAAAAAAAAAAAAAAGACTAGAAAATGCAGGAGTGACAGCTTTTATTTAGCATTTATTTTCATTTGGCAGCAGTAGGGGTGCACTGCACTGACCAAAGATCTAGCAGGAGAGCAAACCACATTACCAGTAAAGGTCATAATAGGATAAAATAATAAAACAGATAAAATAAAGGATAAAATAAAAGGATAAAATCATACAGAGACTTAGCTATTGCAACCTATTCGACTTTTAAGCCTCTCTCTCTAACCGAGTTACAGCCACAAGTTGGCAGCCTCGGCTTCATGTATGGTGAAAAGGTGAAAGTTTTCTTACAGATCATGACAATGACCCTGAATGACTTTGCCTTACCTTGATGGAAGGCAAATAAAAGAAGTATATATTATGAAATTAAAAATACTGCAATAAAGGGGGAAGTAGATTTCAAGGAGCTAAATACTCCTAAATTATGAGAACAAGTTAAACTTCATCCCAGTATTCTAGAAGAACTAGTCAATGAAATTGTAGGCCAAATAGTAGGTATTTTCATAAAGCTTCCATAAAGGAGAAAGAATATGTCTGAAAAGTAGCCAAATCCATTACTTTATTTAATATTAAAAAAAAAAAACAATAATATAGTCTTTTTCATATGACCAGAAGATTCTCAAAGGTTTTGGATGCTTAAAAAAAAAAAAAAATAACATTAAGGAAAAAAATGTAAAAATACAACATAAACTTTATTAAAAAAAAATCCTATACTAGATAAATGTAGTACTTTATCAGTAGTTTAGCTAGGGAAGACAAATAATACTACAGCATAAGGAATTAAATATGAAACTCATGGACTGGAGAGGTTACTTGAGAAAGCAAAGATAGGAGACTACTAACAAAAACAAAACAAACAAAACAAAACAACAACAAAAAATGACCTTCAGGACTTCATTAGGGGAAATCCAGCAGTGCTAAATACAAGACTATGCACTTAGGGACTAATGACTAAAAATAATTGCATGGGGACTGCACCTGTTGATCACAGGTTAACTAATGCAATGTCAGTGTGACGCAATTATGTAAAAGGCAACTGCATTCATAGGATGCATTCAGCAATGTACTATAGATGAAATAAGGAACAAACAATGATACTGGCACGTCATTAACAAGAATTTATTGACAGAGCTATTTAAAGTAAGGAACAGTGCATAGATACCGCTATGTCAAAGAAAAATTAGTAGAAGCTCCCACCCAGCCTCCCAAGGTGAGATGAAGAGAAGGAGAAGGGGAAGGACCAAGGAAGTTAAAAGAAAAAAAAAAAGAGATGAATTTTCACTTGAGAGCTTGAGTCTAGCAAACAGCTGGACTATACAGAGACTCAACAGTTCCTTCTAGTCTTCCTCTGTGCCCACAGTCTGAGAACAAGGTTATAGTTGTAAGTAGAAGAATAAAGAAATTCTTGCGAAAGAAGCATGCTATGACTTAGACATAAATGCATATTTGAGCATGCCAGTTTCTACCAGCTGGATAATAAATATATCAGTAAACTAAGGAAATGTAGATACTTTATTAAATTAAGCAGCAACTGAGAGATCTGAGGATAAAGTGATTTTTTTTTTTTTATTTTATCATTCATTGGTCTACCAAGGGCTCTACCTGACAGTGAACTGCACACCCACACAGCAGATTATACAGCTGCGTCACACCTTAGATATCATGCTTCCACCTGTCAAGTTAATTCATTTCAACTGTTTTCCTGTTTCACTAGAGAAGCCAAATTGGGGTCCCTTTGTTGAAATCCCTATGTGCTGTACACATGTCTAAACGTCTTGCCTATAATCCCTAAAGACATCCCTAAATATCTTGCCTATAATCAAAAATAAATCTGTAGCAGAATAAACAGCTATAGTAAGATTTTCTGAATATTGCTCTAAAGTATTGTCTCACATCCAGACTTCCTCAGAAACGAACTTTCTAAAAAAGTATGGGATATTTATATATATATATATATATATATAGCCTATCTATATACGAAGGTTTAGGAGGATGTGTGTTTACAAAGCTTTGCTTTCTAAACTTTCTGAACTTTCTAAAGCTTTGCTTTCTAAAAGAGAGAGAGAGAGAGAAGAAATTAAAGCCAGACAGACACTTCTAGCAGACCATGAAAATGGTTATTCCACTCAGGTTCTTACAGTACACTNAAGCTTTGCTTTCTAAACTTTCTGAACTTTCTAAAGCTTTGCTTTCTAAAAGAGAGAAAGAGAAGAAATTAAAGCCAGACAGACCCTTCTAGCAGACCATGCAAATGGGTATTCCACTCAGGTTCTTACAGTACACTTATAACTTTGGTAGTCAGGCTGCTGGAGACAGAACTATACCTTGAAGTAAGGCAGAGAAGTCTGAATTATAAACAAAAAGAGTTCCATAAACACAATCAAAATATTTAATGCTAACAAAAAATCTGAATAGCATCTACTAAAGAGTTTTGAATAGTAAATAAACAAGAATGTAGAAGAATGAAAAGAAAGTATGAAGTGATTTTGCATGTGACAGTCACAGGCAAGACTGAGCAGCAGGAACAAATCAGTAAGCAATATAAGAAATTGTTTCAAAGAAAATTCCTGTGTTGACACTGTCAGCTCAACAGATAGTGTTGAAGAAACCAGAGGAGATGGATTTGAAAAAAAAAAAAGGAACACTTTCTCATTAATAGGATATATCAGCATGTATTAACAGATAATGGGGATAATAACGGGGATAATGGGAGGATAAAATGATAGAGCAACTTCAATAAGGAAACACTTAATTCAGGGTTTACAGATTAATGAAAGTAACAGCAAAGTTTCTTGAATTTTATATTATTTTTATGAAAGCTGAAACATAGAGAACTTCAGACACTAACATAACAGATAAAATTTAATATATGAGCATTTAAATTTGATCATTGATATAATCAGTTATATGTTACAAATAAGGACTTTTTCAAGTAATCTGCACTTTGGAGTTGTGTTTGTTTCACTTTATCATCAGCATGAAGAAAAGTTTCGTGATGAATGCTAAGTAAATAGTGTTGATTGAGTTGTCATTTTACATTGGGTATAAAGTGGAATATAATCACATTGGAAATAAAAAGGAAAAAGGTTTTATAAGACTCTTTATAAGATTGAGAGATAATAAAAGCGGAGGGAGAGGATTTTTTTCCTCTGTATGAAGGTGAGCAATAGATTTAATCTGAAATACTGAATTCACGGTTTTGAGGGTGGTCAGATCCAAAAGACAGAGTAGGATTCCCCTCTATCGTGCTGTAAAAAAGGCCAGTTTTCAACGAAAATTAAGCCTGACAATTGCTCTCTCTGCTTCTCAGTTTCTGTTATTCCTTACTAGTTCCAATTGCCTCAGCTGCTTCCTTTTACCCACACCTTGTCTACTAAGTCTCTCCCCGCATTCCATTACTAATAAATCATTCCTTTATGGAATTATTTTCCACCTTTCACATTGATCTTGTTTGCTTTATCTCAAGTTTTCAAGGTTTTATTGTTTGTCAGGTTCCGTTAGCAGTTGGAATCATCTAGGTCAACATGATAAGTCAGCATTATAGCACCATAAAACTCTCCAACAAGTAAGTGAAAAAAAAAGCAAATAAATAATACTGCAAATTTGTTGCAGTATTATTTATTTCATAAATTACAGCAAAATAGCAAAACTATTTCAATTTTTATATAAAATTGACTGGTCAATCATTTAGAATCTTAGAATTCATAGAATCATGGAATGTCTAAGGTTGGAAGGGACCTCTAGAGGTCATCTAGTCCAACCCCCCTGCACACGCAGGGCCACCTAGAGCTCATGGCACAGGGCTGCATCCAAGCGGGTCTTGAAGATCTCCAGGGAACGAAACTCTACAACCTCTCTGGGCAGCCTCTTCCAGCGCTCTGTCACCCTCACTGTCAGGGAATTTTTCCTTAAGTTTCTGTGGAACTTTTGCTGCTTAAAGGCTAAAATGACAAGTTTAACAGTCAGATTATTATTGCTTTTTTAGAAACTAATTAGACGGTTTGTTCCTTTCCTCTTTATTTGGTGCAATGATTCTTCTTTCCCACTTCTTTCTAACACCCAAGAGCTAGTGGTGATGAATGAATCTCAATAACTTTGATTGGACCATGCTGTTGTGAACATAAAATTTGCTACAAGAAGCAGCACAAGAGCCAAAAGTGGCAGGGAAGCAGCCTTTATGCTCTGAGCAGCTTTAAGGCTTAATTTTCATTGAGCTTTAGCAGAAATTTCTATAGCAGGTCTGGGAGCAACTGAGAATTCTTGCTCTTGAATCTGAATGTTAAAATGGAGCAGTGAGGATGTATATGAGCTAAGTGGCTAAAATGAACCATCGGGCCATAAAGTGAAAGGGAGAGAGATGGTTCCTGCCCTACTAAGAGAATCCCTAGGGCAAGAGGAATTGCTCCTGAAGGAAAGGAATGGTCTGTTCAATAAACATAAGCTTTCACTGAAGGATCACCTCTTTCTTAATCTGATGATCTAGTTGTGCAGAAGAAATCTCACTGAAGTTTAAAGAGACTATTTTCTAAATCTATTTTTCATCTCGGGCTTATCTCCATCTCATTCCTGTTGAATTCCAGCTCAATTTGCACATAAATATTCTGCACTGGAGTTACATGTACCATTTCAGATGCTTCTGGATTTTGCTTCCTAGGAGGCCACTGCCACCACTACTGAAAAAGAAAACAAAACGAGTTTCTTGGCACCCTTTCACTGTGATCCATCACCACTGTGATCCATGACCATCCATCCATCTGTAAAGTGGAAACAAGAGCCCAACAGACGTCCATATAGTTGAAACCTTCATAAATTCTGTCTAGCGGGGATTATTAAAGAAACTTGGGTGAAAAAAAAGATACATGAGGTCTGCAGGGACAATAGATGAGAAACTAAAATTTTAAGTTTCTTGTATAAACAGTGAAACTGCTGATGCTTGTTTGAATCCAATTTCCAAACCTGGATGTGTCCCTTTCTATTAGAACTCATCTTCTGCCTTTCCAAACCACTCCAGACAGATGAGCAAGAATAGTATTTTTAAGGCTTTTTTAAGGCATTTTTTCTCTTTAAACAGTTTCTACTAACCAATTTGAGCTGTAGTCTGAAAGTCACCTGGTCTAACCTCTACTCAGAGGTCCTCTCCAATCTGAATTATTTCATGATTCTGTCACAGTCTTTTTTGGAGGGAGGAAGTAAGGAGGAAGGAGCGCAAAGCAAGAACTACTAAGCCTGGTTCAATAAACTGTCTAATTTTGATCTACAAATCTTGAGGACATGTAAACTTGAAATCTTGTAGGTGTTGCAACAGACTACCAGGGCCTCCCAGGACAAAAAAAAAATTTTAAAAAAGGATTTTTTTAAACATCTAAATGCCAAGAACAGTATTTCCAGCAGTTTGAAGCACTTGCATTGTTTTCATTTCCCTCTGCTTTCAGATGGCAGTTCCCACACAGCTTTCTGCTGAAAAGTTAACAACAACTGGCATAAAGCGGATGGCTGCAGGCAAGGAGATTGGAAGAGGCATGCAGATTTTTCCTTGACTGAAGATTATACTCGACGGAAACTTCACAGATTCCATTTAAAGCTGGCTTTTCTTAGGGTGGATTGGTTAATATTGGAAATCAGACCCTTGGATTTTGAATAAATTACCCACCTGCCCCATTTTGCCTCATTGCATTAGGAGTATATTTTGTCAGCACTATGCTTTCTAATTAAATTCATACTTCAGAGAAGAAATATACATAATCTAAAGTAATTTTTGTTTGCCTCATTCTAAACTAAATCAACTATTTCATTTTACATACAGAGCAGAAAGGTTATGGTCTTATTAAAACTCCACAAACAGTTCTATTGCTGTCAAGTATAATTTTCTATGTAGCAGACAATTCTTCCACAGTACAGATGAATATCGAGCTACAGATTTTACCTTAAATCTCCTTTCTAAATTTTAGCTTACTGTACTCATCACCATCTTCACCAGCTTTACCACAGGGTCATTCACCCTAGTGGCATTTAGATTACTTGATTATCATACGTTACACCATTAAATATGGTATCTCATCCCTCTCTTTTATAAACAGAGGGACGTATGGCTTGGTACCACTCCGATAAATCACTATAAACCCCAACATAAATATTATTTTCCTTCAGCTTGTTTTGGTAAGGAATACTGTCTAAGTATGCAGGTTGTCAAAAATCAAATAGAAGTCATGCAAATGTACATAATGAATTGAATTTTCCCTCACTGATCTGTGACAGTCATTTATCCTGTTACTCTGCATATCAATTTAAGATCAACTATAATGCTGACTGAATTAAATATCATAAGTTCTTTAATAAAATTTCACATTCTCTTCAGGAATAATTATGTTTCTATAAGCCTCTTTATTGTTGCTGATTACAGATGACATATCTTAAAGGTCTTGGGGCCTTTTTACCTGAATTTTAGCCCACTGCTCTTCATTATGTCCTTTGAAACAAGATTCATAACTACCAGAGGAAACAGGGACAAGTAACAACTGAGATGACTTTGAAAGTACCCGTAAGTCCTCACTTGCCAAATTCCTGTATGGTATTGAGTATATTCAAGGGTATTAATGCCCTTGTATGCAGACTCATTAAGTCAGCTCCCTTCTCTAAGATCCATAAGATCCAAGACATGCTATGCATGTCATATAAATTCATTTCAAAACCTGTTACCTCCTATGTTTCATTTCCTTCTTATTGAATTAGCGTCCTCAAAAGCACGTGTGTTTGATTACAAAGTGTATCCCTCACTAGTTCAACTGGCACAGGNTCATAAATTCATTTTAAAACCTGTTACCTCTTATGTTTCCCTCTTATGTTTCATTTCCTTTTTATTGAATTAGCGTCCTCAAAAGCACGTGTGTTTGATTACAAAGTGTATCCCTCACTAGTTCAACTGGCACAGGTCCTCTCCGCTTTAGCCTTGTGAGGTAAGAAACTTATTGGGTTAGAAAGGACTGTTGACTGGAAGTGTCATGGCTTCTGCCTTCCGTCATAGTAAGAAAGACAAAATGAGCATTTGTGCTCCTTAATGCCTGAAATACAGATGCATGCTTTAAAGAATTAAAAAATATCCTAAAGTTGATTAAATCTGCCATAGATTTTTTGGTATCAATGTGAAAGGTACTCCCTCTGTTTTAAAACTGAGCATGGTTATCAAACTGCAAGACTCTACACGGTCCCTAGAAGCTGAGCAGCCTGTCAACAAACATGCCAGTGTGTGGCTTGCTTCCTGCTCTCGCTGTCAGATAGGGAGAAATCACGGTGGTCCTATCGTTGTAGCATCTGTCTGGTTCCAGAGCACCTACAAATCCCATCGACTTTGCAACATACAGCGCAAAGGTCTTTATTGGAAGGACTCACAGCTGGCAGGATGCTCTCTGAACAGAAAATGCCTACCTGGATGTGTCTGTGTCCAAGTAACAGACACTTGGGCTTAACTGTGGTCTGAAGGAGATAAGCATGTAAAGGTGTGACTTTCTCAGAGGCACGTTCTATACAGTATTTCAAAGCCATCTATCCAGTTTATCTATTCAACAAAGTTTACACCTGGGCCTAGATTTTTTTTTCCTTTTTCTGCATTGAAGATCCTACTCTTTCCTGCACTCCATGTATCTTTTAATGTGTAATCTTTTGCATATCAGTGTTTTGTAACGCATATGCAGATCTTACTTGCTTTTCCATAGCATATAAAACTTCACTACCTCTAAAAGTACAGCTATTGCGCTATTTGAGCTATTGGAGAAAATTATATAGATAAGGAATCTAAAACCATAATTGTAAAAGATATATCTGTATATATACAGATATACTTGAGATATATATATATACACTTGATATATGATATGCATCAAGTACAAAATATAACTGTTTCTTCTTATTTACTACAGGTTCCAGTAAATGTTCCTAAATATATTAAAAAGAACACTTAAAATAAACAGTTTCGCCCCATTTATTGTATCACAACACAACTGCATTCTTATATATGGCACATTTCAATATTAACTGAATGTCACCAGATCCATACTGCCATTCAATGTAGGATGTTTGAAATGCTTTCCTTGAAGTGAACTGACACATGTCTATACTTAAAATTATAGTCCAATGAATTACATATCAATCAAATTAGTGTCTTTACATGCACAAATTTTGTGTCCCACTTCCTTCCTTTAGAAAACCATTCTTAGAATTTTAGGGCAGTCAATTCTCTCCAAGAGGTTCACAGTCTCCTGACTGGCTGGGTCCTTGCATATCATTCAGTCCTAAATATCATTTAGTTCCCTCTTTTTTTCTCCACTTTCTCACTCTCTCATACTCTCTCTATATATTTTTATTTATACATCTTTTTCTAAATGGCCAATTCAAAATGGCCAGAAAATTGACATTTAGGCTAAAATCACTTGCAGGCCCTTACCATTTGGAATGATTGTGCTATAATACAGTATGAAAGACTAATGTTTAAAATTTAGCATTGTACATAAATCTCAAAGTTTCTGAATTGAGCCTGAAACAGTTTGGCCTACATTTTAAATTGAGTTCTTACTGAATGTTCTCCTTATATGAGAAACAGCAAAGCTACCCTAGTACAGGCACACAGAACATTATGTAAGACAAAGCTGTGCTGATATTGTTATTATACTCTTAGACCATCAGAACAAGTAAAAAATAGTCTTCTTTTATTAAACCAGCTGATATGGATACACTAAAATAGAGAGGTACAGCTAAATCAGAGATACCTAAAAATCAGTATTGCAAATAGTTTTGCTTGATAGAGAAATAAAATTCTACTTAAATTAAGAATGTTTATTTTCTCAGAATAATCTCATAATAGAAAAAAGAAGTAATTGAAGACTATAAATTGCATTTTTATACTGTTACCAGTCTTCTTGATAAAAGCTATCAAGTTTCAGGGGCAGTATATTTTAAGCTGTACTTTTATTTTTTTCTATCACAGATCAAAATGAATGTGGGATGGCAGATTCTGAGCTCTGTGCATTGAAAAGATGTGAGGTCTTTAGACAGAGTATTACAAGTTCTTATCAGCCACACCATATGCTATAATACCGAACATACATAAACCTGTCAACACACATAATTCTTGTTTTCTGATGAAAGAATACCTTATAGAGAAACCACACATACTTGTTTCCTCAAGCATTATGACTCTGTTTAAGGGTAGACCAACACAGCTAATCTACCATGGAAAATAACAAACCAAATAATAATAGCAATGCATCTGAAGCAGGGAAGACTTAATTTGTTCATGGACTGTTTAAAGTAAGTCAATTTTCTGTAAGTAAATGCAGTGTCAAAGACTTGTGAAAATACTTCTGTCCTAACACATAAACAGCTTCAATAATAAGATGTTAAAGAAATCAAAATCTTTAGCATTGCAGACTTCCAGTGACTTTTTATTTATATATAGATTTAGATAAACACTCTTGATACATATAATCAAAATTTTACAAAAGACAGTTGTGATTTTATTGTCATTGTAGTTCGGTAGTCTGAGAACATAGGCCATCTTCTATTAAGGCAGTTCATATGAGCATCAAAGAGATAGATTTAGCTAAATAAAAGATACTTAAAAACATTTTTGTAAATATTTTTACTTCGGGTGTAAATAATACCAAACTGTAGATATCTATGGTGGTCACTTAAGACTGACATAGAGCTAGTCCTGTAGCCCAGCAGATAGAGTATTGCCATTGCTAGGAACAGGCTTTTATTAACTTTGCAAGGCTTCACAGTTGAGACTTGTTGGTCTTGCTCTGAAATTGTCTTGGCCTCCTGGGGCTTCCTTTTAGCTTGTTNAAATAATACTAAACTGTAGATATCTATGGTGGTCACAGCTTAAGACTAACATAGAGCTAGTCCTGTAGCCCAGCAGATAGAGTATTGCCATTGCTAGGAACAGGCTTTTATTAACTTTGCAAGGCTTCACAGTTGAGACTTGTTGGTCTTGCTCTGAAATTGTCTTGGCCTCCTGGGGCTTCCTTTTAGCTTGTTAAGCTGTGCCAACAATTTTCAAATGACTAGGTGGCTGCTGCCTAATTTGCCATGGTTTTATTTACCTTTTATATATGTATAAGTATATAAATGTATAAATGTGAGTATAATTGCATAGTATAACCATCATTTCCATTTAGAAAGCTGTAACTACTGATTATCCTACTAGAATGAAATAATGACTAGCATAACAATGCAGTGTAGAGGAACAGAGACACAGGATGATAGTGGAGATCTTCAAACAGATCACAGGACACAGAACAGAACACAGAAATACAGATATAGGATCATAAGCAAGGGGTACCAGGAACACTGCCTCCAGTGCTTATGATCCTATGTCTCCACAGGATCCCATGACTCCAGGGCTACACAGCTCATCCATGTCAGTTAAAGACACTTTGGAGTTGGACACTTTGGGAAAAAGAAATTTTAGGTGTATCACAAGTAACTGAGAACAAGCATCTCACGTAAGTAAAATAAATTGTATAAGGTAAATTTGGATACATCACAAAGTTGCAGACCTGTGAAGAACAATGTGTATAAACACACTAGCATTCATCTGGCTTTTTGATGTGTTTTCTATGAGTGACAAAACAAAACAAAACTAAACTAAATTAACAACACTTGGTAAAGAGGAAGAAACTCCATCATCACCACTACACACCTCCTTGTGAGCACCTCAGGCTCCTTGTGATCACTCAATCCCCATCCCACTCAGAGGCACGGCACAACAGTGAAGACTACCCCAAGAAAGTGTCATACTAGATGGGCTCAGAGGACAAACCCTGGCAATCGCCAGCACTTGGTGTGCAGGCAACTGCTGCTCATTGACACAGAAAGCTAAAGGCCATTTCTACTATCATCAAAGCTAAAACAGAGCAACAGATGATGTTGCCTGCAGAGTTCATCCAGTTCATGCCAGCTCAATGGCAATTTGCCTGCACCATCTCAGTCCCTGATTTACTACAGTTAGTTACTTCAGTGTCCTCTACTCTTAATTGTTCATTGATTACTTACAATTTTTTCGAGTGGGAACCACAGAGTTTAATTGGAATCAATGTTGACAAATTGTATATGGTCACGAGTCCTGGAGCTGACTTCAATTAGATACAATTAAAACTTGAAGTGTATATGTAAGCATGAAACGTTACCTCATCTGTGTTCTCGTTTTGCTTTAAAACTACATTCTAGTCCTTTATTGTTTCGTCTGATGTTTGGTATTTCAAGACCCTCTGAACTGCAGCAATTCAAAGCGTCTTTTTATTTGCTTTTTAATACACAAGTCTTTTCATATAGATGAGAGGGGGGCATGCTTCCACCAGGAAAGTGCCTTATCCAGTATTTCAGAAGTGCTTTTAACTTTAATGACAAAGCAAACAAGCATTTATTTTCAAGGACCAGCAAAAACAACGGGCCCCATCTAATCCGTAGAAATAGGCATCTGTCATGCATGTCTGTATTCTGCAGTTTAGGAAAGGTTACCATTAAAATGCACAGACTCCTCCATAGTTTAAACTGCAGAATATCCAATTACAAAGAAAAGATTATTAGACTAGATACATCCAGGCACGTCACTAAAGGCAAATACATTTTTAGTCAGGTGTGCATTGAAGCAATTATATTCTAATTATACCCTGAAACATTTTGTTCATACTTAATTTAACACATGATGTAATCTATTACAGAGGAATAGGGTTATTGGAATTTTAGTGATATGTTACTGCAATAAGCAATAAGAAGTACTTTTGGAGTAGATCTATACATAATTTTAAGATTAGTTTATATTCAGCTAGGAAAACAGCTCTTGAAAGGTCAGTTGCATGAATATTAGCTTAAATCTGGAAGCAAAATAATGCCAGTTAAAAATCACCAGACCCCCAGATGATGTAAGAACTTTAAAATCCAGCTCTTTGTAAATTAGAATAGATTATACAGTTTATGCATTTAAGCTATACTGGATTTGTGGCTTCCTGTAAAATAACGCAACTGAACTAACTTTTTTGATACAAAACACAAAGTCAACATACTGCAGTGCTTTAGCTTAATAACCACAACAAACAGTTCACTATATTGATTATGCTGAGATTCTCCTTTTAGCCATGTTTATTCAAAAGGTAAATATAACAACGTTTTGGTTGCTATACTTGAGTGCTTTGAATTATTCAAGAAAATGATTAGGAAGGCGGATAGATTGTGTCTATTTGTTCTTGTTATAAGCAGCCAAGTGTAGTCTCTTCTGCTTCCCTCTACCTCCTTTTTTAACTGATTTTAGTCTGATTTCAATATTTTTATCTATGAGAAAATATTCCAAGGCAAAAAAGGGCCACGGAATACCTGATGTAGTTCAGGTTATACACATTAGTCAAAATGAAGATTGAATCTTCATGGTATAGCATCTCAAAGGAAGAAATCTGCACATTTTACAGTTTAGGAATATTGTTTGATAGAACAAAATAACTCAGAACACTACAGCTACTGGTAAAAAAGAGTACATCTGTTTAACCCCCTGGATTATCCTTTTTAGGAGACTTTTTTTAAATGTCTGCATCACAGCACCTAAAAGTGGCAGCCAATGCCTATTTATACCAGTCAAACAAAACATGTGAGTTTGATCAAGATTTTATTTATTCTGAAAATGAAGTCAAAGATGCACCTTAGAACAAAATTCCCAAGTTCAGCATGGCCTTGCAGAGCACTCGCCTGAAAAGCTGCTGCAGAAATCAGATTTTTTACTTCCAAGTTTTGATTAACTGCTTGTTTGAATAAAATTTATTGACATTTCACCTTATGAGATCACTGTCTACTTTTCCCTTCCCCTTCTTGAGGGACCCTGCAAAACTACCTGTGTTGCAGGTCCCAGAGGGAATGTTAAAGACCAGGCCAGAATAAAAGGGAAAGTCTACGTTCCCCATTTCACCTCAGTCACTTTTTTGGCAGAAGAAGAGTATGCTGATTGAACTCTTTTATGCCATATTGAAGTGATAAAAAAGGACAAAAAAAAGAAAAAAAAATGTTTTCAGTGTAGGTAATTATCAGCTAGCGTAACATTTGTTAATTAAAATTTGTGATACAACTAAGTTAATTATCTTCTGTAAATCTTTTTAGACACAGATTATTACCCTAATTATTGATGTCACTTCTAATAAGGGAATTTTCTCATCTGGGATAATTCTAAGTTTCAAATGACATTTATATGATAAAATTTGGAGGTTGGTGTTTTGTATACGTCACATATATCAGGATGTGTTAGCAAGTCAACTGAGTATGAAGATAGGAATCTAGACACCTAATTTCTTATCACTCCTTGCTACAAAAGTCTATACATGGTAACAGGAGGTTATGGGACTTACTTTAAAGCCTCAGGAAAATGAAAATAAATTAACAAAATTCTGTAGAAAAAAATAATCACATTAAGCTTAGATGGTTTCTTCCTGCTCCTGAAAGACACATAGAACCTTCAGCATGTTCCTGGTCCCACTAAGGAAGATGGGAGGCACGTTGCTCAGTCTTGTAACACTTAATTTTCAAGAATCTCCAGCACTGTGTCAGGAATTCATAGGACTGAGCTGCCCTTGCATGCCCTGATTCAGATGGCTGATGCTTCACACTAGAATTTACTCGCACTTTCTTACAAGATAGGCATTATGAGGAGTGCCACAGAAAACACTAGGCACAGGAGCAATTTGCATTTGGCCTGTCCCAGTCTGGATTTCAGATTCTCTAAAGATCATCAGTAGTATCCCTCATGCTCAGGAGCACCCACATTAAGACTGAAAACCCACTTCATTTTACTGTGGAGAACTGAAATTACTTTCTCAGAAAACACTTTCGTTTGAGCACTTGGAGTTTGTTAAAACCATCAGAGTGAGGTCCCAATGCAAGAATTGAAACCATAACTTCGTATTTTTCATACACCAAAATTTCCTGAATTCTGTCACCTTCAGAGCTACTTCAATGGTCTTATTTTGTATTTACAGCCCTGTGTGTGCAGGGGGGGTTGGACTAGATGGACTAGATGACCTCTAGAGGTCCCTTCCAACCTTAGGCATTCTATGATTCTATGATTCCTCCTTGCCAGCCAACCAATAATGCAGGTTTAGAATTAGCTATCTAGTAATCTCATATGCTTCTGGAAAAGTCTCTCTCCCNTTGTATTTATAGCTGCATTCACCCTTGCCAGCCAACCAATAATGCAGGTTTAGAATTAGCTATCTAGTAATCTCATATGCTTCTGGAAAAGTCTCTCTCCCAACATTCCTAAGGTCCTTCTGTAGGAGCTTTTGCTCTTGTTTCACAGAGCTAAATTGCTTTTCCACTTAATAGTGAATTTAAGATTATAAAGTCACTACCCCTTCTGTCTGCAAGTTATAGGAGTCGAACACATTCATTTGCAGCCAGTAACATCATCCAACAGAAAACAGAAAACACATATCAATATTCATTATGTATTACTTAATTGTAGAACTGAGATTTCTTAATATGAATTATTAAGATATTCCATTCCTGTTAGTTTTTTTTTTTTCTTTCAGACTAAAACTCAGAACATCAAATCAATTTCTGTTGACTGCATCAGAAAACAGTTTGTGGCAATCCTCAGATATCAATACAATCAGACTAACTCTCCAAAAATGTTTGAAGGAGCTCAAACAGAACACTTAGGACTCATACATAAAATATGATTTTTTGATGAGTAACGATATTACCGAAACTTCATCACATGGACAGACCTATTAACCCTTATAGATGGACAGGCACATTAACTGTTACATACTAAAATTGTTAATAACATAGCACAGTTATGGCAGGAGATGAGTTCAGGAAACCCGGGGTCTAAGTTATCCAAGCTCTTCATTGTATATATAAGTAAAAATTGTTTATGCAGACTAATAATAGTCTGCACAAAAATGCAGTATTTCCTACCTAGCCAGCCATTTGGACTACATAATAATCCCACGATGGCATAAGTCTTTATTCTTATGCTTTTTTATAATCTGCTCACTAATTCTTGGTTACAAGAAAAATATAGTTCCTTCTGTTGAATTCATTTAAATCATCCATATGCTTCCTTGCTGGCAAGGTCATCTTGGCAGTTATGTGGACTATTATTAGTTTTATTGCTTGAAAGGCAATGGCTTTAAAAGGTCCATTAATTCTAGCTTTAGATCTTAAAAAACAAGCAAAACAGACAGGAGAGTGTGGTTCTGGACAAGAAACACATGGATAGAAGAATGAAAAAGGTAATTGACTGCAGCCTGAATGAGGTTAATAATTTAAGAAGGTGGATTTTATTTCAGGAATATTTGGACTGTGAAAGACAGTTTGGGAAAGTTATATTGAGGGACTTCAGGCATCAGATAGTCACAAAAAAACAGCTTCTTAAACGGATTACCTAGATTGCCACCGATGAACAAAATTAACCTCCTCCAAATTTTGGTCATGCAAGTTAATATCATCCATAATTATCTCTTTCAATTTCTGAAGAGGGAGGGACATATATAAACTTGAACACTAAAATCCTTAGTCACAGAATATGAACATAATGAAACGTGCAGGGAGAGAGAGAGGGGGAATAGGAAGTTTAGCTTCACCACTCGGCAACAAACTATTAGAGATTGTTTACTTAAGGGGAGAAGGAGGTGCCATAGCAAATAGACATTAAAAGATGTTGAGAGACTCTTAAAACCATTGCTTGTGCTGCAAAGATCATTATTTCTATGCAGAGGTTAAAACTTCCACATGTGGATGAAGCATTTCTTTGTCAAATGAACAGAAGAATCTTGTCACTGATGCCATTTTCCCATTTTTATGCAAGGGACTTGGTCTCTAGGCCTTTGCCCCCAGCCCGTCGCAAAAAAAAAAAAATCTATAACGTAGTCTTCTCCTTCAAACCAGGATAG
Source organism: Crypturellus undulatus (assembly GCA_013389825.1). NCBI lineage: Eukaryota > Metazoa > Chordata > Aves > Tinamiformes > Tinamidae > Crypturellus > Crypturellus undulatus. Next base: position 942,407 of record VWPW01011473.1, read on the forward strand.
CCAGAGGAAGCCACGGCAGAGGCAGCTACTGCAAACGGAACAGAGACCAAGGGCTGAGCACTGAAGAGCTCGCTCAGCCCTGGGTTCATTGCAATCTGCTCTTCCTCCTCTGCATCCAGCATAGACTGCAGCATCCTCTTCCTCTGCTTTCATCCGTTTTCCCTCCCCTTACCACATATCAAACTCTTTGTCCTCTCTTCTCCTTACAGGAAACACGAAGAAAGTAGATTTAGAGAATTCTAGTCAATCGGTTCCTTTCTGTTTTTCTCATTTAACTATACCCAGAGCTGCTTAGTTACCTTATTCTCTGGGGTTTAGTTCTTGTAGATGTAAAAGAAACTTGCTTGTGCTTTAACAAAACTAGTTGCTTTAACAAGACTAGTTGCAACACAATGACTAATAATGTATCTTTGAATATCTCTATTCACTAATCATCTTTTGTCGTAACTATAAATTGGAAGTTGGACCTGGATAACTTTGAATTTGCTTTAGTAATAAAAAAATATAATAACATGAAGCATGATGATAGAAATCATCAACAAATGTTAAAGATAAACATATAGAAACATTTTATGCTAATGATATCCTAAATTCATTGTATTCAGCAAAATGACTGATGCCTTACCTTATTCTTCCATGATTACATCCTTCACTCACACTGGCTTTTGCCAGCCATGACTAATCCATGCAGATAAGACTTTCATATCAGTTTTCCATATATTATAAATATCATGTATTGTAAATATTAATGTATAGTTGGTGATCATACAAAAATCATAAAAATGTTTTATTTAAAGGCAAAGATATATAAACCATTTTAGTGAACAAGTCAGTGGGAGTGAATAGGACTACACATTAAGAAATTCATTCAATAAGCAAAGAACAGCATCAATTTCAAAAAAGAAAACAGGGAGGGAAGAGACTAGTAATAGCCACGAAACTGAAATATACACTTCTCTCTATTTCTATGTGAAGTTACAGTGGCATTATTTTTCCTGTAGTTTCCAAAGAAAACCCTTATTAGTTTCATCACTGTATCTACCTCAATGATATTATCATTGTTCATTATAGCAAGCCTTTTTCAAATCAGCTTACTTCAGGGTTTCTAGTTCTGCACGCATAAGATAGATTGTTCTGCAAACTACAGTTCAATTCATACCTGTATGCTTAAGTAGGTTTCCAATGTAATTTTTTCAAAATATTTTTCCACCTTCCACCCAACGGAATGTGCTTCAATGAGAAATTTTTCCACAAAGAACATAAGTATTTTTTTTCTTAAGGTTGCCACTCCAATACATTATAGGTAAAGCTTCATTCTTTCCAGTGGCTTCTAATCATCAGTGATACCTGCTCAGATCACACCCAGCTGTCAGTGAACGCACAGCTCTGTGGTGCTGCACAGAGCTAGGTGCCACCTGCACGTCTGAGCAGCTGCTCTGCCAGCTGTACTGTACTGGGGTCCTGGGAGGCAAAATCCAGCCACTTCCACGCACAAAAGTCGGTCCAGGCTAAGGGAGGCTAATCTTAAGAATTCTATGGAAAAAAACTCACAAATCATAACTTAAAAGAGTTAGGAAAGAGGAAAATTGGGTCCCCAGTGGTAACTGGTAACCAAGAAATTCAGGGCAGAGACAGAAAATGCATTGAGAAGTTAAATTATGAAGCAAATGAAGGTGCATGTTTGGATAAAAACCTAAGAGAAAATAGGGACAAAGAACGAGTGAAACAGGAGAGAAAACAAAAATAACTAAGTAAGGAAATTGGGATAACAAATCTGGACAACAGCTAAATCATGGTGGTTAAGCAGGTAACAGCTGGAAGTTTATATCACAGAGCACGCTGGAAGAAAAGCAAAAACTGGGCAAAAAATATTTAAGATTGCCTATATATTTTTACAAATCCAGTCTTTTGCTGAATTGTGAGTGCACTCAGTACTGCCCAAGTATTGTCGAATTCACTCAACAGTAGACTTAAAGAAGAAACATTTATTTTTCTGTGATTCAGAACCTCTATGCATCAAAAGTGTCTTAAATACAAAACTTACTGTTTGCCAGGGAAGGGAAATAAAAGGTGTGAAAATGAAATCCTACCAACTGTTAAAATATTCCCAGAACTGCAGAGTTGTACCAGGACAGTCTTTGGGGAGAAACAATGTTTATATCAAAAATAAATAAATAAATAAATAAATAAGCAAGCTACCCTTGCACAGACTTCCTGAGGAATCAAAAAATGCGAGCTTGGATAGGGTGCCTGCATCCTCTCAAAGGCGGTCTCTTCAGTGTCAGCTATTCTTAGTTCTCAGCTTTCCAATAAGTCGTTCTTAGTTTTTGTGATGTTGACCTTTATATTTTCTAATGTTACTGAAGCATATTCTTGAAAAATATAATAGAAAATAGAAACGTAAGACGTCTTCTGGGGTGATGAAAAACAGAATTAGTACGACTAAACAGAGAAGATTAAGCCTATGTTAGAACCTATTAAGAGTTTATTCTCTTAACTGTATCATTAGCATTTATTGTAACAGACAAGTTCTTTCAGTGAAGATTCAAGAAAAAAATGAGTTGGCTGATGAACAGGTCATGGCTAAGTAATAGTCTGCTGACACACTTTTTAATTAAAAAAAAAAGCAGCAACAAGTTAATATGCCACAAATACAGAAACATTTAAATTACGTTTTAAACCAAGATATTTAATAGCTTCCCTCTTTTGCTACAGAGGGAATATATAGGAAGAAGCTAACTTCAAGATTTCCAGCCCACTATTGTCACCCACTAAAATACTACTCAGGATTATCATCAGTCTCAAGTGCTACAACATAAATCAGTCAATGTAACATTAACAGCTACTCTGAATCTGAATACCCATCACTCACAAGTCTGCAATGCAGAAGTTCTATCTTGTGTTTATGACAGCTGCCCCATATGTACAGTGCTTTCTAAAATGTTACTCTTTCACTTTCAATTACTAAACTACACACACTTATAGACTGACAAAAAAAAAAGCCACATATATATTGCAATTTTAATCCTGGGATAAAGCTTCTAATTTGAAAGAAAGCTTTTGTATCCTGCACACTGACATTTAAATAATAAAGGATAGAAGCTGCTTACAAACATGAGGGAGGTGCTACAGGAAAGTCAACATGCTAATATATTACATAGCTTTCAGGGTGCAGAATGCACAGAGGAAGCACAGTTTTCAGAAAGGCAAGAAAAGCAGAAACATGAATTGAATCATAACTGATGTATATTTAAAGAAGAACTTGTTTCCACAAAGCTTCTCAAATCTGGAAGAATAACCTCCTATCCTCTTCCTTTCCTTTACCAAGCCCTTCAGATAACTCCAGTATTCAGAAATATAGTCTATATGCATATTGTGATAGAACAACATTTATGGAATATCAGCAACAGCAGCTTCAAAGCTACTCTATCTTTAAATGGCTTTCTGAGAGCATAAAATTGAACACGTTATATCTGCAAGATATAATATTGCCTTTTTAAGAAACATTGCTTCGGGGTAATGATGTGTGCCAACATTAGGAATCAAAAAAGATAAATCAGGTTAATTATACTTTGTGATAAGCTGAGTACTGTCCGATAGATTTAGGGACTCTAATGGAATTTGGGCAAATCAGACAACCTTGGGCTGGTCAGTCAGGTTTGACTTTCCCTGCTGAAAAAGCAGAACCCATAAAACCCTCTCTTACAAACCTGACATGGATTTGTTTCACTGTTTACATCAGTTACCCTCCTGCAAAGTTATTTAAAATAGTACTAATGAGGCTATAGTTTTGCACATATTCTGGACTCTTGTTGCTAACCATGAAAATAAGGCAACACAGTGAATTGAAGTTTGCTTCTCTGCCACTGAAGACCAAGCCAGGACTCCGAGGCAAATCATACACCCGGCAAAGTCAATCAAATGTCTCTGAGATGCTCTCTACCCCAGCTTTTAGATTCCTCCTCTCTCATTTGTTTCAAGTGTCTCCAAAACACGTGGACCTCATGACAGCCCCCAGAGGTTGAAGAAATCTCAGACAAGGAAGCCTGAGGCACCTGGAAGACCTTGTTTCTCCACAGAGTCTTCAGATTCCCATGGATCTCTCCTCCCATGAGCATGGCTCTAGCCATGGTTAATGAGGAAGTGGATCACAGCGCAGAGAAGCTCAGAAGCCTAAACAAGCCAGCATGGAGCTCAGCTCTTATAGATACTTGTGTTACTCAGGGTCAAAGAGATACTATACCAAACATATGAAACCTGTCTACTCTTGACTTTTTACAATGTCTTCTAATCTTTGGTGTAAGACCATACCTATTTAGAAATAAATCTAATTTAAATTCTTTTTACTAATCCTTTTAGTATAACTACATCTTTCAGGATAATTTTAAGCGTAGCAGTTTAAACTTTGGTATATTGAAAATCATTTCAACAGGCAATAGAATAATCAATAATAATTTAAGAATAAATCAGTTTTCATAGTTTAGGAGATTAGGTATATCATGGCATTGCAATTTTTACTTTCCCTTTTGGAGTCCCTGTATTCAATTATTGGTAATCAAAATAGTGATTAAAACACTTTCAAAACTAATTATTCTTAAATTATCAGTTGGCTGTTCCAGCTGTGTTAATTAAAATAAACAGTAAGTAGTTATTTTTCCACTGTCATTACCCTCTTCTTGCAGCTGAAGCCTTTTTATTTTCCATCTTGATGGAAATTAAGGTGTGCTTTTGTTAATTCTGTCTAATTTATTGTCCCATACAATACAAAATTCCTTCAAATGCCACATAGCTTCAAAAGCCAATGAGGGTGGATAAAGGTGCAGAAAAATAATATTACTGCAAAACAAAAACAATTATTTGCTACAGTGGATTAACTCAGCATATTGAATGTCAAAGCAGTGATCTGGAAGACATATTTACTTAAAAATAATCCCCAGATGTTGATGGTAATTTTTTGGTGATGCGTATTAAAAAAAATTACATAAATTCCATCCCAGAAAAGAAATAATATGAACAGAATCCGACTATTTATTAAGAGGAAATCACAAAGGACATTTTACATTTCACTGTCTCCATTACAATTAGGCTAAAGAAAGAAAACACTCTAAAATAAAACTTAGCTTTCTAAAGCAAATTTTCCTTCTTCTCTCCTCAGGGAATTCACTGTGGTAATAGAACGAGGGTGAGAAATAAAATTCTTATGATCCTTACAGGCTTTGAAAAGCTCCCTTGGGCAAAGGTATGTTGTATACGGAATAAACTCTGTGAATTTTAATGAGAGGGTTTTGAGCATTTAAGCAATATTTCACTGGCATGAAGCGGGGAAGGAAGTGGTGCTAAATTCCACCCTGCTCTAAACAGTAGTTGAGAGTTGTTTTTCCATTTTTTAAAATAGTCTCCTGAGATTTTAGTTATTGTATAGTTATACTGCTCAAAGAAATTCAAATGACATGCCCATGACATTTTTTCCTATTTGGGAAATTGCCCTCGTTCTTTAAGACTGTTTTGCTTTCTAGAATTGTAAACACTGTGCAGCCCAAAGCTTTGGGGTTTTGGGAGGGATAGGAGATTTATTTTTGAGGTGAGGAGGGGAAATCAGATGGCAGAAAGGGCTGTTAAGGCAAGAGAAATACTTTCACAGGCAGAATGAGGAGGAGGGGGACAAAGGAGCACAGCTGATAGTTTGGATGTGTCTGTCTATCACATTCCAGGTTCCCAGAAAAATACATGTTGTCAGATGTCGTGCTATGCGAGTTCACTTACAATAGTGCAGATTAAGACTAAGATTTCAACTATAGTGACACTTTTTTCTTGAAGACTCAGACAACCTGTCCCCTGAAATTAATTTTTGCTGGTGACGTTCAAATTGAATCTTCATGTGTGCAGCGCACACTTTTTAGGAAGAAACTCTTCATATCAGAAATTACGTAAGGAAAAAAACACATTATACATCTAGTGCATACACAGCAGTGAATTTCATTTTCCCTCTATGCTATGCCCAAGGGTCCCCATAGTGTACTTCACTCACAGCATATATATGTATGTCTGTGTGTGTGTGTATACATACTGCACAAGAGAAGAGAGGGGGAAAAAAAGAAAAAAGAACATCATTACTGTTTGTTCCTAGCAACACCAATTTTGGAGCAAGGCAGCCTTCATCCACTCTATGTGGGGAATGCAGGGCAATTTTATAGATCCAGGCAAATCTAAAACATCTGTCGCCTCCCAGATGAGATCCAACCCGAGCTGCACAGTCGGTCCTCAGCTCCGCTCCCCCGCAGAGCCCTGGCTGCCGTGCGCTGCTCACCCCAGCTCTCCGCGGTGCCCACGTGTCCTGGCACCACCAGCTCCCGGAGGAACAGCAGGTTCCGCAGGAGGGAATGGGCCTCCCTAGCGGCCTCCCAGAGGAGACTGAATCCTTTCGGCACAGTTTCTGCTGTCGTATGATTTATGATTTAAGTTTCTTAAGTCATATGAAGGATTAATACTTTTCATATGGGGAGGTAGAAGTCAGTAGAAAGATGTGCATCTGCCTACTAACTCCCAGCTCAGACCTCTGGTTGGTGTGGCCAGCAGCTGCACAGGTAAACAGCAAACACAAGTAAAACATACTGTCCAATCGTAATTTAATTTCTGATGAGATTAAACTAAGACAGGAAAAAGCAAAGACAAAAGAAATGAACTGTTAGAGTAGAATTTCAAGGGAAAAAAAATCCTTCCTGCCATGACTAATTTATAATTTGGACCCTTGAATAGTTTTGTTACTCTTCTCCATAATACTTGAAATATATATGCTTACAGATGTATGTACTCATAGAGGTACAAACAGATATTTCCTGTTCCAAGTGTACTGGCGCTCTTAACACTCCCAAGAAACCTGACCCTAAATGTTCCGGCTGAGAGAAACATTTGAGCTCAGACACATGGACGTGGACTGCTTATTCAGACACATTAGGGAACTTTAAACAAACAGGCTCCCAATTATTACAGAAGCCGCTGATTTGACCTATTATTTTAGTTCAGGATGTCTTTCAAATTTTATTTGCCATCATATACAGAGGTATGCCAGTTGGGGACATAAATAATATGACACTTGTGGCTCAGCCTCTATTAAATATCCCAGATGTCTCTCTGTTCTCCTTTTCCTCAAAAGATTGATAGACAACCTGAAGTGTGGTAAAATAACACTCTGCCATGACAATAAAACATTGCAGCACAAAAATCTACACTTTCCTTTCTTTTTTTCTTTTTTTTTCCCTAAAATTCAGGATAATTATGTGATTTTTTTAAATAGTATTGTTTTTATTTAGAGATTTCTGTAAAAGATAAGTGTTACAAAAAGCATAAATTTTACAAACAAACAAACACAAAGGCTTTCTAGTATTATGAGCATCCTTGCCCTACCCTCCTTCAACTTTTTTTTTTTTTTTTTAACTCTCTCTTTTCCCTGTGCAAATGAATATGATGGGGCTTTATTTTTTTACATACTATTTGTAAAATAAGTCTGAGAAGCAAGTCACAACTTACAATCTTTCATTCTTCTAGGGCAACACTTCTGCGTATCCTGAATGTTTACCAGGAGCCAAGGTTAATAGCTACAGTTAAAGTATTCATCTCCATTAATGCAAATGAAATCTCCTAAATTNTAATAGCTACAGTTAATTAGCTACATTACATTACAGTTAATTAATAGCTACATTAATGCAAATGAAATCTCCTAAATTAAGGCTTTGGTTTAAATCCTGTCAAATAGAAAGGTATTTGCGGGGAGGGAAGGAGTATTGTGAAATTTGCTATAACTCCCAGTGCTATTCTACTGAAAGTAAATAGCATACTTTGGGTGGGGAGTTAATAATAATTCCTCTAGTATTAGCATACGAGACCACACCTATGGACATTGGAAAGTCCTCTGAATTCCTCCATCACAAACATTATGGTAATAACATGAGGCAAACAGTACAATAAACTCCCAATATACCTAAATAATTTGCAAATGACTAAAGAAATGGAGTATAAGACCGTGCTCCAATGAATAGTTCACTGACCCAAAAAAAAAAAAAAAAAGAGAAAATTTATTTTTTTTTTAACTTTAATGAGAGAATTACTTTTTGGTAAAAAAAATTATGTAGATTTAACAAANGCAAACAGTACAATAAACTCCCAATATACCTAAATAATTTCCAATGACTAAAGGAATGGAGTATAAGACTGTGCTCCAATGAATAGTTCACTGACCAAAAAAAAAAAAAAGGGAGAAATTTCATTCTATTTCTAGCTTCACTGCAGATCTACTCTATGGTCAAAGACAAGTCGCAGTGCACAACAAAAAGTTATGCATAATTATGGTTGAAACCTGCTGCATTAGACTTGAAATCCAAAATTTTCAGGGCTGTTCGCTTAAAGCTAAGATTTCTCTTTTAGTTTAAAAGTGATTGTAATTAGTAAGAAGCAAATTGGTTACAACTTCTCTTGCTTTTGCAGGAGGAGAACATTGATCTTCGATAAGAATCAGGGGTCATTTAACTATCTAAATATAAGCGTAAAAAGCAAGTATTATCTACACAGGTATGACAATTTTTTTTTTACCTTGAACTAATAAAGTTATATTAGTAAACTTTTTTTTTCCTTTTCTCATTTTGGGGAAAGCATGCTTGCTAAATAACACTATCACGGCTTTGGAACAACAAGCAAAACAAGTTAATCCTTTTGTTTCTAACTTTTATTGAGATGTTAAATCAAGATGGTAAACTTCGACAGTTACTCACTGAACTCAACATCACTACTGAACTTACAGCAATCCTAATGAAACATATATATAATCCAGCATGGTTTCTCTGTATTAAATAGGTATACATCGGAGTTAAACTGCCCAAATTAAAAAAAAAAGAAAAAAGAAAAAAAGAAAAAAAATAAAGAGAAGAAATTAATATTGGAAGGAAGGGAGGAAAAGGGAGGAAGGGAGGGAGGAAGGAAGGATGGAGGAAGGAAGGAAAGAAAGAAGGAAGGAAGGAGAGAAAGAGAGAGAGAAAGAGAGAGAGAAAGAAAGAGAGAAAGAGAGAGAAAGAAAAAGAAAGAAAGATGCTGTCATTATTGCCTTTGCAATGGTAATTTGTATTTAGGTCACTTTTTGTCCTCTCTAAGCATTTAGAAAAATTATAGCAACTGCATTAACAACTGACATGTTACCTTTTAAAAGCTTTAAAGAATGCCACTGCTTTTAACATATACTTTTCCACAGTGGTTAATGAAAAGTAATTTGCAGTAAGTGCATGTCTACTGCAAAGCATGACAGCCACCATTTTCCATGGATTTTTGGATCATTTCATTTTTATTTTGTACAAAAATACATGCACTGACATATTCTTGATGTTTGATAATATACTTAGGGAAGCCAAGGCACTTGCTTTTATTTTGCTACAAAAAGAAGCATCACAGAGGCCATCTAATGATATCTGCCCTCTTGAAGGCAGCCATTTTTAGTTATAATAGTCTATGCATATCCAGGGCAATATTCATACACTCCAACAAAGATGCAAGTCTCTGATGGAAGGTTCCAAATTGATTCTACATATAGATTTCCAAATGACATTTCAAAATTATATAATATTTATATACAGAAGTAAGTGCATGATAAAAGTGTATCTGCTGACTCCTATACCTTGTCTGATAACCCAAGCCTGCCATATAATGGGTGAATGAATATAACTTATACAAAATCTATAACAGACTGAAGGGTAAGAATAGATTAATGGCTTAGCACTTGAAAGCTTTGACTTAATGGGCAAGAAACAAAATCTATCTGTCTTGCTGATTTCTCAACCAGTCTGGTTTCCCACAGTGAATGCATCATTATTAAAATAACTTCATGTGGATGAAAGTGCTGATTTCTTTTTCGCCCGTTTAATTTACCTCCCAGAACTCTCTCCTCGCTGGCACTGCACCATGGACCATTAAGGCAATCAAGAAGCACCATTACCCGAGCCAGGGAAGGAGATCATGTCTCTCTCACACAGTGAAGGGTCTAATGTTTCAATTTGCTCTTACTGGTAGAGATTAATAAACATCATCACACAGAGAAGCTGTATCTTCCACCCTAAACAATCTCATTATGTGCATCGATCCTATGGATAGGCTGAAATGCCTGCAACTTTTTTTCACAAAGCAAGCACTGCAATACTGCCCCGATTTCATTAGGACACAGGTTAGAATATATTAATATTTTAAATGGAAAAAGCATATATCTCCTGGTTAAAACAGGCCAAGAAGAGAGCAGAAGGCAAAGCCATCCACGCCTATGCGAGCTTTGGCAGAGCCACTTCCACAGGAAACTTCCAGGATCCTTGTAGGTTGTTAAACCCTCTCCAGTCACCTTTCACATCCTCAGAAAACTTCCTTTCCCAGCCTTGGAGCCCCAGAGGTGTCCTCTCCCTGTTCAGTTCCATACTCTCCATCTCCACTGCAGAATCCCCACAGCTGCTATTTCCAGCCAGGCAACCTGTCTTTTTCAGGAGGTTCTCCCAGGTGAGCAGGGTAAGAGATTTTCAGAGCATGTCCTTGTATTTGCAGGAAGTCTTTCAGCAGCTCCCTGACAAATGGCTCTGTACTTTTAAATATAAGTGTATATATATATATGTATATATACACACACACACATATACACATGCATATACATATATGTACTACTGTGCTTATCTGCAGGGTAACATTTGTAGTTTGGCTTATTTCTCAGTCTGCAGGAGAGCTGAAGTTTTTCAAGAAAGGGACTTGGCCATCAGAAGACGTGACCCTCAAATAAAGAGGACTACAGGGTAGAGAAAGCAGTGCCTGATGATTACTCTTGATACACCTGCCTTGGTAAATCCATAGACATAGACAAAGGTTTTTTTTAACAAACTATGATGGATATGATTTGATTAATGCAGCTTGCATTTTCAGTATACTTCTTCACTACAGTGATATTTAAACATTCATTTTGAAAGCCTTCAAAGCTAGTCCTTATAACTCCAGAGGGCACAAATCTCTTTCAATAAGGGTCTGGACAGTCACCCAGACCAGCTTACACACACAGCTCAAATCTTAGGAAAAATGCTGTAGGAAGCTCCTTTCTTTCAAAGAGATTGCAGGATGAGGAAGATTCCATCTCTGTGATCAACATTTAGCCAATATCTAGCTTTTTATTCCTGAGTATAAATTTGCAAATCAAGCATGGTACAAAAAGCTTTATGGATGAATTCCTGAATTTGCTGAATTTCTGGCAGGAAATCATTATTTTCAGTGGGGGAAAAAGTGAGGTACAGTGAAAAGATAAATATCTTAAAAGTGTTTTACGCTTCTGATTATTCAAAATATTATCCTGTAGCTACACCTCCTTAAGCTCGTAATTTGCTTTAATAAATACAGTTGTGGATACTGGTAAAAATACTAATAGTGGAAGAATTTCAGTGAATATTTCTGATAGAGATATCAGTGAATATTTTCAGGCATGCAAACATACATATACATACACAGATATGCCTTTGTATATATATTTATGTACGCATACATGTGTGTGCATGTCTACAAATATGTACACACATATACATATAGGAGTGTTTGTATGTGTATAAAGATATATATAAAAGCATGTGTTTTTTTTTTCCATCTGACCTGATGAGATATCCTTTTTCCCTATACAGATTCAGTAAAAACAATTCATTCTTAAATAAATGTTTTCCCAACTTTTAGGAAAAGGCATGTTGAATATTTTCCTTTGTCCTTTCCAAACAAAATCTGAAACGACCTCCAAATGACAAAAAAATGAGCAAATAAAAATGCCAGACACTATATTGCAGAATATTTTGTAATCCTGTAATTAAAAACTTCTTAATAATGCATATAGCTACCTCCAAGGAATTACTGAAGATTAGTAATGTTTGTGTAACATTTTGAAGACATGTGAAGCTATATAAATGCTAAAATATTACTGTTGTATATGACAGCTATACCAGAGAGACTTGCACAACACAGGAGAAAAGTACTGCTTTAGAATTAATAAGAATTATTTTTAATACAGGTGTCAGCTCCTACAGGTATTTTCTCACTGATTTTCTGTTTTGGAGAGTATCTTGAGTTTTACATAACTAGCTGCAATGATCAAATCCTATTTCAAAGGTTTTAAGAAATCACTGTATTAACACCAAGGCCTGCATAACTTCCGAATTTATTTATCATTTAAACATTTTAAGACATTATACACTTCAGGGGTTTTAATTCATATTTATTCGGTATCTCACAAATTTGTCAAAGCATGATAATCAACAGTATGGCACAGCAAAAAATATGGAGAGACAATAACCAGGTTAGACCACCAGAATCAATGAGTTATACATTAAATCAGGTTAAATATAGTTAACTCTATCCACAAGGAACATAAAATCCAAATCTACTGAAACTCATAACTATATAACTAAAGGAAAATATTTAGCATAATAGTATTGCCTCCAAGTCTGAGATGGTCACATATCCTATGAAATAAGGGACAGTATTAATTAGAGATTTATTTGACCGAATACAGGCTGGATAAATGTTATATCAATTCATTACATGAATAACTATAAACTACAGTAAATGACTCCTCCTTGAAGTCATCACAGAGGAAACCCACAAGAAGAAAGACAGCTTCTTAGAAGAAGAATTGCATAAATAATGACTCCTCAGCTTGGAAAAGAAGTACCTGGTAGTTGATATGATAAACTGTAAAATCACGAATGGCATTGTAAAGGATAAACTATTTTCCATTTTTCACAAAGTAATAGAGAAAAAAGAAATCAAGGAATTATCAGGTAGTAGTTTAATCCTACATGTAGGTAAATTGTAGGGCTGCACTGCCATTCAAACTTGTAGCAGATTAAAGTATAACCAAGTTCAAAATGTAAACACGCAAACTAATGAAGGAAAACTGTGACTAGAGGCTTTCATTCACAGAATCCTCTGCACAGCAGATTGCTGGAGGCAACAAGGGTCCTCTAGGGGAGCTACAATAGGGTGGTATATTTATTGCTTGGGCTAGTAGTCACTGGCAGAAACAGGATATGGGCTGTCACAGTACAGCTGTTCTTACCTTTCTGCTGTGCACACATGCAGAAGTGTATTTCACACGGGACCTCTTCTGGAGTAAAACAATTCAGATGATAAACTCCGTGAGGACAGATTTCAGGAGTTCGCTGTCTTGGGCCCAATAAAACCTTCTACAAAAAGGCAAACCTTATATGTGTGGTAATAAGCTCACAGCTCAAACCTGTGAAATACAAATCTCCCCAGCAAATAAAACCATTGCAAAGCTTGGCAGAAATATAAGCACTTTCTTCTGACCTTATTTGTTTTCAAATTAGTACACAGCCACACGTGCATTACAAGATACCGCGGCTGCAATACCAACAGCAGTGCAAAATGTGCTGCTTGCCACACGCTTTTCCTTGGGAAATTAAAAAGAGGGGAATCCAGCAGCACATGACAAACGGTGTCCACGATGCTTAATGAACTCCTAGAAGACAGTCAGATTGCCATTTCATACCATAATCATTATGTGATACACAAAGTGAAAAAAAAGTTATCAGGCTACAGAATATTTTATTTGTTTCCATTTTATATTGAAATCCAAAGGAATATGTAAGACCTTTCTTACTCAAGTCAACGGCCTAGAAAATCATTACCAAACTCTGTTACAAAATAGATTTTCTGCAGTTTGATATTGAAGCTTCTAAGGGGACAATGGCTTCATTAAATGACTGACTTTAATTATGTCTTATAAAGTAACAATACTAGTAGATTTGAATGATGCTTTTCTTAGCAAATTATAGTTACAATTTCAACAGTGATGTTCAGATTTCTCTCATAGGAAATTATAGACAATGCAATACTGTCTTTTTCACCTTTCAACCTGTCAGAATAAATACTATATTAGAGAAATTTAAATATTGCACAAAACAAACAGGCAAATTCTTTGCTTGGACAATCCATTTATTATCCCCCTTATTAACCACACAGTTGTATGCCACATCATGGGCATACATATTTGGAGAAGTTCATAATGGGTTAGGTTTCTATTCATTAGAGGAGCCAGTGGTAGCAAAAGTAATACAGAGAATGTTTGAAAACTGTTATTAGTAAAGGATATCTTCTTTGAAGATAATGAATACAGAAAAGTTCAGTTCCTATCTTTTTTTTCCGATAGTATAATATTCTTATTCTTTTTTATAATACTTGGCATCAGAAATATTAACTGGTGCTTTCGACCCCGAATGCATTTGTTTTGTTTCCCATCCATATTAGTCTAGGTTCATATTTACCGTTCTTATGTCACTCCTGAACCACTGATCTTTCTAAAATAAATCTTCCCCTGTCTTCTCCCATTTTTTAGTTGGCATTTTGTGTCACATGTTTTCAAGAAGCCCATTTGCCTGACGATGATATTAGTAGCAGACAGTAGTGCTACCAGTGACAGTCTTTCCCAAACATGGAGCTACCCTATCCAATAACCAGAACCACCCATATTCCCATGTCAGGATCCCATCTCAGAATTTTCATATCCAGCTCCTTATCCCCCTCTAAGTCTTCTTCTCCAGCCTGCTGCAACCACATATTTCAAATAGCAAGTGGTTTCCTCCTGTCTTTGCAGCTCTCAAGGCTGTCCCGCATCAGCACATCCCTCGTTCTAAGGATTTAAGAAATCTTGACATGATAGGAACTTTCCAGGCAGGAACAAGAAAAGGAATTCAGGGCTTCCCAAAGAAAAATACCAAGCCTAAGTTAATTGTTTGTTTATACAATAAACATATCTGTTGACCATCACCTGACCATCACCGGAGGGAGGGAGGGAGGAAGGCAGGCAGGCAGGCAGGAAGAAAGAAAGGATGGATTACACCTAGTCCTCTTTCTTAATCATTGGTACAGAAGGGGTGCCGACACTACAGTGCTAAACAAAGTGTAAGAAACTACCCATACTAGAACTTGGCATACTATTTCAGAAGAAAAGAAAAACAAAACAAATTTATTTACTGTGTTCTTATTTGTTATAATGACAGAAAAGGACAACATGATACATTTCCTGTGTCCTAGAAATGATTTAAAGCAGATTTAGTATACAGTAAAAATGATTTAAGGTTCTGCTGAATAAAGCTAACCATGATAAATAAGATGCCTAGAAAGACCTAAAAAGACAGAAAAGTGTAATTTCCGTGTTTTGAGAAAATGTATTCATCAGTAGGGAAAAAAGCATATTTGATATATTTTCTACCTAATTTTAGGGATTGTCATTAATTTTATCAGTTTTATTTATTTCATGGCATTTTCTATTCTTTATGGATCATTTTGGATATTCCTCCATGTGACTGTACATATCATAAACTAGCCCTTCATGTGACAGCAGGCTGCCGTGGGACTATCTGCTGCATGACAGTTACCAAAATTGGGAAAAGAATTGCTTCCTCCTCCTTTGTAAGGGTAGAAAAGAAATTTCTAAGCACGTGATAGTCCTCAAGATGAAAATCAAGCACTGTGGCCTACCACGTGAAACACACTGCCACCTCCTGGCGCAGCAGCTTGCTGGGGAGCAGCTCTTCCAGCAACACTAGGCCAAGGACTGATGACTTGACCCAAATGGAAATGCACGGCCTTGGACTGGAGCAATATGTTACAACTATTTCACAAAGTCTTGCCAGGGTATTGGTTAGCACCACAGCCTGATAGACTCCTCTGTTAAAAGAAGGTCTACTCCTATATGTAACACAGTAATTTGTTTCTAATTATTATGATTTCTTTCTTGTCCAAAGCTTACTGGGGAAGCTATAGACTTAAAATCAGATGCAGTGCTCTGTCTGCAAACTAATGTCTTTTCCTAGTGGAAAATGTCATTCTGTTGAAACAGAGATTGTTTTTGCTTAAGTCTCTTTTGGTAATTTATTTTTAGAAGAAAGAACAACATAGAACGCATTTATTAAAATATCAGAACATTCTGGTTGTTCCTGGAAAAAAAGTAATAATAATAACCTTTTAAGTTTCTATACAAAACGTAGATTTTTAAAATGCAGCTTGAAGCATTTTGATTTTTAAGTTTTCATTGATATGAAAGGGAAAAAGGATTTGAAAATTCTGACTAAAAATTAGAGAACATATAATCAACAACAGTTTAATTTTTGCAAAAGAAAACACATTGTCAAACTAATTATGCAATGTTCTTAGCTGTTTTGACACTAAGTCACAAGGTACCATTAACATGATGACTTGCCATCTTGTTACTTTGATTGTGGAAAAAAAGAATCGCACAAAACTATTTCTAAGTATTATATTACAAATATAACTGTATCATATCATTTTGCATTAGATATAATTCAAAGAAGGCTTCAGAGTGTCCTAAAAATGATTTTTTTTCTGAACTTGGCACTTTCAGCATTGAAATAAATAAATAAGGATCTAAAGAAACTGTCGTTACTGTTAGTTTATTTGTGGTCAAAAATAATCTCCAGTCTGGTCAGCAGCAGACTGGCAGTAATGATGGCTTCATGTTAGATAACACAACGAAAAGCAACCACAGTAGGTCAGTAAGCAGGAATGTAAGATCAGGGTAGCAATCAGTCCTGCAGAAGAGGATTTAATGTTACATTGGATCATAATGCCTGAAGAAAGGTTAACAACATCATTCAGTTGTGATAAAAAGCAAATGCCTTCCTGGGTTTCATAAGAGCAAGCACTGACTTTAGAACATTCAAAATATATTTCCTATTCCATTCAGACCTTTCTGCAGTCTGGAGGACTACAATTTAGGAAGGATAAGGAGCAAGTAGGGACAGTCCAAAGGGGACTCTACATCGCTTGATCTACAAAGAAGGATTGAAAGCACTGGTGTCATTTAGCAGAGACATAGTCAATTCTCAAGAATGTAAAAGAAAGAGGTGAAAAGGAAGAATATTCATCCTTCTTTTTGTTCTCTGAATACAAAATAAAAAGAAATGAACTTAAATTAAAGGGGATTTAGGTTAAAAACCATGACAACCTCTTTAGTAGCACAGATAGTGAAGCATTAGAATTTATCGCTTAGGAGGGCTGTGCAATCTTTTGAAGAAAAATTTTGACAACCATCTCTTAAGAATGACATGATTAGAGGTGATAGTCCTTTCATGCAAGGAATAGGCTAGATAACCTCTTGCAGTCCTATTTGCTATGATGACTCTGATGATCAAGGAACGAAGGATATAGTTCAAGCCTACAGGATATGAGCCTTTTTCCTGGCAAGAAATGGCACTGGCAAAAAACAAACAAACAAACCACAACAACACTGTTTATGCTGTTATACTTTGTTTAATTCTGATTTCTTACTTTAATTTCTGATTTTGCATTCAGTAAAGAAAAAATGCCACAATGCACAGGTATCTTTGGCTTATGCAGAAACTACACATGTATTTTCAGAATTGCATAAATATCTAAACCACACCTGAAAGTGGGACTGAAACTCTGGAGTTCCACGTAGAAGATGTGAAGCACTAGGGAGGTGATTTGTGTGGGATTCAGCTGCCTGAACCTACACAACCAGCATGGTTTAATACTCCTCGGGGTATCTCCCCAAGAGGCACAAGTGTCCTGCAGGCGGCAGTGTGCCAGCTCCATACGGATGATTCAGATAATCTAGTGCATCGCAGCTAGCACTGCAGTCCTGACTGGATATCCGACCCTTGAGCCTNATCTCCCCAGGAGGCACAAGTGTCCTGCAGGCGGCGTGGGCAGTGTGCCAGCTCCGTACGGATAATTCAGATAATCTAGTGCATCGCAGCTAGCACTGCAGTCCTGACTGGATATCCGACCCTTGAGCCTTCTGCAAGCTCATACAGCAGTGGCACCATCATTATTTCTTTTTTATGCTCTTGCAGAGGGATTGATAACGTACTCCGTACATCACTTTGGACTCCTGCTGCCTCCCTCTGCTAAGACAGCGACACGTCATGATTGAAAGTACTGAACAGAAAGAGGTCATGAGAATGAGGAGGCTGAGTCTTTCAGTGCCATGAGCATTTCATTCATCATTGTCAGTGTACCTGTCTTAGTTCAGCATTATGGTTTAAATCTCTTTTGTCCCTTGTCTAAAACACCAATTTTAACTAAATGAGCTTGTCATTGACCTTGAATCAAACATTTGTATGACCTTGCTCAGTAACTAGTGGTTTAATACTACGCAGAAGTCAGCAGAATTAATGTATAAGGTAAGTTATTTCCCTTGTGACCAGACTACTGAAGGAAGAGGACATTGCTTATCTGAATTAAGAGCTCAACAGTTTATCATGACTCTTTTGACTGAAAATACGTGGGTGAAAACAGGTCAGGATTGATTTAGATTGCATATAAATTGTTAATAAATGAATGTACTATGACCATTTAGTATAGTTGGAACAGTTATATAATGTTTTAAGAAATTTTCATAAATCTGAATACTATGAAATAATATAACATAGATGTTCACTTAAATTCATTGTAATTTAAAAAAATGGAAGTTTTAAAACTTATTTTAAATTATTCAAAAATGTCAATTGCCTTTAGATTTTAACAGAAAAAAAATTTATCCAGAAGATTCCTCAGTTACCTTTATGTATTCAAAATACAATGAGTTATTAAGTCAGCATTCCAAGTATTTACCTGCCAGAATAAGATCCTCAGAGGACCAGCAGATCCTAAAATACCTGTGCTTTGGAAGTCTTTCTGTATGTCAATAATTTATTTCAAAAATCTTTTAAGTGACACTTATCAAAATCCATACCCGTGATGGAGAAAAACACAGCTAGCACAGATGCTATCTGAAGCGCTTTCTAGAAACAAAAGGAAAAGGGATATGAAAAGGGTATTTTCTGTTTCAAGTTAAAAACAGAAGTAATGAAAGAAAATACCTAGGAAAAAAAATGATGTTTGCACAGTATTGGTTTCTTTCAGTAGCCAGCACAGACTGTAATCAGAGATGAAGCCCCACTAAATCTTAGTAGCTTGTACAATAAAGAATGATAATTTCTATCCTCCTAAAATTATCTCCTACTGTTCCTCTTTCTTCTCTAATAAATAAGGCATTTAAGGAAAAAAGGAAGGCTCTGCGAAAGAGTTAAGAAAAAAAGGGCTTTGGGTTCCAAGTTCTGAAAAAAAGTCAGAACATGTATTTGACCTACTGTTCCAACAGGTGTCTAAAAATTCTACCTATAAAACAGATAATGTTTCATATATGAACACTTTACTTTTCCCCTTTCAGAATAAACTGGAGAAAAGATGTCACTTCAGGACTCACTAAGACAATCAAAGTTGGTAAACAATTATTTACTTCTTCATCCCCCATCTTTCCCATGTTGCTTAGTAATCAATGGCTTCCAGGCATCTGTTGTTTTTTCTAGCATGTTAACACCGCGTAAGTCTACAGGGACACCAAAATATCAGGTTTTTTTCAGAAAGCAGCAACTGAACTATATCAGTACTAACTGTGTGTGTTTCCTTTTATCTTCCTTTTTTTTTTTGTCCCATTGTTTCCATTTTGCCTGATGCCCTTTCAAAAGATAGATTTTAAGTTATTCTCTCTGAAAAATTTCTGATAGTTATATGAATCCTTTTGAAGCACACACTAAACATCCCTGGATAAAAGGAACTACTCTATAAATGCAGTTATGATGCCCACCCATGGCTGTGTTTAACAAGTGTTCTGCTCCATGGTATCCTGCAAGATATTAGAATCCATCTACTGTGCAGGTACCATACTACAAGATCATATAAGCCAATGCCCTTGACCCAAGGATGAAGTGTGCTTACAGACAAACACATTATCTTTATAGTTGTGTTTGTTTCCCATAGCACACCTGTCCATATGCTCATTCCTGTGCATAAAATGCCTTTCAAAAACATTTTCCTATCTTTGCAAAATGGAGAGAGTAATTTATCATAATTTTCTGTTTCTTTGTCTGAAGATTTCAAAACTTATGAGACACACTAAACTGTTTTTTATTAAGGGTTGTGTTTTATCCCCAAGATATGCTTATCCATGACTATCTGGAAGAAATTTAGGCCTACATCAGGCTGTTAATCAACTTCCCCATTGTCTGCTGCATAATATCATATCATTAGGCAGGACTAACCATCTGTAAAATAGAAAAATCAGTATGTAGTTACTTAAATTATTTTCGAATCATCTTCTCTACTGTGACCTATAGTTTGATTAACCTCTTGGCTCACATAAGCTGATTTTTAAGAAGCAGGTGGAAAGCATGACATACAGTAACTCCTAAGAGTGGGCTCAGTACTGACTAGTATTTCTGGATGTTTCATTGCACACTACAGAAAGGTATATTTTCCAGGAGGAGGACACTCTCTGTTCTCAGCAAAATCAAGTGCCAGGGAGCAGCAAGGGCCTGCTTAAGTAAGGATCCCTAAAGGCTGTGGGCTGGCAGGGCCTCCCCAGTCCTACAGGACCTGCCAAGCAAAGCAAGCAGGGTAGACCCAGAGACCACAGCCAGGTTCAGCCAAGGGCTCAAGTTGCCAGATAAGTTCATGATGAAAAGCTAAGTCCATGGTAAAGTAGAAGATCAATCCACAAGTCAGGGTCAGAATCAGATGCAGTGGCATCCGAGGCAGGTCCATGGAGATGGAGCTAAACCCACTGCAGAGTTGTAGCCCAGAACTGCCGTGGTGTCACTGAGCAGAGACTGACAGACTGCAATAGGGCCCTGGGCCATGGGCACGGTGGGGTGGAGGTCCCAGATGAGGCCAGTCCGGGCCTAGTGCTCTACAGGGCGCTGACATCAAATCACCGACATATTTCCAAATACGTAGCAACTGGCACATCACCTCTAAACAATACTGCTCTGAGAAAATTAACTAGAAATAACCACACACTCGGTTTTGCATTTATTTTAGAGTAATGTAGAAGTGGACAAAATACATGCTCTAATTTGGTGTTTTGCTACCAGCTTCGACATTCAGCTGCCTTCTCTGCATCCATTTATGCTATATTATCATACCTTCTGCAAATGTTTCCTTCTAAACAGACCTGCAAAAGCACTAACGCCCACCTCCAGGCCAATTTACTCTGCAGCCCTTACAAGAAGCTAGCCAATGAAAAAGTACTTTTCATTCCATTATTTGGTAATACCAATATTATAATTGGTGTTAAGAAGATAGTCATTAATGTCTTATGACTTAAAACTAACTCCTTCACTTCTATGTTAAAACTCCACATGAAACCATGCTTGAGGAGTTTGTAGGCCCCTCAGGACAGGCAATATCTCCTTTTAGCTATTTTGAGAAGCACTTTCATGCATAAGAAATAAATGTTTGTTGCTATCATTATGGAAGCACTGACCAATAGAGAATCATGCGCCTTCAATAATCTAATGCCAAAAAATTGCTAGTGGTTGCAATAATGAAAACTGCAGTCCTTGATCATGTGCCAGCTCCATGAGGTTTTCCTTTCTCACTGGTGCTAAATCAGCTGCCAAGTTTATCTACAGTCTCAAGTACAACAATAACTGCATGAAGTTCATCCCCCTCTCATCAAATAAAACAATAAGAACTTCAAATTAATTAGACTTGCCTTCATGATGCAGGCAGTTTTAACTGCATAATTAAAGAAATTACTGTACTGACTTGGCAACCATTCAGGAATTAATGCTGGACTATACAGAGCACACAGATATTTTTGTGAACTGATACTCCCTCTTACCATATTCTTGACTGCATGATCTTGTTTTGCTACTCCTAACAGTCTTCCAAAATGAGACATCCCCCCAAAACAGATATTTTTTAGATAGGCTAGATCCTCAGCTACAGTTTGTACAAAGAATGGCTAAAAGAACAACATGTATTCTATTTTGGTAACATAAAACAAACATTTTATACATCCCATAACTGTGCAGATGGAATCAGTGCTCTTTTATAAAAGAACAATGCAACAAAAATGATAAGGGACATCTTACTGAACATCTGCGAGCTCAAACTAACTGGAATGGAAGGCAGTGGAATCAGGAATATTTTTAACTCAAATACATCTTTCCAAATTAGTAAAATCTGTGCTTCATGGTTATCACACTATTGGGATAGTGTCATCTCAGTTCAACTTCTTTCTGCCTGTCCCTCTCTGACTCCTTCAATACTAGCACCTTTGAAAGTGCAGACTGATTTGGCAGCATCTATGTTTCTCTATAATTCTGTCATTGTAGCTGCACTGTTACTAGGACTGTGTAATGCTTTTCAGGGGTTTAAGACATTGCAGACCTTGGATTTACTCTGAGCAAGTATCTGTGCATAATGTCTACAAATTTAAACTTGGTTATAAATTCTTGCAGAGTAATGAGACAAATAATTACCTTAACCAGCAAACTTTTATGTATAAATATATATATAGGTATGTGTGTGTATATATACATAAAATTTTATTGATGTTTATTCAATTGTAGTTAATTACAATTAATTATGTTCCCAGTGGACAAAATGAAAATGCAATTGCCCTTGTATTATAGTTATATGTCTCTAGATGAAACTCGTTAGTCTTCCTTTATTCCTAAAAAAAATGCTAGTAGAAGGCTTGAGTTGCAAACATAGCATATTGTTTTATACCATTGAATTTTCACCGATGTACCATAAGTCACGCTAATTATACATTCATGTGCATAACTATAAAAATATATTTGCACATAAATAGCCTCAGAAATTAACATTTGGTCCGTTTGAACCTCACAGTTTTGAACACTGGCAATAGCCTAACTCTGCAGCAGGTTGTGTGATCACCATCTTCTTTGGTTTCTTCACAAGACTAGGAGAAATTACCTTATCCTATGTAGTCATCCTGACCACAAATCAAAATCACTAACCATAAGCCACTTTATGTTGAGAAACTGAAGTGAAGCTTCCTAGAGCTATTAGAATATAGCCTGTTCTGACACACAGTAAGGAGAATCTATGCAGGTATGTTTGCATTTTAAATTTGTATTATCTAACATGTCAATAAGAATAATACTTCTCGTGAAAGTCTGTATGCATTAATGCATGACTGACTGGTAACTGAAAGTGTTTGATTACTCTTAGAAGTGGAATGACATACGATTAAGATAATTTATTTTCTTCATTAATACTAAATAAATTAAGAATGGCGAGATGGTACTGTAACACTTTGAATACAAATTTATATGTTTTTAAAGAGTACCCATAGACTAAGTTTGTCTAGGCAAATTTGTATATTCCTTAAATGCTCCCTTATTTTGGCTCCTTTTCTTGTCAACACCATCTATCTCATATTTTTAAATGATATATCATACTGCCTTTTCACATAAATATTTAAATACCTATGTCATTACCTATGACGAACTGTTTCTTCTGCTGAAACTGATTAAAAAATTAGTGCACAAGACTACCTATCCTGAATTACATTTTCTGCCAGTAGAAGAAAACACCATTGTCTCATCACAGTTCATTTAAGCTGAGAAGCAGCACAAATAAGGCTTCTAATTTCTCAAGGAGATGAGACTCCAAATCAAATACACCCACAGACTGATAACTACTCCAGGGAAAATCTTGAAAACAATATGCAAATTTTATCCTTACCATTCTCTGTATCAGCAGAGGGAATTCTTTTTGCTCGTGTTAGAATTTTGTATAACTTTGTTTCTAGTAAGAATTAGAAAGCTTTAAGTTTGTTAATTGGCTACACCGCTCCAGAAAAGGCTTTAACACTTCATAACTAATGAAAAAAAATAAAGACAAAAAAATAAAGAAAGGAATAGAGCTAAATATATGCTAGTATAAACTACATGCAACATATTTTCTGCATTCATCGCCCATCAGGGGGGCAACCTTCATTCAAATTCATTACATGCAACAGGACACAGTTCAATATGCTTGTTATGCATTACTGTATTAACACCGCATACAACTTTTGACATAAGTTTTTGACATTATTAGCTATATTCCCCTGTATCAGTAAAAGGCATTTCTACTCAGATCAATATATACATTGCCTAGACATAAAAAAAAAAAGTTAATGGAACATTTTCAAGTTTAGTATAGTACATTCCCAATGGCTGTAATTTTCACCTTTTTCTAGTCCATCCTGCTTTTATGGGGTTTTTTTTACAACACAACGAAACACTGTTTTTACAGAGAAATGTTGTTTTTCTAGATTAGAAGTTTAACTTAAGATCTGACATAATCTGTAAATGTATTGAAAGGTTTCATTTCTAAAGGCTGGAACAAATCTCTAATATATACAACAGACTGCTACTCCATTCAATATACTCAGGGATTAGTTTCACTACAGGAAAGGAATATGACCTTTAGTAAGACTTGCTTATATTCACAGCTCAAAGTTTTACTGTCACCCATGGTACATAGTCTGATAATGTAGGTGAGTACTGCTAAGGTTTCCATAATCAAAGCTTTCAATGTTCTAAACAATCCATGCATCCAATCTTTGCTGTGGCAAAATTAACTTTTCAAACTTGTAACAAGCAAACAACAAGCAAGACACAGTGCAGAGCCATCCAAAACAACAGAAAACAAAAAACACAAAATGTTATAGAATTTCTGCTGCCTTTGAAAATGTGAATAGAGTGAAAAACAAATCAGTATTATGCAACCTTTTGCACCAGAAAAGCGTGTTAATTTTTAACTTCTGCACAAGAAAATGTGGGAAGTAGGTCCTGAAGAGAAAGATTCAAAGGAGGTGGCTTCAGATCAGACAGAGACCGAGGAAATTTGGCAAACTAGGAGCTCTGGGATGAGAATGAGGCAGAGAATAAAAATATTTTTCAGTCTCTCATGTCCAGAATGATTCTGTTTTATCAAATGCTTACCAAGAAAGACCGCATTAAAAATGAAGCATCAGGATTTGAGCATGGAATCTACATTTTTAGTATCAATAGGAAAAAGAATAAAAAAAGGGAAGTTAGAGATGTACATATCATGTTCAAGGCAGTATTCTCTTTACGAGTGGTTTCCAACCTGAAAATGTCATTCAGAATTAAATTCCAGTATTAGATTCATCTTCATATTTTTCAGAAATTCAAAATGTCATTTGTGCTGTTATTAAATGAACTACATTGGAACTACATCAGAATAAGGTTTCTAGCCACCAGCTTCTCACCTGACTGTTACCCCAGAAGGGACATAATTATTTCTGATTATTAACTCTCTGCTAAATATTCTAGGATAAATAGATTCATAAAAAAATTATGAAAAAGGAAGTGAGAGACTCTGACTTTGACACAGACTACTGAGAATGAAGATAAAGATATGACAATTAAAAAAAGTGTTCTTTATTCAAGCACAGACTATTTATTCTTTTGTGCTTATTCTGAAGCCAGAACATTTTATTACAGCTATTATATCCATAAACAAAGACTGAGTGAGAAGATAGAGAACACAATGGAGAAAAAATCCAGAATAGGAATAGGAATATACACTGAAGGCAAGCTAGTTTAACATAGAAAAATGGTAAGTGTAAGCCAAAAAAAAAAATCCAACCTAAATAAAAATGCTACCTGACAAATCACATTCACTATCCCTTAACAGAAAGAGTGGCTTACAGAAAATTCTGTGAAATTTTTTAACCCTAGTCAGTAGTAGTCAGCCTTGTCAGTCTTTCCAGTAATAATAATAAAAAAGACATAACAGAGCTATGTCAGAACAATAAATATCTTTTTTTCTCTGATGTGTATGGTCTCCTTCATGCCTATTTCATAACACTTTTCAAAGATTTTTGTTGCTTTGTTTCAAGGATTTGAATAACAGCTCTTCCCCACTGCATACACAAAATGAAATTTAAGTTATGTCTTATAAAATACAAGAAAAAAAAAAGAAGAAAGAAAAAAGGGGAAGCAAGGAAGCAAGAAATAGATGCAAAAAGCACTAAAAGAAAAGTAAGACTGTGGGACAATGATATAGGCATCAAATGTTCTAGCTTGGACTGCAGTCTTTTCAGATGCATACTCATCTATTATTGCATTATTTTTGAATCACATGACGTGTTCCCTGCTAACCAAATCATTCAAACATTCACACACAGAAAAACATTACTGCAAATGTATTTCCCATCCAACCATTCAGACAGCACACACACACACGAAAAAAGAAAAAAAGCAAGTCGCACTTATCGATTTTTTCAGAATACAGAGAGAACCACAAGAGCTGTTGAATTTATTTGTTTAGCTTGTTTATGCCTATACTGCAAGACCCTCATTCTAAGCCTTAAGCGTACTAGGTGACATACCGCTGCTAGTGAAATCAATGAGAGCTTTGCTATTGATTTCAACAGAACTGCAATTCCAGTCACTCTGTGGAACATTATCTGTTCTCTTTCTCTCGGGGCTTGGAGAGGTTCTGATGAAATCATGCAAACGACACCATAGGGATCCAACTCATTATAGTTGTTTTTTTTATAACAGAAATGGAAAGGAATGTTTTCGTTCTACAGGAAAATCACACTGTTTATCTAGTGGAACAATTTGTATCAAGCCAATTTGAAGTATTCCCCAACAAGTGTTCTTGACACGCACCTTGCGCTGGAATGAGAAATGGGTGTACGTTTTTTCATGATTTGGTTACTAATCTCATTAAAGGCAAGACGGCAACTGTCAACCACTCATAACCTACTTTCAATGCTTGGGGCGGGGGGAAATAAAAAAGTATAACTGAAATGACACATACATACCAAAATAAACTTATATTGCTGCAATTAATTTTAATTACAAAATGCATGCATACTAAGGTAAGTATTCATCCTAATCTATCCATATTTTTTTTCTGATTTATTTCCATAGAGCTGACATCTAAAGACAGGTGGGTCCCAAGCCAGGGCATTCCTCAGAGCAATACAAACGCATCATCGCTCCACGGCAAAACGTAGGCTACACAGATGAGGATGAGCACTTTTAACATGGTTTAGGCCCTTGTTACCCAAGTTCCTAAATGAAGGAAAGAAATGAAAAAAAAAAAAAAAAGTGTTCAGTTTTGGGGGTTAAAAAAAAAACTCAGAAATATCTAATATGCAGCTATCCACTTCCTTTTCTCACAAAAACCCCCAGACCTTCCCGCCAGCAGCTCGCCCAGCGGGACCCACACACTCCGGGTAAGCACCGCGGTCCCGCCGCCATTTTGTGGCGGCGCGGGGGTGGTGGCGCCTCCGCCCTCCCCGCAGCCCGGCCGCGACGCCGGC